>OZ038507.1:87575134-87655134 GCA_964036315.1 Acanthosepion esculentum
AAACAAAAACAAAACTATTAAATAAGCTATATAAACAAATTTTTACTATGTTAATAAAAACACCGATCAAAATAAAAATAAAATAATAATAAAAAAATAAATAAATATATAAGATAAGAAATAAAAATAAAAAATGAAAAATAAAAATAAATAAAAACAAGAGAAATAATTTAACCCAAATAAATAAATAAACGAATAAACGACTTCCAGTAAAATAACCGCCAAAATAGACTACCCACAATGCACCACTGACCCGTATATATAAATAGCCGAGAAAAATAACAGCACTTGTGGCCTGACGATTGCATCTAGCATGAAACACTGTCACCTCTAGATGCAATCGTCAGGCCACAAGTGCTGTTATTTTTCTCAGCTATTTATATATACGGGTCAGTGGTGCATTGTGGGTAGTCTATTTTGGCGGTTATTTTACTGGAAGTCGTTTATTCTATGTTCACTTTTATATTTACATACGCTCTATCTCTGATATTGACCACTTTATCCCATAAATATAGCACATTTTAAGACTATATTTCTTCATTACATTTCTGCACCATTTTATTTTATTAAATAATAATTTTAAAAAAATGATTATACATCAATTTAAAACACTAAAATATTTCCCAAGTTTACACTTTTTTCTTCTTATAAACATTTTTTTTTATTTAAATTAAAAGTAAACCTTCTTTCTTAATTTTCTTTTTATTTGTTGACATGATAAAAATCCTTAAGGATTTTTTTCCCCCCTTTCCTATTCTTAGAAATTAAAACAAAATTTTTGATGTCTTGAAAGTAATCTAGTTTCACCAAGTTTTTATTTTACAAGAAAATATTTTTATGTCTCTGTCCTTTTTAATTCTCGCAAAAAAATATATGTCACATGTGTGAAACTATTTTTGTCGTTATATCTTTTTTTTCAAATGGTCCCTGGGTTGAGCTAACAAACTTTTTTATCAATATGTCTATTATTAGGTTTATTGTTATCTTACCTCTACTTTGTATTCTGCACATTCATGTTGACATTTGCCCATAAGGGGTCAAGTAGCCTTGTTGAGGCAGTTATATTTGGGTAAATGTTATATAGGACACAGGTTTCAATTCCTGCTGGAGAATGCATATTTTCTACAAAATTCCTTCAATATCCAGGCCGGTAAATGTAATTAGTACTGTTTAATTAAAAAACAGAGCATTTACTTAAATAATTGTATTTATAAAATAATGTATAAACAGACAAATGTAATATATATATCTTTCTAAAAACAAAATAGTCATTCTCATACAACAACACATTCACCATGCGTCCCTCACATACTGGCACCACATATTGTTTACATTAATCACTCTTCCAATTTTATTTGTATGGCAATGACATACTAGTTAGTAGTTAGTAAATATACTATACATCTTTCATAGTCCAAGGGTGGTTTTATTTTCATAAAAATTAATTAAAAATTTTAAAAATATGCATGTAAAAATATAAAACAATCAAAGAAATTTTATTCATCCTCAAATCCCAAGAGCTCATCACTGCTGGATTCATCAGCTATCTAGCTAATGATAGTGTAATGACACAACATATAAATCCATGTACTTATCAGTCAAACCAATTAGGTGAGCCTCCAAGCTTACTTGAGCCTGGGCATTGCCTTACATTTGTCATGGAAGACACATGTATTTTTCAGGGTATTTTTTATGAAAAAATGTATATCTTGTAAGCTGGAAAATACAGTGTATAAATATATGTTGGTAAGTGAATCCTATATAAGTCAAGCTCACGTCTACATGTATCTGCCTCCTGCTACCATCCCCATGTCTAGACATTAATACCCTTTCTTTACCGCCTCCTTTTTCCCTTTCTTCCTCTTTCTTTTTTGTTTTTTCACTATTTCTTTTACTCCTTGCTTTTTCCATTTTTCTTCTCTTCTTCTGCCTTGTTTTAAAATTTGCTTTAGGCCTGGTTTCATTTCATTTAGTTTTATCTTATTACTTTGATCAGTTTGAAAATCCTTACAGGTAATCTCAATCTGTAAGGTAAAATGATCATGACTATGTGGTAATTTTAATTCCTATTGTATGTAAATTAATATATATATATATATATATATATATATATATATATATATATATATATAATGGACTCTCCCATCAATTTCAACGAATGAGGATCTGACAGCCACAATCAGTTTTTATGTTTCTGTTGTATGTGACACTTCATCCCCACCAGTGACCTGTATACAAGTTCACACTTTGTGCAACATTGAGGATCTCAAGACACATCAACAAGAACTTTTGAAGATACTTTTCACCACTGTCTTTTGTCTCTTAGCCGGTCAATATGACTGATTTTAACATTTCTGATACTACTCAGGCACAAATATCTCCAGTTATTTCTATCCAAGTCAACTCACTTGAAATTAGTATAAGGCACATTGAGAGCTGAGAGGTTACTCTTTAGCTTGCCTTTATACCTGAGCCACACCCGTCCAACTGTCCTTTGTCCATTGTCAAGCTTAGGTATTCTGGCACCAATCATCCTTATAACATGAACAGCTAGAGAAGTTGCAAACTGCATCAGGAAGGTCACAAGTCCACCAATGTTGCATTTTGTAGGAAGATTGGCATTGGAAACCCTATCATCAAATGTATAGCCACAAATCATGTGGAGACAGCTTCTATGGAAGATATCCAACTTATTGTTATGGGACCTATATTGTGTCACCAATTCTGAGCCATACAACAGTGTGGTTAAAATGTCCACTCGATAAACCTGCATTTTGGTATACAGTTTGATACCTCTCTCATTCCATAGGCAGTGGCAAAACTTCCCTAATGCAATTGTAGCTTTGGCAATCCGATTTGTTATTTTGTCATCAAGGGATGCATTTTGCATGCATTCTATATATATATATATATATATATATATATATATATATATATATATATATATATATATATATGTGTGTGTGTGTATGGTGGGGGTGCAGGTAGTGTAAGTATTATTGGTTCACTAAGTACAAATTCTAGTCCGTTCACTTTTTCATAAATTCTCTTTGGAAAGGCATGAACCTATTTCTTTCCTTCCTCCCCAGTTATGTGTTAATAGCAATAATTGGTATGTAATGTTTCACGGTAGATATAAAAATAGCTACAAGTTAACCCTTTGAGCCCTGCGTTCCTGACAATTTTAACCCTTCTGTCTGAGCTCCTGAGTCAAAATTCACAAATAATTGGTATGTAATGTTTCACGGTAGATATAAATATAGTTACAAGTTAACCCTTTGAGCCCTGCGTTCCTGAACAATTTTAA
This sequence comes from Acanthosepion esculentum, assembly GCA_964036315.1. Taxonomy (NCBI): domain Eukaryota; kingdom Metazoa; phylum Mollusca; class Cephalopoda; order Sepiida; family Sepiidae; genus Acanthosepion; species Acanthosepion esculentum. The sequence continues at coordinate 87,578,442 of OZ038507.1, forward strand.
CCCTTCTGCCTGATCACCTGAGTCAAAATTCGCAAATAATTGGTATGTAATGTTTCTAGCCTTGAGTGGCAAGCAGTTGATGAAATGAAAACTTTGAACTTGAAACCCTTTAGAAGGCTACAAGAAGCCACTACACTATCTTTCCCAGGATGTCATCGCAATTCACAAATAATGAAAGAAACAGAATTTCTAGGGAACCATGGCATAAAACATATATGGACAATAGTTTACAAAAATATTCAACCATTAGATTATTTTTTTCTAATTAGCCTTCCGGATTTTGATTTGACTCATAATTAGTAAATTTGGTAATAAATAAGACAGTTATTTGAGTTGTACAAGTGGTAATTTTGCCTAAGTATACAAGTTCAACTTAAAAAATAAATTCTGTATAAATTAGTACCTACCATTATAATTAAGCTACTTCTGTACCCACTGTATGTTGAAATGTTCAATATCACCATAGAAGACACACACATATATATATATATATATATTACAAATTAAATATTTATTCGTCTTCTTAAATCATGATGAAAAACAAAGGTCACATTGAAAACGTTTGTGCTAACGAGCACAAAGGTACTGGCAAGTGTAAATAATGTAAATAAAATTATGTAATTTTTATAACGAAAATGAATGGCACTGAAAGCAAAATACTTGAAGGTAATCAATATTATATAAATAGATGTCTTGTTGATTTGTGAATTTTTGTAATGGAAGTCATTGACAAAATACTTTACTGATAATACAGATAGGTCAATATCAACAAGGGACAAAACTCTGTATTATTCGTAAAAAATATTGAGTTATTTCCCTTTGTAACCTTTTCTTCGCATTAATACAAGTCTTTCTAAATTAAACTACCTTGTTTTTTACTATTAGTTTACCAAAATACAAGGCGCAAAGGCCACTCAAGATAGTAGGTTACTGAGTAATATTGTTGTAAGGGAGAGGGAAAGTGGAATTAAGAAAGAAATGCACATTATGAGGATGGGTAGGATCGATATCGGTTGACTCTGGAATTAGACCAAGAATGTAATTGTAAGGGAAGCTTCCTCTCGGGAGTCTGTTCTACAAAGCAACAGGTCTGGAAAAGAAGCTATCGGAGTGAAACATGCTCCTTATCAAAGGAACACAAAGGGAACAGGGATGTTTTTCTACCGGGGACATGGTAGTGGGGGTCCTAGCACTGAAGGTCTCGGCTTATTTTAAGTTAGGACCTAACCTTTCGTTTTTCAGAATTAATATCATTTGAAACTAAATCAATGATATGTGTAAATATTTTGCTCTGAGACAATGAAAGAGAAGTAATATCAAATCAAATCCATTCACCGTGCCTTGGCAATGTACACCTGGCAGAGGTCATCTCTCTCCAGATCAAACCACGACCAATTTCATCTTATTTGGAGCTTGTCCTGGTTACGGGCACATAACCGTTGATTCCACCAAGGAAACCCTCCGCGCTGTGAAATTGAAATTCTTCCAGATATGGCATGAAGATTAGTGCCCCCATAAAAAAAAACAAAAAACAAGCATATGACTATAATAGGAGAGCTTGGAAAAAAGGTTTATTCTCCCAGTTTATTTTCCCCATTATGGGCATTATTATATCCAGGGTATAATAACACTGTACCTCATGGACGGAATGGAATGGCTGAAAGAAAATTATATATACATATTTACACGTGTCCCACGCAGAGAGAATATAATATATATCAACACAACAAGCAGGATGAAAGGAGAGCTAAAAGATATATATAATATGGAGATTCTGTGTTTCTGGAGAAACCCTGTTTTGGAATCCAGATTCCAACGGGTCGGGTTCATCTACTGTGTCCCAGGCGAGGACATATTCCACAAAAAGGAAACGGCGAGTTTGGGGTTTTTCCCTAAATTGGGGACTGCGAGCCAAATTTTCTTTTTAGATCTGGAGGAGATATATTCCCCAAAAGAAACGAATGCATGATCTTGTAAGCTGCTGTGGTGCAGATTTAACCTCAGCCAGAGTCGAACAAAAGACTACTTCGTTTGACTACTGTAAACTGAATGAACGACTGACCACTTTCGTCATTGTATGGAGTGGTGTCACAAAGAGGCCGTCACGTGGCTTTATCTCAACCAAAGGGTGATAATCGATTTTTGTATCCCAACATGGCGAACTAGAAATGGCTTTCAATCATGATAAAAGCCGTTAGTCAGGAACTTAAAGTAGTGAAACAATGCAAATATCTTGGTTCGATTGTCAGCGAAGAGGACTTCAGAATAGAAATAATTTCAACAGCAGCACAAACAATGGCAGCTGCCGCAAATCTACGAACAATCTGAAAAGACAAGAACATTTGCCTGAAATCAAAGATCAAACTTGCGTGCATTGGCTATCTCAATCTTTCCGTATGCCTGTAAATCTTGGACATTAACAGCAGAATTACAGAGAATAAACCATGCATGAGGAATTAGACGATACAGAACCATTTCAGGCATCTCATGTAGACCGCATCATAAATGTCATGGGGTGATACACTATCATGCAAGAAGAAGTAGACTCACTAAAAGACCTCAAAATCACCGCCAAGAAGAGGAAGTTGAAATGATGTGGCATGTTATAAGTAACTGTTGTCACTTATGACATGGACATGGGTACGACCATCATACAAGGTACAACTAGGCAAAAGACGAAGCAGACAGAATAAAAAATGGGCTGACAATGTTAGTGTGAACTGGAAGATCATTCACAGTCTCAAATATTGGTACGCAACCGTGACATATGAAGGGGCTGGTCAGTGACCTTACGGCCATATCCAGTCATGGGACTGATGACGATGATGAGGATGATGATGATGATAGAGTCAAATTTATTTTTTATTGTTTTGTTTGTTATGAATTTCATAATAAATGAGGAAAAAAGCATCTATTTAAGCTAGTTTGTGTGGACAATGGCTGACTGACCCACCTAAATGCTCCGGTAGGTCTATTTGGTGGCATACCCCTTCCCATTTTTAAGGATCAATTTTAGTTTATGAGATATAAAATCCTTCAATAAATATTTTTTCGGTAATTGGACATAATTTCAAATTTCTCTGGTGGCCGCAAAATATTGGTGGTACTTGTAACATCAGCTATTACTGGGGCCCGGGAACCTATAAACACAAACAAGCCATTTCATTCGTTTTGTAAAAAGAACGTAGAAAAAGTAACTTACTCTGTTGGTGAGTTAAAGAGTAAGTGATATGTATAGACTAAGCCATGTGCAGTTACTAAAGGAGCGCTGATTTTAGCGTCCTATCTCGACCTCAGTCCGACGTAAAAAAAAGAAAAAGAAAAAAAAGAGCTAGCCTCTTGTGATTCATAGCATGCATCCTCCCCGTTTTTATGCATGCCCAAAAGCTGAAAAGGGGTTGTTACTGTTAAAAGTGTTTTCAACGCATGCATGTTTAGTGAAAAGATTTAACGTCTGCTAACACACTACAGTTAGCAACTTCGGTTGACAAGCCAGTGCTCATGAGTTCGGTCCTCGTTATAATCTTCCCATAATTCTACTCCGCTTTCAACTCAACCTTCGTCCAGCTGTAGAGGCAATTAAATAAGTAGAAATTTTATTAAATATAAAACAATACTAAACTGTACGAATTTTACAAGAATAGCTATGTGATTAGATTGTAGGCAGCAGTATATAAATATTCGACTTAAATGACTCTAGTGGCCTTGTTGCGAATGAATTAACGACCCCAGTTTATTACTAAGTGGACAGGTAGTTAAACCATGTCACGGGCGTAGGAATTCCGAGAGATACAGTTAAAATGAAACAATTGAAGTTTCGTGTAACAAATAACATATTTATACAGATAACAAGTAATATTAACCCTTTGAGCTCTAACCGCCGCTTTACCAGTGATAGAAAAAAATGACGTAATGCCCAGCCACCGGTTAAACGTTGGGTAAACACTTGTAACTATTTTTATATCTACCGTGAAACATTACATACCAATTATTTGTGAATTTTGACTCAGGAGCTCAGGCGGAAGGGTTAAAATTGTTCAGGAACGCAGGGCTCAAAGGGTTAACTTGTAGCTATTTTTATATCTACCGTGAAACATTACATACCAATTATTTGCGAATTTTGACTCAGGGGCTCAGGCGGAAGGGTTAAAATTGTTCAGGAACGTAGGGCTCAAAGGGTTCACTTGTAACTATTATTATATCTACCGTGAAACATTACATACCAATTATTTGCCAATTTTGACTCAGGAGCTCAGGCGGAAGGGTTAAAATTGTTCAGGAACGTAGGGCTCAAAGGGTTAACTTGTAACTATTTTTATATCTACCGTGAAACATTACATACCCATTATTTGCGAATTTTGACTCAGGAGCTCAGGCGGAAGGGTTAAAATTGTTCAGGAACGTAGGGCTCAAAGGGTTCACTTGTAACTATTTTTACATCTACCATGAAACATTGCATGGCAATTATTTGCAAATTTTGACTCAGGAGATCAAGCAGAAGGGTCAAAATTGTTCACGAACGCAGGGCTCAAAGCGTTAACTTGTACCGTGAAACATTACATACCAATTATTTGAAAATTTTGACTCAGGAGCTCAGGCAGAAGGGTTAAAATTGTTCAGGGCTCAAAGGGTTCACTCGTAACTATTTTTATATCTACCGTGAAACATTACATACCAATTATTTGCGTATTTTGACTCAGGAGCTCAGGTGGAAGAGTTAAAATTGTCCAGGAACGCAGGGCTCAAAGGGTTAAATAAGGTTACCGTGTGCAGAAAACTGCTTTGAAGTGTTGAAAATTTACACTCTATATATGGACCGAATATGTGAGCAGCAACTGGGTTTTAGAGAAAATGTAAACAAAAAGGACACTCATACTTAACATCAAGAAGAGACAGTTGACATTTCTAGGTTACATAATGAAGGCAAGAGGGACAGAGGAAAATAACGTATAACCTACCGAGGGAGCTTGAGTAAATGGATGGCGGAACAAGGTTTAGAAGAGATAGGAAAGAGACAAACTTTACTAAGAGCTACAAAAAAAAAGACAGGAAATTGTGAAGAACCATGATCACCAACGGCCTGAAGCGACACAACACAAAGAAGAAGAACGCGGGTTAATTTTGTTTTCCCAGGACCTTTTTAATTAAAGGATAAAGGGAAGGAATCTTTTCTTTTTAATTTTTCTTATCCATTAGCCTAATTTGACAAGGTCACAATAATGATTTTATTTTATTTGATATGTTATGCTTAACGCAGTGCTTCTCAACTGTGTTGAGCAACAACGGCACACCTAAGAACAAATGAAAATATCACAGCACACTTAGCAAATTTTTTTAAAGTGTATACATTTAAATGTTATGCAATAAAACCATAGATTAAAAAAAATACACAAACAAATATGAACTTAGTTTATTTCAATGTTTCTATTCAACTATTTGTTCAGCTTATTTAGTGTGAAACCTGTCCCTGGTGTTTTTTGTCTTTTTTTGGTGGGGTTGCGATTTCTTCAATGTTTGGTCGAATGTGTGATAAGCAGACCCCCATTTCTTCTTCAGTTGACAATATTTCGTGGTACACTTAAGAGGATCGAGTGATACACTAGTGGGCCGCGGCATGGCGGTCGAAAATCACTGTTTTAACGGCATATCAACTCCTTATGGGTCATTTAATCCCGAAATTTATTTTTCTTGGAAGTTTTGAAGTAATAAAAATAGATATGTTATTCTGCTTTCACAATTGAATACATGGTAGATGATACTCAGCTTTTCATCATATATATGTTTGTGTGTACATAATTACCAGAGGCGGTGATATGTGCGTTTTTTTGTAGTTTTGTTGAAGTTACATTTTGATGTATTGTTGGTAATTTTACTATAAATAGGTATTGTTGGTAATTTTTGTATATAAAAATGTATTGCTGGTATTTTTACTATGAAAATGTATTTTTATACTTTCATAGCGATTTGTTTTTTTTTTGGGGGGGTCACTATTTGCCCGTACCTGTTGCTACCACACCGGGTTAGGGTGGACCTAGGATCAACAGCAATTAAGAGGTGGTTCCACGCTCCTCAAAATCTCCAATCACTCGCCTTGCTGCCGACTGTAGTTTATCGTCATACTCAGGACTAGTCACAATTATGGAACATCCAGTGAGGATAGAACTTATTATTTAGTTGTAATTGTCAACTAGAATAACTTGTGTAGCGATTATTGATTGTTAGCATTGGATGTCTATCGTTGCCAGAGTCTTTGCCAAGAATTTGTCATCATATCTAGTCTGGAGCTTCCCAACCCTCACTTTCCAGCCTTGACAGAGTTCAAAAGTGTTTACACGGCCTTGTTTGGCGATGAATTATTTCCGGCCTACAATCCTTTCTCTCACAGATGAAATGCTGCTAGACCCTCGCTACTCTATCGCTATTTCCAAGGCAAATGTTCAGGCGAGCTACATACTTAAGTCCCACCGGTCCAGACTTCGACAGCTAGCAAGCCTGCCAAGTCACATACCTTGAGTGAACTTATCCTTGATTCTTTTGTTTTCCGTTTGGTACAAAGGAAGTTCTACTCAAACAGCTTCTTCCCCGGTGTTTTTACTTTGTGGAACAAACTCCCGAGACGATGAATCCCCGATCACTACAGCGTCCAGGGTAAGACGATAAACTACGTCCGACAGCAAGGCCTCTGATCAGGTGGTTTTGAGGAGCGTGGAACCACCTCTTAATTGCTGATGTTCCCAGCTCCACCCTGACTCTGGGCGGTAGAACCTGTTAGGGTCCCAGTTATGGGCAAATAGTTAAACCCAAAACTGGGGTCAAAACACTATGAAAGTGTAAAAATAGGTTTTAATATCAGAAATACTTTACTAAAAAAATTACCAGCAATAAATTTTTGAAGAAAAAAATATTACCAGCTATACAAAAAGAAAAAAAAAAAGAAATATTACCAGCTATACATTTTTGAAAAACAAATTCCAAGCTATACAAAAAAATAAAAAATATTACCAGCAATACATTTTTGAAAAAAAAAATATTACCAGCAATGAAATTTTGTCGGAATTAAATAACCCATTGAGGTTGATATGCCGTCACAAAACAAACCAAACCAAACCAATCACTACAACTTTAACCTCTTTAAATCCCGGACAACCGTTATCTATCCTACATATCCTCATGAAATAATACTTTGTAATGATCATCATCACACACATACATACATACTTATCGAAATTCAAATTATACAACACCAAGCATTCATTGGATAATAAATCAACGCTACTGTGTAATGGACAATTTATAAATCGCAGCTATGCGACAATTTTATAATCGCTATATTTTCATGTAGTCGATTTTGTGCACTTTCGGGAGAATCGGATCCCAAGAGCCTTCTCAGCTTAGTAAATATTTCCAGGAAATATCAGCTTCTAATTGGTCAATAAACACACGAGTGGGCGTTGCAGTCCACCCACGCACAATATATTTTTCCAGCGCGTGACTAAGTCAAGTTTCCCGCCATGTTATTTTGATCCTGTCACGTGATTACATTATCTATAAATAGCAAACACGAGTTTGTCTCTTTCTCTTTTTTTCTCTCTTCTTGCTGCAAAATGTAGTCCCAAAGAATTATCGTCTCGACCATGACGGTCAAACGTTAAATAATATTTTACGCATTCACGTACATACGAACTCTTACGAACTTTTCAAACCTACTAATGTACATCCAGAACATTTCCAAACATGCAACAAGAACTTTATTCTTCTAAAACTGCAGTTTAATAATTAATCCAACTTCGTGAGCTCCGGTAAAAATATTTCAAGTCTAAGAGACATAACTCTATCAATTCTTTAACTTCTACACATGTACATCAACACACAAATAAATACAATGTTATATTTGTTTTAAAACCTTTTTGTTCCTTCTTGTATTTCATGCTTTGTGGTACTTTACGTTTAATATAAATTATGTGGTCATGTTATTCACGCAGCCGTAAACAAACATCCACAAGTGTCATTCCTCTTAACATGACTCTACAACTTCTTTTTTACAACCTCATGAATTCTTTGGTCACAAAGAGAGAGGCGATAGGTTTTCATTACAGCAGGATTTCGAAAAGTAAAGTCGTGTTTCTCGTGTTGAGGAAATGGTCACTGAAGGGGTTTATTTTTTAATTTAATTTTTTTTTTATATTCTTGTAACTGCCATAAGACCAAGTTATAGGTGGTAGAAAGAAAGAGAAAAACGCATAACACAAAAAATGGATAAAGTTTATAATACACACATAAAAAAATTCAAAATTCTTTTTAAAATATTGAAGTTTGTTGAATTATTTTAAATTTATTATTAATAAATTAGAGTTTTTACTTAATAACAATATCACTTGACAGCTACAAATTAATACAATATTTTAAACGTTTATAAAAAATTATTCTCATAAAATTTTTTTTAAAAATGAAAACAATTCTTGTAAAAATTCATTATTCATCGACTTTCTTTTCTTAAGAAGACATTAGTGCCCATATATTTTTTATTCATAAAACTAAAAGCAATTAAAAGTTTTTCTAATTAAATAATGTCTTACTTGATTTATTCCATTTTTTATTTTACGATTCAGAGCATATTTTCTGTAACTGGGTTCCTGTTTGACCCCCAAAAATTTATTTAAATTCTTCGAGGACTTGTTCTTCTAATTAATAAACATATAATTAAAAATTTTAATTATATATTAAAAATTAAATGAGTGTGGGATAACTAACAGATGTAAAGAAAAGAATATTTTTACAAAGATTTTTTTTAAAAAGAAACGTTTAAAAATATTTTTTAAGAAGATTTAAAAAGATTTCTGAATAAATCTTGAAAGGTTTCATTTTAAAATCTGATAATTTTTAAATCAATGTTTTTTCACCGTAAAAAGACGCTCAAATTTCCCGTACAAATTTATGGTACCACGTTGGCGCCAGAAAAACAATTTTTAACCAAAATTTCGAAGGTTGAAAAAAGATAAAAAAACTACATAAAATGTTGCGCTAAAAATTAATGCACAAACTTGTTAAAGTAGATGGGTTGATTGTATTTTTTCATTTGTCCCCTTCTTCTACAGAAAGAAACCCCCTTCCCTAACCTTAACACCTAACCCTAAAGAAGAAAGGAACAAATTAAAAAATAAAAATCATTAAATTAAATAATTACTTCAATTGCCCTAATCTTTTTGGGGTTAGAGAGAACGATTAATTTTTCTTTTCATTCTTCATAAAAAAATTACTTTGTTATTCTTTTATTTGTCGATGTTTACATTTGAATGAAAGAAGTTAACTTTCATTCAAATCTAAACATCGACAAATAAAAGAATAACAAAGTACTTATATATATATAGTGTAACCCGGATATAAGAGATATTTTCTCTGGTCCCGACAACTCTCTTATATCCAGGTTACACTGTACATGCATACATACATACATACATAATTTAAATAAAAATAAAAACAGACCACATTATCAATAATAGTCAATTATCCAACGATTGTCTCCTGATGAGATGTTGGTTGAAAGGACCATAGAGACTAATAAAATTAAAATTAATAAATTCCTAGTTTTTAAAACTGTAAAGTTTCCGTCAACCTACAACCTCCCTAAGCATCAATCTGACCTCAGTAAGCTTTGACCTACAATTGAACTTAGAAAGAACTTGAGTCGAGATGTTATCGCAAATAACCCGGTCAAAGGTAGGCTTTTTAGAATTTAAATCAGAATTGCCACATTGAGCAACAAGTAGCCTAATATCGCAACTATATCTGCAAGTCTGTTTTTAAAGTAGAGAAAGATATGGAATATATACTATGGGAAAAGGTGAGCGATCGGTTTATAAGCTGACTGTAAGAAAAACTGACCTCCCACTTAATATCCACTTATTAATGAAATATTGTTGATCCACAGTGTTAGCAGACTGGGCTACATCTGACAGAAGCGATACTAAATTTGGATTTGTCATTTTTCTCATTATTAGCGCGAGTTAATCAAGATTATTTTAAAAAGTATCCGAGAATTTATTTTTTTCGTTTTTTCTTTCTTTCTTCTCAACCATACAGAATGGAACATTCGCTATATACTTGTTATAAATACTTGTTACTTAGCATCATATAATTTCATCGTGTGCCTTTGTAGGAATCCTTCTACTCGGTTTTTCGTTGAATGTTAAAATTTGGAGTGTCGGGATTCGATACATTAACAAAATATCGTTACAGGGTCGCTTGTAATTTGACCATAATCACACGATTTTCATTGAAGGAATAAAATTCAGTAGAAAAGACAACGTAGTTTCAACAAATAAACATTAATTTAATAACGACAAGAATACAAACAGTTGGTGATAGATTGAAAAAGTAATGTCTTTTGTTTGGGTTGATAAATTTCTGAAATAAAATATAAATTCTCTTTGTGTACGTATGTGAGAAATAATAAACTGTGATGTGTGTTTGTATGAAAAAGTCAACATGTGTGTGCGTGATTCATAGTAAAAGCGGATACGAGAGATTGTTTCTTACTGTTGTCGGTGATGCCGTAGTCTGGAGTTTGTCAACGCTGTCGTTTTTAACATGAGGTCATGAAGGTCATCAGCGAGAGGTGTGTGTAGTTTGGTGACAGCCGCGTGTATATTATTTGGGAACGGATTTCGTATGTTTTTATACATTTTTTCCGAACAAAATCGGCTCCAGAATTAAATTATTTATTTATATTCCTAATTGGCCTAAAAGGACACGTGATATGTCTTCTACTACGTCCGTACGATATTTGGTCGGTATCTACCTAAAAATAATGATGACTAAATACAACAAACATTCTGATTTGTAATCTATGATTTTTTTTATTGGTGTGTTTTAAGATGTAAGTGTTTTCTTGAGTGTGTTTGGTTTAAATATTGTATTTGATATTTTAGTGGACACGACACCTTCTACAGGGTTTTAACAGGCGACGAAAAATGAGACACCAAAAACCGAAGACGCATTGGAATAGCGAAAAGTAAGTGCCTTCGAAAAGCTATGTAAATATTTTCCTCCTATATGGCAATGACTGTCACACAATTTCCTCACAAATGAATTGGAGACTTGAAACAACATGTGGTTTACAGAAGAATGCTGATAATACCATAGACAGTATAAGAAATTTAAGCTGCTTAAGCGTGTATCGTCAGATGCTGTGTTGGGCTCTTGCTTAAACTTTTGAATTTCAAAAATATCTTCCTACATTTCGATTTGAGGGAAAATAGCTGCGTTTGGTTTTCATTCGAAACCAATCAAAAGGTTTCCTTCCAAATGCCGAGAAGCAAATCTGAAGCCTATTTTGGTGAATAAAAGCAAAAGCAGAATTGAATTCGAGGAGTCGACGTAGAGCTGCTGCATGAACCCAGAAAGAAGGTGTCCCCCGGCCAAGGAACAAAACGGAACAGGAAAAATTTGACGACCACCAGACGAGAATTGAAAGGAACATCAAAGCCACTCCCACATCAAAGAAAAATTCTTCGGCTGGTGTGATTGTGGAATCTTCCACGACAGCCAGTTTACCCTCCGCTAGGAAATGCACTCTTCCTGTTACGATTTTACCAACATCATACTTACAAATAATCAACAGGCATTCATTGGTTAATCACCTTCAATCTAGCTTGCTGATTGGTCAGTTTCGACCAATCAGATCGCTCCCACGCGAAAAATCTATTTAGGCGCCAACTCGGTTTCGAGCCACCCACGTGATTCAGCGAAAATATAAAAACCTAACACGTGTGATTCTCTCTCTCTCTGTTTTTGATGCGGACTCTCGAACCTAACTTCTCTACGTCACTCGTACATCTCAACACCACTGCCAAAATGTGACTCTTAAAGAACTCCCGTCTTGACTAATGCAGTCAGACGTAAAAGAACTTTACAACAATTCATGCAAGTATAATTCCAGCATCTTTTATCAAAACTTGCACAATACACAATTCAAAACATACTCAATCTTCTAAACTGCATTTTAATAATCAACTTATTCGTTATGAGTCTAGGTACAAATATTACCTAATCAAAGAGACGTAACTCCGTCTGACTTTTCTGTTCAAATCCCATGCATGTATATTCAATACTTAATAAATTCAATTGTTATGTTTTCAACTCTACGTTATGTTTTGCATTTTACCATTGCTATTTCACGTCAAATATAATTTGCATTGTTACCACCACATTGGTTAGCGACCTCCAGCATAATGGCATAATCCTTTCTACACCTTTCCTAGACAAAATAAAATAATTGTGGCGAACGCCTTTTCACACACGCACAACAAATATGGCTAAACCATCACACTCTATCGTACTCAGGGCCCGTTCCGCTACATGATCGTTGTTCTTCGCTGCTACCACTAATTTTGCTTCGAAAATCGTACCTATTTCTTTGAAAACTAGTTAGAGAAGTATTTACCCCCTTTCTTCATTTATTTTTATATTGTTTATGTTTTCTGAGGACTTTATGCAACAATAAATTTATCGTCTGCTTTATAAACTCGGCTCGTGTCGTCTGTCTTTGTTGCGTGCCCTCATAAATATTACCTCAAAAGTTTATCTGAATTTTTTTTTGTAGGGTTTTTCTTACCAAATAAAAAATCTTTTAATAGTGTGGGTAATTTGTCCAGGCTTTCCCACATGAAAAGGTTACGGTTAAAGGTAACAGAATCGATAAAAGCAACAACAGCTTGAAAGTTTAGAGCGGACAATTAGGCGAAAGAATAAAGGCTCGATCGGAAATCGAGTGAGTTCATAGGCCGACGACAGGAGTTTCAAAGTCCTTGAAAGCGGATCTCAAGTAGTTTTAAGTAGAGGGCCGACGTTTAGTCTTTAGAGACTAGCATGTAGACTTCTTCCTTGAAACAGGTTCCGAAGATGACTGGCGTTACTGTCGCCGACCTGATGTTATCACAGACTATGTCCAATACTCACTGCCAAAGAGGCGCATATTCTTCATATTTATCGAGATTAGAAGGCTCAGAAATATCAGGAACTTTTCCCTCAAAAATTGCTATACACTTTCTCGGCCCTCCCATTCGTCAGAAAATATATTATTATCTCTGATAAGGATCAAAGGTTTGGGAGCTGGTTCTTGGAAGCAAGGATTCGACAAATTGTGAGCATTACCCTCAACTTTATGACACCATGGTCAAAGCAAGTGTAGTCAAATTCCTTTTTATATTTTCCATCTCTCTCGTTCGCCAGAAAATATATGCTCATCTCTGATAAGGACCAAGGCTTTGTTAGTCGGTTTTGGAAGCAGGATTGAAAGTCGGGGCAAGAGGTTAGGACGTGAACTTGTAAAACATTGTCGTCATGGTTCTCAATTTCTAATAACATGTGAGCAGCGAGTCTGTTTTAAGAGAAGTTACAACAAATAAAGGATACTTAGAATCAGAGAGAGATATTTGAAATTTCAGAGACACATAATGAGGAAAGTGGACTTGGAGAATTTGACACTCACAAGATATATGGAAGTCGAGAGGGGCCGGGGGAAACAGCGAGTCACCTACCCAACGAGTTCGTGTACATGCATAGCAGAACAGGGAATGGAAGAGATAGTAAGAAGTACAAAGGATAGAAAGTTGTAGATAAAAGGAAGAACGCCAGTCCTTTGCATGTTCAGGTGTCTGGGGTTGGTTTCACAAACAAAGATTTGAGAAAGATTTCCATGTCTGTCGCAGGTTTTCTGGTGGTTTTTAAGGCCTGCATAGGAGCGGCATGCTTTTCTACAGATCTATGAATGTGTCCGTTATATTAAGTTCCTCTATTCTCGCTCTCTTTCTCTGTGTATATGCTGTGTTTCTTCAAGACGTGAACGATCATGGTTCTCCACAGTTTCTTATATTTTGTCTCTCTTAACACTTTCTCTTTTATCACTCCTTTTTTTTTTTAAAAGCTACTTGCCCATCTATTTCTACAAACGTTTGAAATAATTTACTTACTACCTTCCTTTGTTTTCCTTGTCTTCAATTAGGTTTTATGAGTTTCGATTCTTCGTTCCTCATTATGTGACCCCCGTATTTAGGCTGACTCTATTCGATTGTTGATGACCATTTCTTTGTAGTTCCTACTCTCTTTAGAACTTCCCCGTTTGTCACACGCTCTGTCCGTAGTATTCTCAAAAAGTGTTGATAGTTACATCTCGACTTCTTGAAGCCTTTCCTTCATTTATGACTAAAATGTCCACCTCTCACTGCCGTAGAAGAAGTTATACATTGTGTAGCGATCCGTGGGGGTGAAGATGTGAAGAGATATCAGAAGGTTAAACTTTCCTGCTGGCCGGTCCAGCTACATGAGAATGTTGAACTTTAATTAAGTCCAAAGAAGACAAAGAAAACAAACAAGACCGATATATATGGGTAAACAAATATATATTAATAACAAAACAAGTTAAACAAAGACATGGACTGTTACATAGAGTTTGTATGGAGAAATTATGTGTGTGTGGTGTAGTGTTCGTACGTACGTGTATTGTTCTTAGCGCGTTCCCAGAATTTGGGAAACGCTGTATCTTTGAGAGGTCACATATTGGCCTAAGTGGAAAAAGAGAGATTTTACCTCGTCTCCGCACGAGGTAGCGGCCCAAGGCCTAAGTCGAAAAAGGGAGAGAGAGAGAAGGGTCAGCCAGTATTTATAGCCAGGGGTGAGAGAGACCCTTGTTGAAGAATTAAGGAACTGAGGAGGAGCTAATTCCGACAATTGCACAGCAATTCATTACATTTTTATTTAATCCTAATGTTATTTTCTGCTCTTTACTCGGTTCTTGAAAGATATTGTAGAGGACCGTGGGGGTGAAGATGTGAAGAGATATCTCTGGGTTAAGATTTCCTGCTAGCCGGTCCAGCCACATAGGAATGTTGGTTTATAATTAAGCCCAAAGAAGACAAAGAAAGACCGATATACATGGGTAAACAAATATATATATTAATACACATGGCATGAAAAGTTACATAGAAGTTATGTGTGTGTGTTGTGTTGAGTGTCCGTACGTACGTGTATTGTCCTTAGCGTGTTCCCAGAATATGGGAAACGCTGTATCTGTGAGATGTCACATATTGGCCTAAGTGAAAAAGAGAAAGTTTTACCTCGCCTCTGAGCGAGATTGCGGCCCAAGGCCTGAATCGAAAAAGAGATTTTACCTCATCTCCACGCGAGATGGCCGCCCAAGGCCTAAGTCGGAAAAGAGAAAGAGAGAGAAAGGTCAGCTAGTGTTTATACTCGTGGGAGAGAGACCCCTGTTGAAGGATTAAGGAAATGAGGAGGAGCTAACTCCAACAATATCTTACACTGTTCCTATGCACCTTCGAATTACCGTGTCACACTTTCCATCGCCTGTACTCATATTACCCAGATAGTTGAATATCTTCACGCGTTTAGTGTGTTGGCTACTTCAAAATTATATGTACAGTGTAACCCGGATATAAGAGAGTTGTCGGGACCGGAGACGAAGTCTCTTATATCCGGGTTTGGTCTATTATATATACATTAACACAGGCTCTAATTTGGGACCATAGAAAATCTCTCTTATATCCGAGTTTCTCTTATATCCGGGTTACACTGTATTAGGTTTCTTACGACAATATTTTACAATACATGAATTAATGATGGTGAAAAAGGGTGCATGCACAAAATAACAGACCAATTAATTTGCAATGCAAGATAACATTTATTAAACAAAATTAACAAAAGGGAAGTTTAAAACAAGTTTCTTTTCCTGTAGCTAAATTGCATACACAACGAAATGTTCATGAATGTATTTGAGTGGGGCTTACTGTGTTTGTGGGTGAGCGTTCACAGCCCTTTTAGTTTCGGCGTGTAAAGTTCATGTCACATAGTTCAAAAGAGGAAAACCCATGTATTTCAACTTCTAACAATTAATAGTTAGTCTTTCTTACTTTACCTCAGCAACCCCGTTTTATACTTCTTTCAGTTTTCTTACTGAATCCGCCATCAGCACAGTGTCATCTGCATAACATAGATAGATCTTAAATCCTGGTAGGACCTCCAATACACTTAAAATCACTTAACTCAAACTGTAAAAGACATCCGGTGAGAAAATACATCCATGCTTTCTATTTTCGTATATTTATTTAATTCTTTATTTACATACAAACCGTGTGTTCCTAAGTATAGAATAGTACGGATTCTGTTGCAGCTTGACTTAACTTTTGTTTTTTTTTATCATTTTCTATAGTTTCATTTTGAATATTTTTAATCAATAATTTGTTTGTTTTTTTCCCTGCATCTTTGATTGTATCATTAAATGATTATTCACTGATAATAAATTTAATTTCTTACAGAGATTTAAGACTAGTTTCAGCAGTTTATGATAAATTTTAAGTTTTTTTTAAACATTTAACAATTTAACACTCCAGTTCTTTTGTAATTAGTTCTGTAATAATTTTAGAGACGTACAATTTAGCTTTTGAGATTTTATGCGTATATGTGAGTAAACAACAAAATATTAAATTAAAAAATACACCCATTTTTTTTTATTTAAAAAATGATTACCTTCACTCAGTTTAAAAGGAAGTCTTTCATCTAGTTTCAATTTTTAAAATGTCAAAGATAGACATTATATCTCTCATGAGGAAAAAACTCTATAGAACACTGAAGAAATTGTGTGTCAGCATAATATATATATATATATATATATATATATATATATATATATATGCTGATCCATCTCCTCCTACTCGTAAAATAGATACTGCATACATAACATTGTATTTTCGACAGAAAAAAGTATTGTATGAAGGGTGCTGAAAAGTTTTCAGCCCAACGAAGAAGTTCTTAAAAAAATCTGATGCTTAGCTTGTTCATTTGTTCAGACTCTGAGAAGTAAAGTAAACAGATCCGAAAACTTTTCAGCACTCACTTGTTTTAATAAATCAACAAATATGTATCAATAAACCGAAACGCTACTTACATACACACACAAAATAAATACGGTAAATTTTCAATTTACCAATATACCCACTGGCTTCTCGTTAGGTTATCTATAATAATTTAAAATGAATGGTTAGCCAGTAGTTCTCTTGCAAAAGTCAGTTCGATCCTCACGGGGTGCTCCATATTTTTTACCTTTTTTTGTCCAAACTTAGCTATTCCACACAAATACAAACACACATATACACATACATACATACACATCCACTAAATAGCGCGTACATTTTTGTGTATGTTTCGAAAGGAAATAATGATTTCTCCCCGTGAAGTGGAAAGGTCAGAGTTGAACACTGTCTGCTCCCCTTAGAATGACAGTTGCTCGCTGTTGAGCTCTGTTGCAGGAACGTTGTTGGAAAAAGACAGCTTGTGAGAGAGAAGGAGTAAAAATTCGGCTCCTATCTCTCTCACTGCTCACATCTCCAAGTCCCCTGGATGTACCGTAGCCAATGGTTTATGTCCATGCTTCTCTTCGTCTTATGCCTTGCATTCGGTAAGTAAATTAAACCGTAACAACAAAAAAAAAAAAAGAAGGGATTTGAAGTACCATACTACACCCTTCCTTTATATAGCTTCCATGTTACAGATGGGGATTCTATGGTCAGAAAGTCGGGGCTCATTTTGCTAAATATAAATTCTTAAAAATTGATCCCCCAGTTTGTGACCGATTCTTAATATTTTTTTCTTTTTTTTTTTTTTCTTTCTCTTCCCTAGAGGCAGCCATTCTTATTTTTACATTTTTATGATAATATTGTATTGAATATAGAAAAAGATAAATTAGTTTTATGAATTATTTCGATTTTACTGTTTTGAGATTTTTTTAAAAAAAGGGTTTTTTTTTTTTTTGTTTATTTTTGTGGATTTTTCGTTTATATACTTTTTTTCTCCATTTTCGAGTCTGTTGCTTTGCAAATGCTAATTTAAGATTTTTATCTTAAAAATTGTAACCTGACTTAATATTTAATTAATACGAACATAAATTTAATTAAAACAATAATTAAATTAATAATTAATTCGTATGTATTATGTTTAAAAAATAATTTTGATGATCCGTTTACCTGGAAAGAGAGGAAAAAACATTTTATTTGTCATGCCAGCTTCCTTATCTGTTATTTTTTTTTCTTCTTTTTTAAAATAAACATAAATCTTTTTCTTCATGGACAAATTCAGAATTAATTATTTGACTTCATTATCAGAATCATCTAAAATATTTTATCCGATTTATTTATATATAAAAAATAAAAATGTATTTGTAAAAACGAAACCGGAACATATTTTTTTACCTGTTAGAACGACAATTGTTTCTCTTTGATGAATCTAAATTCTTTCTTCTAAACATTTCTACACCTTTTTATTTTATTAAATAATAATTTAAAAAGTCTTGATTATACATCAATTTAATCAAAACACCAAAATATTTCCCAAGTTTATTCTTTTTTTTTTACATAAATAAACATTTATTTTTTTTTAATTCAGCCTTCTTTCTTAATCATCTTCTAATTCGATGACATGATAAAAAAAAATACTTAAGGATTTCCACCCCCCCCCCCACACACACACACTTTCCTGTTTTTAAGAAATTAAAAAAAATATTTTTGATGCCTTGAACTTAATCCAGTTTATTCACCAAGTTTTTATTTTGCAAGAAAATATTTTTTGTCTTTCCCCTTTTTAGTTATATATTTTTTTAAAGTGCTTATTTTAACTGTTAAAGTATCTTTATTAAAAATATAACTGAATTATTGTTTCTTTTCCCCCCAGTTTGAAAAGTCTGTTCTTTTAACATGACAAAAAAATCTTAACCTGATTGTCAAATTCACACATGGTTCTTTCTTCCACCAATATCAATGATTGTTTTAACTAAAAATTTCTTTGCTGATATTGTTTTTATTACAAAACATATAACTAATAAAAATAAAACAAAATACAATTTAGGACCTTTTAGAAAGAATGAAATTGGCAAGTATTATTTTCGGTGATTTACACATTTCTTTTTTTTTCCCCCACATAAATGGTACTTTTTTAAAGACTTGAAACATTCTCCTTAAAAATTACCATTTTTAGCTAGTATTTTAAAATAGTCTTTTATTTTCTCTATAAATTCGTCTTAGAGAAAAATTTTATTTCAATTTCGAATTTACAAGTAAATTTGGGAAATAAAATGTCTCTGGTCCAAAACTAGCAAATAATACGCAGTTGAATTCAATTAATCACAATTATATTTTTAATTTTTATTGTCAGTATTACTATAAAAAATGTTTGCTTGTCTTTTTAATTAAAAAAACTTACTGCAACAATTTTTGTTTTGTTTTTCAAAAACATTAAAAATAAAATTCTTAGTCTTGTTTGAAATGATGAAGTCTCTCCTCTTTTACTTTGACAATCACATATTTTTAAATAACATTATTAACAACAACGAACAGCTTGCTTATTGATTGATCCATTTATTATTTTTGTTTGAAATTTTTAAAACATTATTAAACAATATTCCATTCCAATTAAATACACTCTTATTTTCTACACCATCTTAAAAAAAAGGAACTGACATTTTAATTTTCATATGTGGAAATACTGAAATGACGTCTTCAAATTGTAATATTGGCCTTTCTTCTAAGAAAGGCTTTTCTTCTTTACAATGATCGCAAATTATGTTCACCTTTACTTCGATAAAAAATTGACTAATAAAAACTTTAAATGTTCAAATTACTTTATATATATATATATATAATTTTAAACTTGAGGTGAAGAAATTATCCCAACAATGACTCACACGCACATGCTGGAGAGAGGGAACGTAATTCAAAATTCAATTTTTTTCTCTTATTTTTAATTGGCATTTTTTTCAAAATTTGAAACCTTATTCTTCTCTCTCTCCATCCTGTTATTTAACTGATATCCCATAACCATTTTAAAATAATCTTTTATCAATCCAAGTTTAGCGAAAAAATGAAATGTAAAAAATTAAGTCGAATTACAATTTATCGTTGTCATGACCAAAAAGAAAAATATCTTTTTTTTTTTTTTGTTTTATTTATTTAAATAACGGTTTGTTACATTCACTTAAAATCTTATTGGAAATTTTTAGTCTAAAGAATAGAAATGATGCCAATTAATTTTCACATCTTTAAAAAAAAAAAAAAAAACTCCTCATCCGTATTTATTCCATCTTTAGTTCTGTTACATTTTGATATTTTTCTTTAAATTTCTTTTGTAGAATATTTAAAGTGATTTATTTCTAAATATGAAATTTCTAAAATTCCTCACCATGGCAATGATTTTATATTCTTTTTGAATAACAAACTTAACAAGAGAAAATGTAATTTATTTCTCTACATGCACAGACACACACTAAAGTGCTACTAGTAGCAGTCGTAATATAAATGAAATTGAATGTATCACAATAAATACATAACCATTATATGAACGATCGTTTAAAATGTTATAAATTACTTGATATTTTTTAAAATTTTAAACTATATCTTCCACGAAAATACTTTCAAATAAAAATAGTATATTGGTATGTAGTATCATCCAGGTACATGTGTACTAAGCTACTAATAAAAAAAAAAAGTGTGCTTTCCACCATCACTGTCCAATTCTTAATTAAAGCAAAAATGAAAATATTTTAATGTTTCTGTTCTATAAAATCAGGAATCAAGTAGCTACCCACGGATATTTTATGTTTTTTTTTCGGTAAGTGGGTATGTATTTGGGTGGGTGGGTGTGTCGTTGGTTAAATTCTCTGGACGCTGCCTGAGTCTCAATGACTCTAGAAAGGATTGCCCTTGTTTCACTTGTTGGCTAAAGAATCGTCGTGTTTTGCGTGCTTCCACCTCGGGGGTGGGGTGGGGTGGGGTGGGGGTGTTGATCACAAACTGGTAGAATTTTCCAGTTACAGGTGTGTCCACAGATATCTTCGTTCCTGATGCTTCTTTATAAAGAATTAAAAAGCCAACATTTTTCCCGCCTCCTTTTTTTTTTTTTTTTTTTTTTTAAAAAAACAACAAAAAAACAAAAGAGGATAACCCTTGAATTGATTGATTGACGAACTGAACATTTTCATTCTTACTGTGAATTCATTCCACCTTTTCGGTTTTTATTCTTGTTACTACTATTACTTACTACTATGTGGGTTCTTAGTAGTAATTCATTCCATGATGAGCGGGTTTTTTGTTCTGTACTAACCTGAATTACTTTGAAAATCTGACTAAAAAACAGCATATTTTGTATTCTTTCGACACTAGGAAATTTGTTATAAATCTACAAAACACTAAATTTTGATAATGGAAGCGGAAATTACACCCCTCCAAAATACCCTACTTGTCATATCCAAGGGATTCTTAATCTTTTAGTCACGTGACTCCCCTCTATCGTAGAACCCATTCTTCTCTATTTGGGGTGGGATTTTCTTTATAGCCACCTGGAGTCTGAAAACATTTTAATTTTTATTTTAAGTGTCTTTCTTTTCTTTTTTTTTTTTTAATTCTTTAAAAAGAGGCAGCAAAAGGACAATATACAAAAAAAAAAAGTCAACACAAAATCAGTTTTTTTTTTTTTGTTGGCTATTCTTTCCATCTCCTGCCTCAGCCTACACATCAAAATTGTACATTTTTTTTAATAAAACATTTGATTTTGAATGAATAAATTTTATTTTTTCAAATCTTACCCTTCTCTGGTTACCAAAAATATTATTAACAAAAAACTTAGATGAAGATTGCAGGCTAAAATCATAAGGAGCGGCTTATCTTCGATTTTGTTTTTTTTTTTGTCCTCAAAGAATCTCATTCATTTTTGCTATTCGACACAGATTTTCAAAGAAATGCTACCTTTGGTTTTTGACATTTTCCTCTTTTTTTTCTTAATTCATAAATAGACGTGGGTGAATAGAAATCTGAATAAAAATAAATTCGAGATCTCTCGTCTTTCTTTCCTTGTTGAAAGGCAAAAAACATGTTGCTTCATAAAGAACCCCTAAGAAGGGTTGTCTACACAACGTCTTGCTTATTGCTTCCATTTGATTTGATCTCTCTCTCTCCCACACAATTACTGTGTAGAAGTAAAAATAGTAAGTCATATTTTTAGAGTTCCATTAAAAATAGCCATTCGTTTATATTGTGTGATTTTTTTTTTGTTTTTGTTTTTTAAGAAATGCAAATTAGAATAAAAAAATAAATTACGAATACAATTGTAGGAAAAAATAAAAGTAATTATAATCTTTAAAAATCTTGTCATAGAAATTAGTTATAAAAAAAATAATGGCCAGGCCGTTATTTTTATAATTTTATTTTTTTTACTTTTCCCATGCGGCTAATAATTGAATCGCTATATTGAAGAATTAATTCAGAAAGTAAGTTTTTTTTTTTTTTTTTTTTTTTTTTTTTTTTTTCTTCAGTAATCTCTTTTATCCTCAAGTTGTTCCTTGATAAAACTTTAGAAATGTTGGGAGACTCTCTTATTTTATCTACCCACCCCCATCTTCCTTCGTCAACATATTAATCAAAAATTCAAAATATTCATTTTGCTTTTAAATGTTGATGTGTTCTATGACATTTTGTTCAACAAATGAATCTTTCTTTCCACTCTCTTCCTCACTTCTTTAATCCTGTGTACAGTGTACTCTAAGAAAAATAATACCATTTGCAATGATTAAAAACTCTTTAAAGTAAGTAGATTTTATGCGTGGGACTAGACTAGAGTAGCTTATTCTTTTTAGTTCAAGTACAATTTTAACTATTTTATGTTGTTCGCTTATTGGTTGTGATATGATTTTAAAATTTAAGGTTGGTTTGTGTAGAAAGCTTTTTCCTAATGTTTTAAATTCCTAGTTTTCTCTAGATCGCATTTTAAAAAACATTCTCTAAAAAAACTCCTAAGAATGAAAAAATATGCCAGAAATGGTAGAGGTCATTTGCAAATTGAGTTTTTTACTTTTAATGAATTTTAATTTTATACACATGTCTTTATATTAAACAGGAAATATTCTATAAAATTGTGATTGAGTTTTTCTTCCAAGATATATTCATTTGCAATATATCTTTCATCTTGATGGGTTGAATTTTTACAACTAAAAGATAACCTTAAAAATCTTATTTGGCATATGAGTTCATGTAAAAAGGCCGATAAGACCGACCATCATTACAATTTGCATTGATTTCATCAAATATTTACAAATAATTATTGGATTGGGAATATTTTTTCTGTTTCATATGCATCTCAAAACAGTTCAACCTGTGACAT
This sequence comes from Acanthosepion esculentum, assembly GCA_964036315.1. Classification (NCBI taxonomy): domain Eukaryota; kingdom Metazoa; phylum Mollusca; class Cephalopoda; order Sepiida; family Sepiidae; genus Acanthosepion; species Acanthosepion esculentum. The sequence continues at coordinate 87,601,653 of OZ038507.1, forward strand.
GTTTTTGTTATATTCTGAGAATAATAGTATATTTTTGAATAAGCTGAAAAGGGCTTGTGAAGTAGCAGGAGCCTGTTCAATTACAGAACCCTACCAACCCCAAAGTTTGTCTTGTTAAGAAATACACTTAGGTAAAATCATCTGATATGAAACATATCAATTAGGCTTATCAAAGAAGTCTTGTTACTTCTAATCTAGTGAATTGATTGTAAAAACCTCCACTCCCCAAATTTATAAACAAATTAGGTACATGTTGAGATTTTCTTTTTCTAACCAATAAATATAAAATGGACTACTTTTCAAGTTCAACTGCCATATATTTGTTCTTGAACACTACAATCACTTGACTGTATCCCTTTTTTTTGGCATGTTAAAACTATTCTTACTGTGTGGTCATTTTGTCTTGTTACTTTTGATTTAACCTAGTTTTGTCTCTCTCTCTCTCTCACTCACACACACACACACACACACACATTTCACTTTGTGTTTTTCATTGGTTAAGTAGGCTTCACATGTACTTTTTTGTCTGGTAGCATTTATGTGTATAATTCCTGTTAGTCAATGCAGAATTTAGTTTATACTGTGTGTGCATCTAGTGGGAAATTTATTTCTGTCTTGTAGTGTCTGTATGTTGAATTGAGGAGGGGGAGATATTTTCTTTACAAAGTTTTATCCTATCATCATTCCATCATATTCTAATCCATATTTGATACTCGTTCATATCTATCTAATATATATATATATATATATATATATATATATGAATGAGGATCAAATATGGTATGATATAATAACCAGCTACTTGCTTTTCTAGACCAACTAGCCAGTTGTTGCCAATGCATGCTCAGGCACATTTGTGTTTGTTCAACATCCACAGAGACCACCTGTGGTTTATAGACCAACTATACTGAGCAGAGCTTAGTTACAATTTCTGGGCGATAATGCATAATCTGGTATGATGATTGGGACTTCATGGTAACACAATTATCTACAATTTCTAAACAGTTCTGTCTACCCAATTTCACTCACAAGGATTGGGTCAACCTATGGTATGTTGTTTTTTTTTTCAGGCACTCCTCAACCTTATAACATTAAATAACATCCCTGATGAGCTGACCCTGGTGAGATTCGAACATGTCTCTCTTGGTTGGAAAGCAAATTTTCTAACTATTCTCTCACACTCACACACACACACACGATGGCCGCAAATTTGTACTTGAGCATTGCCATCACTTGATCAATCTATGCATGTCTTGCTCTTATATGACTCTGTAAGCCAACCAGGGATTAGCATTCTTTAGCACAAATCTTACAGCTGAAAAAACCTATGGTGTATGCTGCTGCTGCTTCCTGGTTATTGTTATGAATTTTCAATGTGTCTCTTTAGGCCTCCCATTAAAGTGCACTCTTTTCCACAACGTCTATATATTTTCAGACTATCCTATATGTATTTAATGTTGCCATTCATGTGACATTGCTAGTGACTTTTGAGGCCAGCGTTACTTAGGCATTTTTTACCACATTGAAAACATGAAATTACATTCAATGCCGGCATACCCTGGGAGTTCAACATTTTTGCCTTATCTGAAATCTCTTTTCAACTGCTGACACTTCTTCCCCTGATCTTCAAATGCACTTGCACCTGCTTTCAAGGAATTCCTCCAGCTGCTACGATCCAAAGCAGCATTCTCCAAGTCCTCATGCTCAATTTGTGCCTTTGTCAGTGATTGCTTTTAAGCAATCTTTGAATCTCATCTTAGATTTGTGTTGTGGAAGCTTCCCCTCGGACAACCCCCGTCCCCATAGAAAAACTGTTTTGGAAGTTGCTGATCTTCCATTCTAACCATGTAACCACACCACCTGAGACAATGTTGCAGGATGATGCTTTCAATGCTCATGCACTTACACCTGTCAAGGACTTTAACATCACTAGTGAGCATCAGCCAGCAAATTCTGACAAACTTTCTCAGACACTGTTGGTGGAAACATTCTGTCATCTTCAGATGTCTCCTATATGTTACCCACGCCTCACAAGCATAGAGAAAGGTGGATAGAGTGAAGGTCTTATATACCTTAACTAATATTACATATACATATATATATATATATATATATATATATGTGTGTGTGTGTGTGTGTGGTCATCACTGAATCCTAGTTTAGCCATAATGATGTAAAAAAAAAACAAAAAAAAACATAAGGGAGATCAGGCTGCATGACCAATATGTCTGTTATTTTTACATTACAGCATAGATTAATAATAATCCTACTAAATAGCTCTCATTTATTGATAGTAGTGTAATATTTAAGCTGTACAAAGTTTTATTTCTACTGTTTGAATGATTCAGAAAACACTATCAATATGCATGTATATTTAAGCATAGTATTTTTAGGTACAGTATTTTACGAGTACATTAATGGACTGACTACATTGTAACTCCAGGGAGCCTCTGCATGTGGTAATGGTTAATGAGGCTAGCCTGGTTAACTATTACTACTTGGTAATTAGTTTGATCCTCACTGGGTACACCATAAAAATTGAACATTAAATAACTCGACAAGGATGGTTAATCTTGTAAAAGAAAATTGTCCAACCGAACCGAACCTCAGTATTATGATGCAATTCCTAGATATAAGTTGGCATGACTGAGCTGATATTTTTGCTATTTACGTGTAGAGAATGATTGAATATTCATTAGTAAAACCAATTACTAACAAAGGCAACTTAAATTCCAACATTTGACTGGATAACTATCACATTTGATTGGCTAACTACATTGCTAAATAACACTAAAGTCAGAAATGAGTAACAATATACAAGAGTAACTAGTTGTACTAGATGACTAACAATAATGGCGAAATTAGACTGAAGAGGTGACAGAATGTGAAAATGGTGAGAACCATATCTGAATACAAGTTTGTGTAGCTTGATGGTAAGATATTTGCTCTAAAAGATCAATTATATAGTAATTGGATGTAAATTTTGTCTCATCAAAAATGACTTTATTTCAATTTCATGCCATAATGAAAGAAGACTCGATTGGTTCATGATGATAATAAGCAATGAAAGAGATTACCAAAGTTTAAGTGAGTCCCTCCCTACTAGCTGTAATTCTTCTGCATTCAATCACTTTCTACTGACATTAGTCTGCAACATGTATCAAATTAATATGTAAATAAGTTTTCCCTTGATTCTGCTACAGTGGAAGAATTTAAATGCTTTTTGTACATAGCATTATTATGCAATGCCTGTAAATATTGACCTGAAATATACAAATGATGGAAATAATGCAGGGTAATTTTGCAATTCTTCCACTTTTATTAAACCAAATTATTAAGTATGGATAGAAAAGAAAAAAAAAAAGAGTAAGATACTAGTTACATATTAAGTCATTAAATAGTACACAAAATTAAAAATTTAAACAAGTTTTTAAAACGCCAATATATGAAGTAGTGAAGCTATATTAGTTGAAATGTTGATCATTGTGTGTGTGTGTGTGTGTGTGTGTGTGTGTGTGTGTGTGTGTACACACTCCCTGAATGTAAAAAAAAAAAAAAATTTCTTTGTGAGGTCTGATCAAAAAATATCGGGACTGGTGCCATAAAAACAAAACTACAACATATACCAATTCGGCATTTAATCTCCTTTTGAAGTAGTCCCCCCTTTTAAAGCCACACACATTATTCAGCATCATTTCCATTGAAGAAGCATGGAAGCATTCCTGGAACTCCTTTTTGGGGATAGTGAACAGCTGCCTTGTCACATTCTCTTGGATTTTCTCAATATCTTAAAATCTTGCTTCTTTTTAAGTGGGATTTGATTTTTGAATTGGAAAAAGTCACATGGGGTGAAATCTGAGGAATGTGGTAGTTGTTGGACCTGGAGGTGGGTGTTCTTTGCCAAAAACTGCTGCACAAACTATGGTCACTGAAGGAACCTCTGTGGTATGGGGGGAGACAACCACACTCTACACACATTCCTTCCGAGCACTGTTATAAACTACAGAAATAAGCCAGAATGTTATTACTTAGTGTGCATACGTGACAATGTCAATCTGTGCCAAGTGGCTTCACCCTGCATAATTTAGCTCCAATAGCAACAGTCCAAATACTTTTTGATCAGACTTCATATACCAAAGCTGACAATTTTTATTTAAAAAATTCAATATATGATTGTGAAGTTATTTTTACTCCTGTCTTGTACATGGCAAGTTCTAGTGAACTGTTTGAAATTAATGTCAGCAATATATGGTTTCTACTTGCATATTTTTTTTCACATTCTTGCCTGTAAAGAGTTTTTGTGAATATATTGTTTGTAATTTGTTTTGTTTACATTGCTTCATCACTGATGTATTAAGCAGATTTCATTTTCATTTATACACATTTTTTTTTCTACATCAGTATTTCTTGCAAGCAGCAGCAAGAAATGAGTTTATTATAATCATGGTGAGGCTTATCAAAATGAAACAAACGTTGTCTTTAAAATGGATTGGAATAATCTGCTTATTATAATCAAATTTTCAGGTAGTTTTTATAATTTAAAGTTGTTTATAAGAATCAATTCAATAACATAATGAGTTTCTAAGAGTGAATGCAAATTGTTACCAATTTTTATAGCTTTGCTTAATTATATGTCGTACTATTCAGACCAGCATAGTAATTGTATCTATCCGCTGGTATTCTTCTTGGTAACTTGGAATTCTGAACTGACCATTTTATTTAATCCACAAGGATAAATTGTTTGCATTCTGCTTTTCATGTTTAGTGGTGACGACTCCTATCATTTTATAATCACCAGTCTTCCATTTTGAACCAGACCCAGAGACTTGAGCTCACAACTGTCAAAGAAGTAGATATATTTTAACCATGACTATAGTCCACTAGGTCATGTTTCTTGGACTTGTGGTTAATGATATCACAATTAGTTATTGTTAAGCTAAAAGATTGTGATGCCAAAATGATCACAATCAGAAACTTTCTTTGGATTAAGAAATAAGACAAGTGGAGGAAAAACTGTTTTAATGACCTGAATTTTGGCAACTAATTTTTGCTCAAGTTTTGAACAAAATGGCTGGTGATCAAGAGGTAGAAGTTTTTCTCGGGAACCATTCTTTGAACAATTTTTCTCTTACTGTTTCCATCTATGTATCGAAATAAAGGCAAGTGCAGTTGTTAAAATAAGATCCCTTGTTCAGTTATCTACTAAAATGTTCTCACAATATATCTATCCCTACAATGAAAACTGGGATGAAACTGGAAGAATTTTACATTTTCAATGTTGCACACTCAGCTTACAAGGAGTGTCGCATTGTGTGCATGTCATGTGTATACCATGACAAGTTGATTAAAAGTGACTGTGCAATCTATTATAACTGCACATTTCTGCTTGTCTTAAGCAAATTAAATAGGTGTGGTCATTTAGCTTTATAAGGGTTAAAGAAAATAGGTTTTAAATTTGACTTTCTACGATGTCATCAGATACAATTTTTAATAGAATCAAGTAGTGATTGTTTTTCATTTTTACAAAACTTAATACAAATATAATTTTGTGAAATATGTTCATGCTAGTTTAGTGCAAGGAAAACGAGAAATATGTTGGAGAAAACAAGATGACCGATTTCTTTGAATCTCTGACATTAATTATTTTCTGTTAAACTAAGGAAGGATATGTGGTTGTTCTAATGGATACCATATAAAAATTGGATTCAGGGAGCAGAGTTCAAATTCATGGCAAGTCTGTTGCATTCACTTTCACATAAATGACATTGGGAAAGGCATGAATCCATCTATTCTCTTCTTGGTAAGAATTAAATAGCTGGGTAAACTGGGTTCTATAGCCTTGCCTGGCAAGTAGTCTATGATAAGGAAAACACTGAATTCCAAATCCTCGAGAAGGCATTGGAAAACACTCCACTATTTTTCCCAAGAATGCTTGGCAGTTCACAGGTAATAAAGAAAAGCAAACTGAAGGTGTGGGGAGGTGATTGCCTAGGTCTTGAATTGATATGGCCTTATTAGCATAATAATAATAATAATAATAAAGTACTAAATACTATAAGCCTCTGAAAAAGGTTGTCAGCTGAAATGTGATTATAACAAATGATATGCTATTACAAATAGGTCAATGATTATTCATAAGAGAGAAAACTTGTATAACATAAAAAAGGATGCTGAATAATTCAGTCTAACCAAAACCTCCATTGTAGAGAGCTTCTTATTATGGTTGTGAGGACTCTGTACAATCTCAAGTAATTGTTTTTACATAAAATTTATCTTTTCTCTTAATTGATGAGCTGACAAAAAAGCTGTAGCGGAGCCTCAAACATCTTGATTGAATGGACCAAGTGATCACTCGCTATCCAATTTGTCATCTTGATACAAGGATTAAACATTTTGAAAGCCTGTTTCATTGTGCTTCTTCAGACTACTTTAAGGCCATGTCTTCTTTCTTTCAATTTTAAATTCTTGAGTTTATTTTTGACATATTCTCTATTAATTTTCTTTGGCCTTCCTTTACTGCAATTCTGCTAAATGCTCAGTTCAGAACACTGCTTCGACCATGAATTGTTTCATTCTACATGATCAGGACTATTATTATTCCATCGCTGTTAATTAAAATTTGATAGTTGGAAAAATAACCAGTTGATCTCTTCTATTACATATTGAAGTAAAAGAAAGAATAAACAATTTTACTTTTTCTCTCCAGAGGAAGATGCCATGCAAGCACATTAATGAAGATATCTTGCTAACTGATTTAATAGCTTTGTAGTCTACCAAATGACTATTTTCAGTATTTTTTTTTTCTAAGAAAATGACCTGATGATAAAAACTGGTAACTTAGTTCTGACCAGTGATAGATTTAGGCCAAACCAATCTTATCAAATTGTTAATCTAAAACTCCAGAGAGAAGTTAATTTGGAAATCTTTCAAATTGTTCCGTTTTTTTTTGTTTTTTTTTATACAGCAATTTTTTTTCTAAATTAAAGGAAGAAAATCTGAAAAGTTCTCAACCTAACTCACTTATCAAAACTTGATTAAACCTCATACATTTTTATGGTGAAAAGTTGAGCAAAGAACTTTTCACATGCGTGTGTGTGTGTATATATATATATATATATAAAAGCAAACAGCAAGTATTCACCCAAACAAGTTTGATTAAAAAGAACCAACAAGGCCTATTTGTTTAATTACACCTTATCTGAATATTGGGGAAAATATAAAAAAAAAAAATTAAACAGGCAGACCTTGTCTGTTCTTTTAAATGAAACTCATTTGAATATATATATATATATATTCTTGCTGTAAATATACTCACCATTATATATTGAAAGTATATTTCTAATATGCAAATGTTATTCAATTAAGGTGTTAAATGAGAATAGTTGTTTACATTATTTACACACAGACTATTGTTATCACGTTCCGGCCATAGTGTCCTCATCAGGTTATTGCCAATCCATTTAACTTTCAGGGAACCTTTTATTTAACTTACAGAGATAGATTGATCTCCTCTCGATCTCGTTCTTATTTAATACTGATATGGTATTTTGCTTACCTTGTAAGAAGGATTGAACTTGCAATTACTGTGTCACCAAATTCACAAACCAACAATTTAATCCACTAGGCTATTGTCTCATGGGACAATTTTGAAGGAAGAACTTGGAGTCTTAAACCTAACCTGCCTGCTGATTTGTGCTGCTGTAACTTGTCACACTTGACTGCACTCACTGAGGCTCTTCACTTTTTGCTATTGATGCCATGCTATTACTTATTTCTTTATTTATTAATGGTTCCCATATCTTTGATTTCTGGAAAGCACAATGTCTAAAACGTTGTGATAACAACAAAGATAGGGACCATAGTCCACATGTAAATAATGAAAACTCATCTTCCCATAGAATAGTTGTTAATGGGTTAAGAATTATTTTGTGTTTGGCAGAACTTTGCAAACAAATTGTAACTATAGTCTTTAATATTTGACTCTTGTAGGTCTAATTTTTATTAGAAAAGGCAGATGCCCATAGTTATTGCTACAGCAGATTAAAAAAAGTTTGTAGGTCTTTTAATGGTGGACATAAAGGTGATAAATATTGATGAAACTTAGAAAATAAAGAAGGTGAATATTGGAGATAAGGATATATTTATGTAAACCTCTTATATGATATTTACTTGTATGTGACTAAAAACCACAGAAGGCTAAAAAAAAATACTAAGAGACTGATCAACAAAAGTTGCATACAAATTTCTGGGATAAGGAGTTATCATTATTTATACAGGACAATAGCCTAGTGCTTTAAAACACTGGTTTGTGAATTTGGTGACATAGTAATTGTGAGTTCAATCCCTAGGCCAAGCAGTGTGTACTCAGTGGAAACAAAGCGAACAATAACTGAGCAGTACTAAAAATAAGAACTAGATGACATATCCATAGACATGAACAATCTACTTTTTATATATTAAATAGTTTCAGTTCAGAATTGCCTGATTGATATACACCTGATGAAGGCTGGAGAAATTTGAAAGTTTTCTCAATATACCTATCTTCTTCATTTAGGTATACCGGACTACATATCCTAAATGAAGAAGAGAGATATTGAGAAAACTTTCAAACTTCTCCACTACCCACATCATTTTATCCTCAACCCTCCAAAAAAACGAGCTTAAAAAATCCACAAAGCCACCTCCCTGGAAAAAATGGACACTACCAATAACACTTCTGACAAAAATGACACAGAATTCATAATCCTGCCTTCCAACACTCTTCCTACTAAACTTGCAAACAAAATAGTCATCTCTAAGACTAGGATCATTACTATCACCGCCAAGACAATTGCAAATATAATTAGGAAGAAAAATGAACCCAATACCAATTCAAATACCAAGATTTATCAAATAAATTGTTTACAATGCAAAAATATTTTTGTTGGGGAGACATCACATTATCTAAAAAGCCCACATCTATGAACACAAGAGAAACTTGCATTTGGACAATCAATCCAACTCTCATTTTTCATCGAAACGATGCTGGACATAACTTTGATTTCACTAATGCCACCCTAATTAAAAAAGAACATAATTATTTCAGGAGAAAATACATTGAAAACTTAACATTATTGCCAACTATAAACACATGCCTAAAACTTTACATTACTCTGCCACCTTTCTTTGGATCAATTCTTAAAGAATCTAACTTGTACCTATTTAATACAAAGAATACATTCTCAAAGAAGTGAATCATAAATTAGAACACTGTGACTGCTGCACAGGTTGACTTCACAAAGGTGAAGATCAAACCCCAACTAGACAGACACATGCACACAATTACAAATACACATTGCCATCCAATACCTAATATACAAAAATCTTCACAAACCTACATACACATGACATATGTCTGACCAATGAGCACTGACCCAAACATAATTGAAAATATCAGTGTTTTCTATCTTTTTGCCTGTTTCCTATCAATATCTGATGAAGCTTTGATAAAAGTGAAACATGTTAGATTGATGTTTCCTATTTATTCTTGTATTTTATCATCCTGTTTCATTCGAATCCATATTTGATCTTTAACTCACTCACACACACACTCTCTCTCTCTCTCTCTCTATATATATATATATATATATATATATATATATATATAGTTAAATATAACAGTCAGTGAATGCCTGTTTGATCATGAGGTGTTTTAAGGTTCGTATAGTGGCTTTAGATTTGGGAAAAAAATAGACAAAAACTTTCGAACATTTGGATATTTGTTTTTATCATGCCGTTCCTCAATCTAAGCTTTCAGCTTATATGAGCCATCATCAGTGTGCTTATAAGGACATTACAACAGATGTTCACCATCAAAGATGATAATGTGATATGTTTATATAGAGGTTTGCTATGCAACAATAATGGTCACGGAATAGAAGACATGGGTCGTAAATTCCTAATGCTGTGTGTGTATATATATATATATATATATATATATATATATATGTGTGTGTGTATCCCCCCCTCCCAACCAGGAAATAACATAGTCCTGCAATAAATCAAGGTAAAAATAGAATCCTTCATTCTATTGAAATAAGAATATGATTAACTTTCTCATAAAATGTGAGAAAAAGATCTTGGGTCTGTCTCCTTTTCATGTATGCATCTATTTTCTGCGGTTGTATTGATTCAGGGGGTCAGAGAGTAACCAGGTGTCTTCTTAAAAATGCTAGATCCTGCTGTGGATAATGATTTTTTTTTTTTTTTTTTTAAATTGTTTGAATCAGACATTTTCTGTTCTTTTTCCTGTTTAAAGAGTCCGAATTTGAATAAAGTTTTCAATTTAGTATGTTTTATTATATGATAATCTTTCAAAATTCATTACGGACTTACTTTTTGATTTGGCTAGAAATTAGCAATAGAAATTGAATAGCTTGGAAATATTCATTTCACCATTTGGGAATGTGGGGGGGGGGCACTATTCCTGGATGTACTGTATCGATACAATTAAAAACATTTAGCAAGCTGATTTATATACAGACCGTTTCAGTTGGTTTGAAGTTTGCAATGGGTGATAAGATATGTGTGTGTGTGTGTCAGACACTGTTTTGCTGTATCACAGCTTATCAGTGTGGCTAGACATGTGATTATTTCAATTCAGGATCAAAACCTGACTGATTTGACATCAGTTGGTCTCTCACACTTAGGCTATTGGTGCACGCAGTGGAGAAAGATAATTTTTAATGCATTATATATGAGATGTAAACATTACTGGCTACCAGTGTTCAATTTAAAACAGTGTTTTAGCATTAATTAGTAGCAGTTGACAAATCCCCTTTCTACCTATAAGTGCTAAACCTATAAGAGGGGAGATAGAGATATATATATATATATATATATATATATAAATATTTATTTTTTTTATATATATATATTATTTTTATAGATACACTGTATTTTAAATGCTCTGTTTTTAATTAAACAGTATTAATTACATTTATTGGCTTGAATGTTTAAAAAATTTCATAGAAAATATGCATTCTCTGACAGGGATCAAGCCTGTATTCCTATCCGTAAACTGTCATTTGATCTGATGCGCTATATCATTTAGTTACAGAGATACGTCTGATTAGCAAAGTCCGGATTACTGTGTATGTTTATTTATGTTTGCTAACCATATTTGAGTAGAAACTCCATTTATTTTAAACAGTATTTTAACAGGATTGAATATTCAGTGCAGTAAAAGACATAACATACTGATTATTGTTTAAAATAAACAGAGCATCTCTTAAATATGGGTAGGTATCCACTAAAAATAATGTTTAAAGTGATATGCGTGTGTGTGTGTGCGCATACACTTACAACCATGTCACATTGAAATAGCAATTCTTGTCTGATCACTGAAGTTAAGCCTGGTCAATACCTACATGGGTGACTGCTTGGGAATACCAGGTACTATAAACTTAGCTTTGTGTATGATATAATGGATTGGATAGCAGGTTTGGATATACATTAATGTATTAGAAATAGTACTACACAATTAACAGTCATATATATATATATATATATATATATATATATATATATATGGTAGGGCAGTTACCCAATTCTTGTAACAGGTGCCTGCTCGGGTGCATTTATTTAACATGCACAGTGCTCACCTGTAGTTTATACTGCAACTATACTGAGTGGACCCTAGTTACAGTTTCTGGGAGAGAGTGCATCATCTGACATGATCAACAGTTTGAACAAGGAAAGTACACTTAAACCCTTGGTCATGTTGATTTATGACTTTATACTAGCCCAACCATCAAGGAACAATTCTGACTCGCAAGGCTTGGTTCAAGTCTTTCAACTGGTGGGGTACACTGGTATTGCCTTCCTAGACCAATAACATCAAGAAGTGGCATTCTTGACAATTGCGAGATTCCAACAGGCTTTATTGGTTGTTATTTGATTTTTAAAAAATGGATGTTTACGTCTACCTGGCCTAGAGATGAATATGGTAGAGAGTGAGGGATATTATTTATAAAGTTACTGATGCTCTTGCAGAGTTTTTGTCCAAAAACCTTTTAGTGCCATGTAATACCACACTACATTAAAAAAAAATTGCCATGTTTTCTTGAGACATTTTTAAGAATAATTCACTATAATAATTGCAAATATATTTGTGATCAAAATTGGATTTAAAGTGCCTTGCACAAAAATCTTGAATCCCCCCCCGCATCATGAATAAATCAGTCTTCCTGTTATGAGTGTCAAAACTTAAACTTAATTTTTATATATTGTCATGGTTGAAAGATCAACATTTTAAAGTTGCTTGTGTTTTTATCCTCTTCAATTAGATGGTCAGTTTCATTCCAGAAAAATAACTGGTATTGTTGTTGGAAATGACATCACTACTAGCCAGTTTCTGAACCATAATATGAGCCAAATTTCTCCCCCCCCCCAACCAATATGCTATAAAAAAAAAAATCTCCCTCCCCTCACTTGAGTTGTCTCCACTGAAGATCAATGGTTTCAAGGTCTTTGGGACTATTTGTACGTACATATACACTTAGACATTTTGTTTGAACAATAAATGATATTCCACAAAGGTCAGGAAAATGTTTCATTAGTTTACTGTACTTATATTTGACTTCATTTTGAACAAAATTTTCATTCATCTTATTAAGCAACTGAAATATTGTTCACTTATTCTTTTTTTATTTTTTTTTCAAGTTTACTTATATATCAATTGCTTTTTAAAACATATTTATTAAATGCTTGATTGGATTTTTTTTCTCCCAGTAATTTTTTTCTTGCAAATTATTTTTGCGTAAAACGTTTCTTTATAAATATTCCATCCCTTTAACTTTAATAAATATTATCATTTAATTGCTTCTATTCTAATGTCATTGCTCCTTTAAAGCCTTCATTTATTTAATTGCTTTCATAAGAAGTTGCATCCAGACATTTTTCTTGCACCCCTAAATTACTTAACTCTCAATCCATCTACCCATATTAATTTTGCTTAATATTTCATGGGAAGAAGCCAAAGCATATCCATGGTAATTTTATGTTATTCATTTCAAAGAGAATATTTGCTAAATGCTTGATTGGATATTTTGCTATATTAATTGTACTATTCTTTTCCGTATACATCTTGCTTAAGATATTGTTTGTTCATAAATTCTCCAACCATTAAGTTTAATAAATGTTATCAGTGAATTTAAAATCTTGAATTGTCTCCTTAAATACTTACTTTAGTTATATTCATTGTGTTGAGAACCATATCATTTTTGATATACACCTGAGGAAGGCTGATGGACACAACGACCGAAACATTGTGATAACAATAACAAAGATCAAGACATCAGTCCAAATATAAATAATGTAGATCATATCATTTTTATTCAAGTGTTATATTTTTGCTATTTTTATGGTTTTTTATTAATAAGTTATTCAGTTATCTTTCCTGTAACCCTAAGTTACCTTACTAAACCCTCAGTGCCTTTCACCATATCAATCTTAATATTTGGTTGAAAAAGGCTGAAATTGTATCCATGGTGATTAATATTGCTAATTTCAGTTGATTGATAAATATCAATTAAATGATTACTTATGAAATGTATATCATTTCATCTCAAGTAAGGCAATAAAGCTATTAAGACGCAAGGGGTCACTAAGTGTGAGAGATGAATAAAAGAAAACATTATTAAGGAGCAAGAACAGGAATTAAGAAGACGGAAGTTAATGATTGACATTGCATTTAAATTTTCGAACTGAAAGCAAGAATCCGGAAGAAAGTTCCACAAGCAAGAATTGCAGTAGAAGAAACTGTTAGCATAAAACTTAGGGTTACATCTAGCCATTTCAACTGTTAAATAATGAGACCTTGCTACAAATCTAATACTACACTTAAATCCATAAAGGCTAGGTACCAAAGAGGAGGCACAGTGGAGTAATGGATAGCGTCTCCGATTGAAGAATCGGAGAACCAAGTTCAAATTCCAGTCAAATCCATTACATTCACTTATGTGCTGATACCCTTGGGAAAGGTATGAATCTTCCCCCCACCCCCTGTTACGGGTAAATAACAGGACTGACCAGGTTCTATATCTTTGGATGGCAACTGGTCTACCACAGAAAGAAATGGCAACCTGCTGTGAGAGAAAAAAACAAATCTGTCTCGTCAGTCATGTATCGAAAGATACATGATCGCCTAGGCGTGTATCACGCATGTGACATAACTGACCAAAGCAGAAAACTCAGCAGAACAATTACCATGAAAATATTTATAGAAAAGGCACAGGGAAGCTAGTTACGGTGATGGGGAAAGTGACTGAATAAAATTATTTTACAGTTAAATATCAAAATTTCAGAAATGGGGTACAATTCAAAAATTCAGATCTACAAGAGTATCTGACATTTTCTTTAAATAGATACTTAATTACTGCACATTCATAAATTCTGCTCATGTATTTTGAAAACGTTTCATATACATATGGGAATGATGCCAAGACCCCAAATCTTTTTCTCATTATATGAAGATCTTTTAGAACTGAACTTCGATTCACCATATGATGTGAATGTTTGCTAATCTAAGTTTTCAGCCAGAATCAATGTAAATAGGGTTAATTGATTTCCAGCAGATCCTCATCTAGAAACTTCTAGAAGAAATTCTGACCTGTAAACAGTATTCAACAAATAAAATGAAATACAGATGTAATGGTTAACTCAATAGAAGCATTCTTGTTTGCATGTTTTAGTTTTTGCTTTTACTATTTGCATGTATAGTAGATACTTTTATAATAAATTTGCAGAGATTCAGAATATTAGTAACATTTTTTCTTTCTTTTTTTTTTGTTATTTTTCTCAGTATTTTTCTTATATCATTGTCGTTAACAAACTGATGTAGCAAGGCCCTGCCTTTTGTGCAATGATAATTTATTGACCTCGGTAATTACTGATTGGTTGTACTGTATATATCAGCAAGGTCACTTGGAATTGTCGGTGCTAAAAATGATTCCGTTAACCTGGGAAGGCATCATTGGATGATTTTTAGTTGGTTTTAATAGAAGATATATATATATATATATATATAAAAATAAATAAATGGCTGGTTACTCATTTCCAAGTATATCCATCTGCCAGGGCAGCCAGCAAATCCCTATTACGGACGCCCACTGAACCAGCAGTCCACTTGTGGTTTATACTGCAACTATACTAAGCAGGTCTTAAATTGTAATTTTATCATATGATTAAGGGTTTTCGGTACAAAAAATTTTTTTAACTTACTTAGCATACTTTATAAAAGTTTATAAACTGTCAATAATACAATATTCTTGTTTGGCTCTGGTGAACAACTGCATTGTGAAACTTTTAATCAGTCAAAGATAAGTATTTTTAATATTTATTTATAATAATTAATATTGCTCTTATTATCTCTTGAGCACTCTAGCCAAAATTCTGCTCAAATTGACGTCAATTTGCATAATTTTACATATATCATATACAGAAGACAGACAGGCGAGAAGACAGTCAAACAGACAGGCGAGGCGAGAAGACAGAAAAACGGCTCAAACAGACATAAGACGTAATCCATGTATAAAATAAACATTTCTGATAATACAATACTGTGTAGTTATGAGTAGCATCTCAATTGTTTGTTTGTTTTTGTTTTTTTTTCTCCATCAATTTTTGGTGAGGGGATAATTGCTGCCATTGACATGCAGAATAAATTCTTTATGCAGAATAATACAATAATTTAAATCTATTTCCATCTTTGCTGTTGTACCAAGATTGATAGCTGAACGGCTTATCTTATCCAACAGTATCATTGTGCTCCCCACCAATTTATCTTTCAGGGGTTGTTTGAAAACTTATCTTAAGTCAGTGGTATTGCACTAGAAATTGAACCTGCCAATCAGTTACTTATACCCTCCTTGTTACAGTCTAGCGAAATCGTATCTGAGCCTGACAAGAAAATGTGTACAAAGCTAGCTATTGAAACGTTCCCATTGATATTCATTGATGCTTACTGAATGTTTATGGAGATCAAACGGTGGATATGAGCACAATGAGGTAGTGGTTTCACAAGCCATATCCAGGAAGCTCTATATAGCTGTCTGTTAAGCAAATAAGTTCTTGTTCTTTGGAAAGTATATAACCAACAGTAATGACTGGGGAAAATAGTGTTTAGTCATTGATCTTATCCAACAGTATCATTGTGCTCCCCACCAAGTGTAACTGTTGTGGTTTCTGTGAAAAAGAAGTATTTGGAGGTCTTTCATTTTGTTAAAGCAAAGACAAAACATCACAAGCCTCTCACTGCTCTATCACTATTTCCATGGAAAGTGTTCATACTATGTTCCTTAGTTCCACCAGTTCTAATCTTCATGGCTAAGACCCACCCTGCCACACCTATTGGTGAGATGGAAGTTCCACTCAAGCTGCTTCTTCCCATGAATCACTGCTGTGTGGAACCAACTCCCAAGAGGATATTTCCCTAATCACTACAATCTTGGCCTATCTGTCATTTTCCCCACATATCCCCATAAACGGTGCCTCTTGCTCTACAACCTTCTACCTCAAGCAGCTCTTTAGCATTGTACAGGGTGAACATTGTAAAAAAAAAAAAAAAAATTAGGTTTAAGTGTATTTAATTGTCATAACAAATACAACTGAAATTGTGTTATGCTATTTTGCTATTACAAACAAGTTTCCCTATTTTTATTCTGTTTTTTTTTTTTTTTTTGTGGTGGTGGGGGGGGGTAATAATTTGTTCAAAATGGCCAACAATCTGAAAAACAAAGTTAATTTCATCTAACAAAAAATAGTTTAACACAGATTTTTTTTTTCTGTAGATTATATTATATTGTAAAGATCTGCAGCAGCTCATTTGAAGAATTCTTCAAGCTGGAGAGATTAACAGAACTTTGGTTCTAACAGGGATATTTTTGTTTTGAAAGTTTGCAATGCACATGAATAACAACACATGCACATTCATATTTCCAATAACTGCCTTCTCTCTTGAAATGGTCATTTGTAATAAATCCCATTAATGTTTTTCTTTTTTATTGAATATGATAATATCCCTGCTTACAGTATAAGTAATTTGTATTCCAATCGATGACTGCAATAAACACCAGAATTTAAAGAGCATCTCAGCTATAATTATTTTTACAGCAACATCTGTGCTTTAGATAAGCTTATTTTTAGTCAAAGGAACACATTCAGTAAGTACTTATAGTGCATCCAATATATATTATACCTCTGTGTGTGTATTATACACCTTGAGATCACCCTCTGGGTTTAATAATTAGTAAGGTTTGTACATTCTTTGGTTTAATTAACTCCTAATAAGCAAATATCACTTCGAACACTCTGTGGCCAATCTGGAGATCAACACTCCTCTCACTTTACAACAAGATCCGGATCTTCAACACCAACATCAAGTCGGTCCTTCTTTATGGTTCAGAAACCTGGCGGGTAACCAAGACCAACACCCCCAAACTTTAAACATTTACCAGCTGATGTTTCAGGAACATCCTTAATATCAGGTGGCCGGAAGTCGTCTCCAAACGACCAAATGTGGGTCAGGACCAGACAAGCCCCAATTGAGATTGACATCAAGAAACAGAAACAAGCCATGAGTAAGTAAGAGTAACTAAAACGTTCCATCTTTTTATGAAAATTTCTGTTTGTAGTTCTGTTTGTTAAAATCACCATAAACAACTTCACTGGAAATGTACAGCAAGAACTTTTGTGACATTCACAAACCATGAGTAAACTAGATTGCTGAAATGCATAGCAGTAAGAATTAAAATGTGTAATTGAAAATTTTCAAATGTAGTAGAACTCCAAACTGTAAAATGCTTCATAAAATGCGTTACATAACTAGGTCTGCATTCAGTTGTGTTTTAGCCTTCAACACTTGGGTTTCTTCACTGCTTTCAACTGATCCATGTGACATGAATTATTAGAACCAACTGTAGCTTTTCTTTGAACATCTCATCTCTCAAACTATTAAAAGATAAATCACAAAATTTGTGGGGTTTTTTTGGGGTTTTTTTTTTTAATTGATGACCATTCACTTTGTGTGTGTGCACCAGTTTCAGTCTTTGAAATTTAACATAGACCTTGAAAAGTCCAGGAATTCTTTGAACAAGTCTGTGGGGAAGCTTGCATGATTGAATACAATCCTTCCAAGTCAATCAGGTCCATAGCCAGGGGGGGTAGTGCTGCCTTGGATTAAAAGGGTGGCTGCTGGAAGACCCTATGTCTGGCAACAGGACTCTGCACCATGGCTGTTAGACAATTTCTGCAACCACATCACCTTTACATCTGGCCACCTAACTCCCCAGACTTGTAACCTCCTTGATCATTTTGTGTGGCGCAATTGTGCAAGAGACAACCAAAACTACTTGTAAAATCAAAGAAGGCAAGAATGTTGGTAGCATTCGCCAAGAAGACCGTCCAGAAGAGTTGCAGGAGATTCTGAAGTTGTCTGGAGGCTGTTGTGAAAGCCAATGGTGATTTTTTATATCTAAGTAGGACAAACCTCAAAAATGATCAAAGATACTACATGGGAATGTCATTCATTACATGTTATGCAGCGTTTATATTAAAACTACTGCAAAAGATGCTTGACATTGGCATATTTCCACAAGCGAATGTAACACCCTGGCAGGACTAAAAGGCCACATCCATACTGCCTATATTTGAAGATGGGTCAAGTGTTGACATTCCTCAAAATCAAATTGCAGCCATCGTAGATATTTTTTATTACTTTGCACAGTTTTAGTGGATATTTGTTTGAGTCGTGGCTTTTTGGCTTTTTTGGTTTGTATTTTTTTTTTTTTTAACAGTATTATATTTTGTCATGCTGTAGGGCACATTTTCTTCAATAAGTTCTCAAATGTGCAGGCTGGTAGACACAATATAATACTTTTAAAATAAACTGACTCTACTGAAATATAGGTATTCACAAAGAATTGAGGTGGTTCTGAATGCAAAAAAAAGGACCAAACCATTGCTAGAAGAGTATAACTAATAAAGTTCCCTGTTTGTGAGGGTAAAATTTTATACATTTTCCTGGGGGATAGATATATATATATATATATATATATATATATATATGAACAAAAATTATCTATCTCTCTGTGTATTAAACTCTTCAAATTTGGCACTCAATGTTTATGAAATGTCATTTGGAAAAGATTTGGCATAAATAATATGAGAATAACTTTGCTACTCTAATAATGTTTGGTTCTTGACTAAGAACTGTTATACCATTACATAATAACTATTTTAATACATATGTTGCTTTTAAGTCGGTACTTACAGAATTGCACTGCATCTTTTGCAATAAACTCATGAATTCCTCCTCTCTCAATATATATACGTTTTACTTTATTATTTGGGTTAAACATCTTTGTTTCTCCTGCTTGACTTTAAATGGTTCAAAATATCAGGTTTGAAATATATACAGCACTCAGAATTGCACAGTTGTAACTTTAATAGCAAGAACTATTACATCAGTTTTTTTGTTGTGTGTGTGTGGGGGGGGTAGATTATTTTTCTAACCCGCACACCCTAATCAAGACAGAGAAAACTTACCAAAAATGACTGGTTGTTCTAATCAACAATATTACTTGCTCTCATGGTGAAGGGTGTTTGTGTGGCATCATAATGCAACTGCTTTTGGGTATGTTGCGTGTTTTTTGTTTTTGCTTTAATTTTCTAAAATTAAATCGGTGAATGTGTATGCATATAATTTTGGCTTGCATATACCTTAGTATTTTTTCTTTCTTTTCTTAACACTTAATTGTGTTTTGTCAGTATTAAAAAGAAAAGAAATACTTCTTCAACTGGTTTGCTGTTTAATAGTCAGTGAAAAACGAACATTGATTATTGTATTTAGGTATGTGAAAATAGTTTTAGCTTGTCCTCTTACTAAAGACTTAACTTACATAGTCATAGGTTACTCTTCAGCCTCCTCTTTCAAAGTGTGTGTGTTTTGTTTTTTATTTATCATTTCACCCCGAGCAAGGTGATATAGTCACTAAGATACAAGGGGTTACTGAGCCCCCCTCCCCCCCCCCCCCAAAAAAAAACACAATCAATTTTTATAATTTTTTTTTTTTTTTTTTTTTTTTTGACACAGCTATTGTTTTAACTACCTTCACTCCTTGGCAATGTTATAAAAAGTAATGATTAGAGTTGTGATAAAACCTAAAAATGATATTTTAACTTAAACTCTATTTATTAGATTGTTTATTTACAAGAATAATTTTATTTACAACATCCTAAAAACTAATACAATACTTATCATTTAACAATTTATAAAGAAAAAATATGAAAACAAATTTTTATTCATACATTTATAAACATTTACTAAATTATTAAAATATGTGAATCAACTATGAGGAAATCCTTATGATATACAATTTTATAAAGTTTGAATCAATTGGTGATTAGCCAATGTTTTGTCAATCATTCCAATAAACAATAGTGTTTACTATTTTTGTTGCCAATTCTCAAAAACAAAGAAAATAAATGCACTTTGATATGTTTAGGTTTTATTACAATTTTAATCATCACTTCTTAATGCAAACATTGCCAAAGAATGATGGTAGTTAAAATAATAATGGTGTCGGGAGGGGGGTCCTTTTGTGTGCGTGTATGTGTGCGCGCGCACATACACACACACCAAAAGGTCCAAGTTTGCCAAAAATGTTATTGAGGAGAAAGGACAAAAGAACGGGATTTAAAAAGACTGAAGCTGACACTTTGGAAGAGGGTTCCACAAGCCAGAAGTGTGAGAGATGAAATTTTTATCATAGATCTTATGGTTGCCTCCAGCAAATATATAGGAATAGATTCAGAGAAATTATGTTTGGTGCACTCTATGCACACTAACACGAGGATATTTAGTGCCAACAGTGTCATGTCTACTTGCCTCCATCCAATAAATGTAATTTATTCTGCTTATAGAAATATTTGCTCCTTTTTCCATTATGTTTACCTTATTTAATATAAAACTGATTTACTTTGCTTGTCTTTTTATATGCTATATCCCATCAGGATATGAGTAATCATGGCTCTCCACAACTTGCTAGCCCTTGTAGCACTGTTTGACCCCTTACTATCCCTTCCTGTTCGTATTGTCATCCATTTGACCCCTTACTATCCCTTCCTGTTTGTATTGTCATCCATTTGACCCCTTACTATCCCTTCCTGTTCGTATTGTCATCCATTTGACCCCTTACTATCCCTTCCTGTTCGTATTGTCATCCATTTGACCCCTTACTATCCCTTCCTGTTCGTATTGTCATCCATTTTATATATACTTGTTAGTAAAGTTTCTCCGCCCTTTTTGCCGTTGACATGACTTGTGATTATCAAATTCTCCAAGCCTTCTTTCCTCACCACATGCCCCATAAATGTCAAGCCTCTTTCTGATTCGATGCAAATTTTTGTTTTCTTATTTTCTTAAAAATTATTAGTTACTCACATGTCCTATCCCTGGCATTCTTAGCATCCTTCTGTAGAACCACATCTCCATTGGCTCGAGCCTCCTCCATCTGGAAGGAAATTGTCCAGCATTTACTGTCATGTAGAAGGATTGATATTACATAATAGTTGAGCATTTTTTGTTTTCAGCAAAATTTTCCCCCTTAATAAGGAATGTAAAAATCAGAAAAACCTGAGCCACTTGTAGCCATTGAAAGCGTTCCACTCTTGGATTCTTGTGCCGCACAATAGCTCTATTCTCTATACATTTGACAAATAGAAAACTTAATGGTGCTCCTAATTTGGTAATTTTCTATTGTGAAGATAATTAATTTTGTTCAGCCTCCACTCTCACCCCTTTTAAAACTTTCTCAAAAGCATCACATGATTGGGGTTAACTGTTTAATGCTTTAAGGCACATTAATTTTGCAGTCCATTCCCCAAATCATTATTCAATTTAAAAAGAAAAGTGATTTAAATAAAGAAAGAAAAAGAATTGTAACTAGCATGTTATGATGGAAAGGCTGAAAACAATATCAGTGCAGCATTTATGGATGGTCAAAAGTGGAAAAAATGGATTTCCACAGATAACCTTGTAAACTGCTTAAGGAACAATTTTATGCTGTCTTAAATAAATTAATTCTTTTTCTAATTTAAATTATGTTTCAATATGATTTTTCTTAAGTCTTGTTATAAATTATTTGGCATAAGATGTTTGCCATTTCCTAAGAAATATAAACGTGTATCTTCCATCTCAACACTAAAAAAATGGTCACCTTTTATAACTTTTTAAAATCATTTGACCCCAAGGAAGGCAATAAAGCCACTAAAACGGGTGGGGGGGTACTAAGTGTGAAAGAATATGAGAAATAGGAAAACCTTAAGGAGAGAAAGCATATAACTACTTCTGCCAGACTAATAAAGAACCAATAACTGTTCTGATTTGAAGTAGTTGTTTTTTTTTCCCCCCCTTATTTTCTCCTTATGGAATTTTTTTTTTTTAATGGTTACCTACTCAGTGTGTGTGTGGGGTCTGTGATGGTCATCAACACAAAAAGTGTAATCTGAACTGAGTTCAAGTTCCAGCCTAGTCTATTCTTAGGAAAGGCATGAATCTGTCGATTCCTTTCTAGATATAGATTAAATAGCAGTGTAGACTAGGCTCTCTAATCTTGGGTGGCATCTCGTCTAGAAGGAAAACTCCGAATTCAAAACCGGAGAAGACGACCAGAAACTGACCCACTATCTTTACCCAGAAGTTGTGACATTTTGCAGATAAAGAAAAGGAACGTGTGGAGAGTCATGATCGCCTACATCCTGAAGGGATATGTCCTTAAAAAGAAAAAAATCAATTACTCAAGATATTGCTCAACTCTAGTAATTGAGACCAAATAAATTATTTGATCTTATATTATTATATTTCTTAGAGATTCTACACAAGGACAGTTTTGTTTGCTATACTTTCATTTAACAACTTTATACTTTTCACCTTTTATATGTAATTGGTACAAGAGAAAACGAGTTGGTAATTCTTGTCATTTAGCAAATTCAATTCTATTTGCAACTCTAAAAAAGTAATCATTATAATATTTTGTTAGATCGCCGCAAGCCCCCCCCCCCCCGCCCCGCGCCGTCATGACCGCCCTGCCTGAATAGTCTGCTTTTTCTGAAGCTGACTGACCGTGGCCTACTTTCACAACCTCCTTGTTGGCACACCATCAACTGCTTAATGAAGTTGAATAGCTTTCCTTGCATCTCCCAGGATCTTCATCAACAGTGCAGCAATTGATTTCTGAAATGGATACACTTGTTCATTTGTTTCAGCTGATCTTTTCCTTCCCTTTCCCTCTTCCTCTGAAGGTTCGTCTGATGTCATCTCCTGCCTTTCCACCACTCTAATTCTCTCTCTCAGTGCATATCTGGCATATAACCCCCACTCCCACCCAATACATACACAAGAATACTGAAAAGTTGGCTAAACCAAGAAGCCTTTCTAAAATTAAATGAAATAAAACAAAAAAAAGTTAAGATTTTAGGAAGGGCATTGTACCAAGAACTTTTTAACATTGTTGTTGCCATTGTATAATAATAATAATATCAGAAATAATTTATGTTAACAATACTTATTGGAGGTTGAATCAAGAGTTTCATGATTTCTCACTCATCAGAGCCCAGACAAGAATGATTGTATTATTACAGAATGTATATTTTATCATTTTTATATCCACTAATTTATCATATTTAATCATTTTATATACTTACAACTGCCAATCTAAATAAATTCTCTACAACAACTGAAAATACAAATATTATATATAATATATGTAAGTTTTTATATATCAAGAACAATTTTGGAAGAAAGATGTATGTCAAGATGGAGAACATTTTCATATTAATTGTTTCAACCCTTAGGACTTCATCAGACTAGGTTTCTTTACATTGATGTGACTGCAGATGCACACAAATGAGACATTGAAAAATTTTTAATTTTTTGTTTTTTCTAAATTTAATCTTTTGGGTCTATAAACTAGCCAATTTCATTTAGATTCTTTTTCTTTTTGTTTCCCTCATTGTTGTTAAATATCACACATTGAAGATTTGCCAAGAATGGTGAAATGTAAGAACCTGGATGCAAATTTACTATGGATCGGATGAACTAGCAATTGAACCACTTTCTAAACATCTTATTGAATTGTTTTTCTTTTAATTACACTAGCATATTTATGTCAAAATTGTGGTCAGTCTCATTACAGTGAGCAACTAATGCGTTTAATCTTCTTTTTTTTTTTTTTAAAGATCTCTTGTGTTCATATAATCTTTTATTTAAACCTCTTGAGGTTTTAGAGAAAATTCCTCCTTTTAAGTTTTGGCTTGTTGTTTTATATTGATTAAATCTTTTGTTTTAGATGTAGTTGTAACAAATTTTATGTTGACATAAATTCTTTTCGATTGTAGTTTTTTTAGAGTTTGTGAGTAGGGTAACATATTTTTTTGATTAATTGAATTTAACAGGAGGGGCCACTTTCCTATTTTTATTTTATGAGCCTTCACATTGGATATGTAAAAGAATATTGGAGGGTCATGAAAGTATTTTCATTATTTTTCTCTTCATGTAAATATTGAGGGCTGCAAATTTTAAGTGCTCTTAAGTAGAATCCGATAATTATTCTACAATTTATTTTGTTCTTACAATGGGAATAGAAATTTATTAGATCATTTTTATTAGTTGATTTTCAGTGGACACTGAGTTGTAAGCTGCTGTTAATGCAGTGTAGCATGATATCTAGGAAATGTAAAGTATTGTTTCCTTCCATTTTGTATGTAAATTCTATTGTGTTTGGCTTTGTTTAATTTATCTACAAGATCAGATAAATCGGTATCACAAGGATATATTAGTAGAGCATCATCAATATATCAAAAGTATGTTGTTTGTGGATAAACTGTCTGAACTTTGAACTGTTTATCTGCAGCCTTCAGTGCAATACTCACCTTATCTGAAAATTGGGGAAATACAAATTTAAAAAGAAAAAAAGAGACAGACCGCTTGTTGGTTGCTTTTAGTCAAACTTGTTAGGATGAATAGTTGCTGCTTAAATATCTCTTGTTCATATATATAATTTGTTCTCTGCTATAAATGTGAGTAAAATAAATATTCAATATGACTGCTTATCTACTTAATAGAAACACTTTAATGTTTTAAATAAATTATGTTATTGTCTTCGAACAAATATGGTAGCAAACCAGGAGAACTGAGTTCTAATTGTTGTTGGGTTCATTATATACACTTGCACGCAAATTCTCTGGGGAGAGGTATGCAACCACCTCTTTACCTCCCCCTCCCAGTGATGAGTTAATTAGTAAGACTTGTATCACTGAAGCATTATTATCTCCCAAAAAATATTCTTAAGATCTAAACGTCCTGGGTATGACGATAAGCTACATCCAAGTCCATGGGAATGACAGTAAACTGCGTCCATGGGTATGGCAATGAACTATGTCCAACAGAAAGGCCGTTTTTGAAAAAATAAGATTGTCAGCTATACGTTTTTGGAAGAATAGTATTACCAGCTATACGTTTTTGAAGGAATAATGTTGCCAGCAGTACGTTTTTGAAAAAATAATATTACCAGCTGTACGTTTTTGGGAAAATAATATTACCAGCTATACGTTTTTTTAACAAAACCTTATTCAGTGGAATTGTAACTGGGGTCAAAGCACTATGAAGGTGTAGAAATGGGTTTTAATACCAGAAATACTTTGTAGAAAATCATTACCAGCAATACATTTTTGAAAACCAAATGTTGCCAGAAATGCATTTTTGAAAAACAAATATTACCAACAATATATTTTTGGAAAAAAGAAAAATATATATTACCAGCAATACGTTTTTGGAAAAATACTATTACCAGCTATATATTTTTGAGGAAAGAAATATTGACAGAAATGGATTTCTAACAAAACAAAAATATTATGGGGGGGGGGCATTAAATGAACCATTGAGGTTGATATGCTGTAAAACAAAACAAATCAAATCAATCTTAAGCTCTAAAAATATTTCCTGGCTTTAAATTTCCTTGAAAGGGTTGGTAAACCATAAAAATGAATCTCTCATATAACGAACCACCCTCATTCCATTAGTGAGATGTAACTTCCACTCAAACAGCTACTTTGTGAAACCAACTCCCAAGAGGATCCTTCCCTGATCAATACAATCTTCCCCTAAATATCCTCATAAACTGTGTCCCCTTACCTCTTGCTCTGTAATCGTCTGCCTCTAATGGCTCTTGGGAATTGTACAAGGGTAAGTAAAAACTTATCTGCACTTTCACCCTAACCTATCTTTAGACAGGAGTATGGATAATATTTGACTTGTGTATATATATATATACATACATGATACTGGACTTACATATATACATAATATAATCTTCTATTTCAGTTTATGTAGGCGTGACAAAACTTTTGGACCACCCTGTGTATATGTAATAAGCTGGTTTTAAATTAAAAGTAATTTGTTAACATTTTTTAGCATAGTAAAATTACAATAAAAATCTTTAAAATACAAAATCTTCTATGTGCCTTGTCCCTTCAGGACATTGGCAATCATGGCTCTCCACAATTTATAGCTCTTAATAATTTTTTTTTTCTTTTTGTTATCTCTCATCCTTACTCTGCCATCCATTTACTCAAGCTCATTAAGTAGGTTATGTGTTGTTTTCCTCTTGCCTTCAATCTGTCGTGTGAGTATCAAATTTTCCAAATCCTCTTTCCTCATTAGTTGCCCTAATTTCTTTAAAACTTCATCATTGCTCACATGTTATTTTCAGCATCCTTAGATTTTCTAAAGTTTATAAATGCAGAAAGTTGCCATTTTTCTCTAAACTCATTGAAGATGGTAAGTTTCAGAAATAACTTAGGAATTAATGCAGAACAATCATTAAGATTTTCTTTATTCTCCACTGGCATTGTCTCTCTCTCTCTCTCTATTCTGATCTTTTTATAGAAAATTTGATTAGTAGATTAATCATTTCTATAAGTGCATGCACACACACACACACACATATATATATATATATATATGTATAATGTTTTTAAAGTAATCAGCTTTTATTTTATTAAAAAATCATTAATCCTCCCTTAACCGAAAGCTCTTTTTCTAGCTCTAAGCTCTTTCATCCTCATAATTTTCTTTTCTATTTTTTTAATTTTTTTCCCACCCCCACTCCACAACATCAAATCAATTTGAATTCCTTTTCTTTTTTTCTCTTTTCCCATGGTACATTTTTCTTATAGGTGCCATTATTGCAATATGGCTGCTTCAACAGTTAATGCATCTTTTTGTTGGTATGCATGTGTAGTATATATGGTGATATGTGCATTTAGAAATGTGTCTGTGTGTGTGTGTTTTTGTACATGCATTCTATCATTGATATTTATATTATATTACATACACACATATACACACACACATATCTCCACTGATTATAGAACCCAACTTTATTTGAACCATTTTTTTCTATACTCTAGGAAGCCAGGATCTAACCTGCTGCATATTTTTTTGCTGTGGAACAAAATATATGAAAACTATTAAGAATTATCTTGATCAATTTTCTCATAAAATACATTTCTTCAGCATATCAAAATTTGATTTCAGTGTAAAGGATATAGCTGAAGGTTTGAAGGTCTTAATTCTATTTAAAATACCAGAAAAGGCTTCCATTTTTAACAAACTAATTTTAGAAGAATAAGAAAGCCGATTCTAAGAACTTTCTCTCTAATGACTATTCTATTTGTCATTTGAGAGAAATTTCTTTTAACTCTGTAAAATCTATTCAATAACTCTGCCTTGAATAAATCCACATCATCCCTGGATAAGTTTAACACTTATTTGACCAAATAACTGTCTATATTAAGCATCATTGTTATGGCTGAAGATAAATTTTTTGTGTGTGTGTGTGTGTGTATATATATATATATATATATATATATATATATATATATATATTAAAAAGAGAGGTACCACAAACGTTTTTGGTTGTAATGTGGATTTTTTTTAAAAATATGCTTTATTTTTCTTAATTTTACTACACGTGTTTCTGGTCTCGCGAACATCTTCAGGTGTGTGTGTGTGTGTGTATATATATATATATATATATATGTGTGTAAGGATATTAAAAGAAAACATTAAAAAACGCTACAAAATTACAATTATGTTTCAACACTACAAATGTGTCTCTTTGGGTAATGTTAAAGTACTGGTGAGTGAACAATTATTTTAATTTCAAAAAGTAGAATTATACTCCATTTGTCCTCATTTTACCTGAGGATATAAACAGGAAGGTATGTCTTGTTTATTAGGGAGTACTGAAAAGGTATTCAGACCTACTTAAATTGACTTGTCTACTCCTAAAAGATGTAGGGGCAATTTGGTGGTTTTTTTTTTTTTTTTTTTTTTTTGGAGGGGGGATAAGTTTTATAGATTAGCCTTCCTTAGACCTCCTTCAAATCAAGACATTTGTCAGAATCAAAACAATTTCTTTTAAATGACAATTGGATATGTACATTCTTATGGTTTTTTTTTAGAAAAATATTAAACGAGCAATAAATTAACAACTGTATGTATCCATTTGTTCTTCATTTAAGATAATTATTATTATTATTTCACAATAAGAGGTTTAAAAATTATTTTAAAAAAATTAAAAAATAACATCAGTCGTACACAGATATCAATGATGTAAGCAGAGTTTCAAAATTGTCAGTTGTGAATAAAAATAAAGTACAAATAACTCTTTAAAAATTCAGGGATCGATTTGGTACTGTATTTATATTATGCCCCTCCCACTACTGATAAAAAAAAAAAGAAAATCAGCATTTTCTTATTCTGATAAATGAGGAAGGTCTAATGAAAGTTATTCCCCCACCCAACAATTTTCATGAGCAGACCAGCCAATTTAAGTAGTGCAGGTTCAACCCATTTCCCAAAACTTAAACCAATTATTTTGGTACCCTTTCTTGTTTAGACTAAAAAACTTTTCAGCACCCCCTTATAATTAATAAGACAATGAAAAATGAGTAATTAAGATACAAAAATTACTTTCTTTTCAGACCAACCAGTTTTTTGAGTAATCACTGCATGTTTTTTTTATTACAAAATAAATTGCATTATCTTCAGTCTAAATGTTACTCTGGAATCAGGTTTAAGATTATTATTTTCTGATGCTTTTAAAAGATTAAATTATTTGGTAACATTTTCTCTCTATTTGAATGTTTCTGAATTGCCAATAATTATTGGTTATATCTGTACAATAAATTATAACCACAATATTCTATAAAAAAAAAAAGTGATCATTTTACATATGGACTATTTATAAAATTTTGGTCTTCATTGTTTTTTGTTGTTTAGGAATAGAAAGGTTTTTTTTGTTTGTTTTTTTTGTCATCTTTTTACTCTCTTGTTAATTATATGTAGATATTTTGGTTAATTTAACTACTAATTATCTTACGTTTTCTATTAGTATTTAAATACCTACTTGTTAAATCATACTTGAACTTGTTTTGATGAGTTTAAACTAAAAAGATATCTTTGCATTCATATTCTCACATAATTCAAAAAATATTCTCTTTTTTTTTTCTTTTTTTTTTCCTGGAAAGTATCAGATAACCTTGATTCTATTGTTTTTACTCTTAATATAAATTCTTCCTGGCAGTTATTTTCAGTCTGTAAATATCAATTAGAAACTATTAAGAGATGACAATTTTATCTTTGGAATTTTGCAATGTCCTTCACTAATTAAAATGCAATTTCATTCACAAAAAAGTTTCACTTATCATTGCCTACAATTAAATGTATTCTTCCAGTGATTGGCTCTTTATTGCAGTCTCCTCCACCATTCAAATTATTAAAAAATAAAAAATAAAAACAAGTCTAACAATAGTATATACATGGACTTTTTTCTTCTTTTTTTTTGTCATCAGAAATTGTCTAACTCAGTGTTTCTCAACCTTTTTCACTTCAGAGTGCACTTGTCAAATAACAAAAACTCTGGGTTGCACTTTAAATTTTACAGAGAAAAAAAAAAAGGCCCTGAAATTTGAAAATAGGAAAATAATAAAGCAGTCTCCTGAAATAAGAATTTAAGAATTACATTTGCTTGGTGTCTTGAGCTTTTTAAAAATAAAGATTTATTTTTAATTCATAAATTACTCTTGTGTCAACTTGGGGTGCACATGTCTACCTTTCATGGCACATTAGTGCACCAGGGTACACCGGTTGAGAAATGCTGGTCTAAATATATTTTTGTTTACTCACACTCTTTGGGTCCTGTCACTGGATCTAACTAACACCTTTATCCACTGTGCCATGTGTCCTTGAGGAAAAAAATAAAGGCGTTAGTTAGATCCAGTGACAGGACCCAAAGAGTGTGAGTTCAATACCTGGTTAAAGCAGTGGATGTTTGTTTGTTTGGGGTTTTATGGCATATCAACCACTATGGGTTATTTAATGCCAGATCCAGTATTTACTAGATATATAAAAAACGTATAGTTGGCAACATCATTGTTTCAAAAACGTATAGCTGACAACATCATTGTTTCAAAAAATGTATCCCTGGCAACATCATTGTTTCCCATCACATTTTAGGGGTAAGGTGTTAGTATATTTAGTGTAGGGTTTGGGAGGGAAAGTTAATTGTAAGTTGTAGTTGTTTTGGGATGGGTTAGAGGTGATGGGGCATGATATGACCAGCCGATTGATCGGATCGACAGCCTTTTGGTTGGACGTAGTTTATCGTCATACCCAGGACACGGACACACCTTGGGATTTCACTATTTGCCCATAGCCGGGACCCTAACAGGTGCTACCACCCCGGGTCAGGGTGGACCTGGGAACATCAGCAATTAAGAGGTGGTTCCACGCTTCCTCAAAACCTCCTGATCAGAGGCCTTGCCAAGGCAGTGGAGAATTTGGAGAGCAGAATTAATGGGAAATAACTGATAACTGACATCCATTAAACATGGCACATGGAACTAGAACAGTCTACCCCAGTGAGCGAAATAAAGGGTTCAGTTTGACATTCCAACCACCTGAAGCAGGCCAGAGTGTACAACGGCCGAAACGTTGTAATAAATATGGCGACAAAGATGAGGACAATAGTCCAAGTAATGTGAATAGTGTAATCTAAATATATTTTTATTGTTGAGATCTGAAATAGAAAAACTGAGACCCCCCCCTGCCCCCAAGTTAGCGACATATTTATAAAATGATTTTTGTCTTAGAGAGAAAAGATTACTTGTTGAATTCCACAGCATGCATGTATTACATCATTAACTCTCTAGTAATAAGAGGGTCTCACTGGTATTCAATTTTTTTTTTTTTTTTTTTAAATTTCCATTAAAATCCGAGATTGAAATTTTCTTGCAATTTCCGTAATTTGATTTATAATCTTTGCTGTTGGCCTGTTGACTTAATGATCACTGTTTCCAAATAATTATTTCAGATAAATTTAATATTAATTTTTTTTTTTTTTTTTTTTTTTCCTCTTGGATGTAATTTTCAATATTTGAACAAATCGCAAATATTTTTGCTCTCTTTGTTTAATGTTCTTGGACATGTTCATAGCATTGCAATTAAGACTACATCTTGCTTAGTGAAGCTTACTACCATTTATAAAATGCTTTATAACCATATGTGTCTATTGGCAAATGATAAGGAGCAAAGTCTCTATTGTTCTTTGATATAATATCAAAAGAAATATACGTCCTTAGCCTTGAATTTTCATTATACAGTGTGTCCAAAAAAATTGACATTGTTTTGTAGTCTAATGGCCAATTCTTGTTCAAATGATCTAAAATTTTAACTTTTAAATGTGTAAAAAAACTAAGTTAATTGTGCAGACTTATCTCAATGAGGAAGTTGTATCGGATGTGCCAGTGATAAAGACAATGTGCTGTTGAAATGGCCACCAGGTTCACTTGACTTGACATCTTGTGATATTTTTTTTTTTTTTTTAATATCAACCAGCCTAGACTGAGAAGTCCTACTGAAGAAAAATGCGCCTCCCAACAAGAATTAAACCTCTATCCCTTTTTCCCATCAGGGCAACGACTGTTATAACCAAAGCCATGGGAGACCATCATGATAAAACCAGGCTCAATTAACTTTTCCTGTCAGATGTTTTTCTTTTGTAGGGCTTATTGATTTAGGCCAGTTGATATTAATTTCACTTAAGAAAATAAAAAAACAGGGATGTCAACACAAATATGTGTGCCCACTAAAAATAATGTTTAAAGTAATAATATATATATACACACACACATATACACACACAGATTTTTATTCCTAATTCTGGTTGAAATCTGTCTAGGCATGTTGTCTAAGGACAGATTAATTATACAAGACCAATATGAGATATCTCGCTTAACATTTTGTGTAATTTGAATTTCTTGTTTTATTTGTATTTCTAAAAGACAATCCAAAAGAGAAATTTTGTCATGTGAATCAAATGCAATATTCCATAATTAACATGGGAAACTTCTATTTTAAATGTGGATTCTTGAATATTTTGTTAACTTTCCACAGTACCAAAAACAAATGATTTGGAAGGAAACTGCCATTAGTGCTAGAAAGAGCAATAACAATGAACTTGATAAATATAATTTTCTGAAAAACTGTTTTAGGAAAAAGGTTTCAGAAATTTCAACCAACAGTAACACTAAGACATCAGTCAATGAAACAACTAATTGTACAGAAACAACTAATTTCATTATTACCTTTAGCTGAAACTAGCACAAGGCCACAATAGTAAAAAAGCTTACTATCTTATTCTGTAAGATAAATTTACTAAATATTATGCTACCTATATAGATATTTGCTTAGCTTAGTCTGGCACAAAGCCATAGCAACTTATCCTGTAGTGAAGATCACATTCTGAATTATCAATGGTTCTCTTTACCATTAATCTGTTGCAGATTTCTATTTTTTTTATTGTATTTTTTGCACCACTTACCAATTACAGAAGTTTTTAAAATTCCAATTTATTAATTTTAAATTGTCAATTTTTAAAAAATATTTGCTTCTGATATAAAAAAAAAAATGAAGTACACAATATTTGATCAAGGCTGATCCAGAAATTATCTATTCTTGCCTATCGAGGTTGACTATGAGGGTAAGTGTTTTTTCTATTACCTAGGCAGATAAAGTAGTTAAAAGGAAGTCAAAGTATTCATTCATTCATTCACTAGCTCTCCTCACGATTAACCTTTGTGACATGCTTTTGAAAAGATGTTTTTAACAATTTATCTGACAATGGGATTAAAGGGGAGGGAGGAACTGAATTTGTCTTAAGTTTATTAGTACAAAATGAAGATAAGAAGCTTTGGTCAAAATTTCAACTTGATTTACTGATAGCTTTTTCCATACGAGTAACCCTTATGCCATGGAAAGCTCTACATGCACGACGGGAATTACAATAAATGGCGTGTCTCCAAAATATGCTGAGAATTGTCAGCATCAATGCTGTCTTTTTCTCTTCTAGTCAACTTCGGTAATCTCTCAACTGCTATAGCAAAGCTGTTTAAGCAGGCAATTGGAATAAAAGTTAACAAAACAAAAAAAAAACAACAGCCATTCAGTGCACAGTGTACATATCACTGTATAAACTCTCTTGCAAATTTGACAGCACCTCCTTTTCTCCTTTTTGTTTTTAACTACTGTAGAATGAAACTGTCAGATTTACACTATTAAAAAAAAAAAAAAAAATGAAAATATCTGGTTGTTGCTCTGCAAGTCAGCTAAAATGTACAAAATTGCTTTTCTCATGGAGGAGAGGACTTCCTGTTTGTCTATAAGGCAGCTTTGTTGGGTTTTTTTTGGGGGGGGGGGGTTTCTAGACCAAACAGTTCTTTTATACAAAAGAGTTCTGAAAAGTTGTCAACCTGACACACTTCCCAAAATTATTTAAATGGGGGGAAATTCAGGAAAAGTTTGTGTGTGGACTGATTCAAGAAATGTTTACCTCACCCCCTCCCATATTTTAATATGAATATGGTTTCTTTTTCAATGCCTCTCTCATATTTTTATTTTCTGCATTATCTTTATTCTTTGAAAATCTATTTAAGGTAATACAGTGTATGTCATAGGGTTGTGCTTGTGAAATATATATTTGTATGACTACAAGACTGAAGGTTTCAATAACTGCAGTATTTGTTAATGAAATCCTAAAGTTATAGGTACCTCCACAGATTTGCTAAAAATGACCATACATGAAAAAGTGCCTCAAATTTAATAAAAACATAAGTTTTATCAAAATCTTTATCTTAATAAAGCATTTTTCAATTGTTAAATGA
Source organism: Acanthosepion esculentum (assembly GCA_964036315.1). Lineage (NCBI taxonomy): Eukaryota > Metazoa > Mollusca > Cephalopoda > Sepiida > Sepiidae > Acanthosepion > Acanthosepion esculentum. Next base: position 87,635,976 of record OZ038507.1, read on the forward strand.
TATTTATACTTTTTTTTTTTTTTTTTTTTTTTTTTTTCCAGTGAAAAAACATTTATTCTGAAATTCTTGCAAAAACAATTGTTGGATTTTAATGAAACTTTCAGAACTTATTCATTTAAAAGAATTACATTATTTTTAAAAAAAATTTTTTTTTTTTTTTTTTTTTTTTTTTTATTATTATAGAAAATCTTGGTAAGAAATTTTTTTTTTACATCTGCCTCTCCCCCACCCCCGACTTTATGAAATTTTTCAAAAAAATTTTTGTTGTATGAACCACAGATCTTTTGAATCTCTTCCAATAAGCCCTTAACGCAAGGTAGATAGACTGTGGCAATTCTCTGGTCATCTTCCTTGTCCCTTCCATTCCCACCAGTAGCCACTGATGTCATATTTGTTGGGTAGTTGTTATTCTGAAGGGTGCATTTGATGCTGATCATTTCTTGTCGGTATGTATCTGGGTTACGACTTATGACTTTTACCCAGCGTTGTAGCTCTCAAATGATCCCTATGGATGCTGACCATTTTTCAGGAAAATTCCTTGATAACTAGAATGGAAATTTCCAATAAGTATTCCATGGACTTCCCACGGACTGACTTCATTTATTAGACCCTCTGTCCCTGATGAGCAGTATTATGTTAAAACTCTGGAGTCAGTTGATAAACATTTATAGATTTCTTGAAATACGTGCATGCATGCATGTATATATATATATATATATATATAAAAAATGTGCTGTTTTTATGAGAGGAGTACTTAGTATTAGGGACAGAGCATAAGTAGATATAAACAGTGTGAACATGGAAATCAACACTGTAATGTGACTAACAGTTTTATATCTTGAGCAATCATCAGTCTATATACACGCACACTATTCATGTGGCAACTTTAAAACCTGTTAATATTGTCTTTTTTTTCTCAACTTGTGCTTTAATTAAATGGATTAGCACAATGTTTGTATAAAAAAAAAAAAAAAATTCTGGGGGCGCACACACCAAACTTCTGTTTCTTAGTTTATTTTCTTTGTGCTTTTTAAATAAACTATCCTTCTTTATCCATTAACTAAAAATGATTTTACAAGTACAATACACTTATTACATATTACAGTTTACAGACTGCATCTGATTCATTAATGAATAATTTTTTAGAAACAGTTTTAATGTCATTGATTAAATAAGTATAAAGATGTTGGGATGCATGCAAATTTACAACTAGATTTTCTTAAAGTCATCATTTTTAAAAATAACCTAAATTCTTACTTACTGTGCGGGGAGGAAGGGAACAAATTAACTTGACCGAGCCTTGAAAACCACAATCTCCCTCCACCAGTCTCATGATAGTAATCAGCAAAGCCATGAATAAAGCAATTCAACTGATACTTAATAAATTCTCAAAGGAAGCTATTATTATGAGATTGCCGTTAATAATAAACTGAGTTCAGGTTTTGAGTGTTTAACATGCAAATTGGATCAAGTGGGAGACTAAATAGCTGGTTTTGGTATGCAGTATAACCCTAGTATTAAATGTTGTAATTACATTCCAGACTCATTAATATTTATGTATTTACAGCTGCTCTTTCTTTGGCTTAAATGTACACACTGGCAGGGGGGGGGGTATGTTAAGCAGTTAATGGTTCAATCAGTGGTTGAGGAGAAGTTCTGTAAAGAGCAAACATTGACAGAGAAAAATGCTTTGTTCCACAGCCAAAATTCTCAGGTACTGTTGAATTTGATTCATGGCCTCTATATGCAGTTGGTGTTAGAATTGTGAGTCACACAGACAAGGACATGAAGATGGTAGACAATAGATTTTTGCATTTTCTGAATGTGTTTGCACCAAAGTGATGTCCATGGTCAGTAATAAATTTGTCTTTTCTTAAATAAGCCACTACCAATCACACTGTTTTGTACCTGAACTCATAAAAATGTTTGAATATTGGGAAGTAATGTAATCTTGTTTGTTCATACATGCCTGCAATTGTGTAATGATTTTCAAACTTCTCATTGCTGGTGATTTTGAATTTCATTGGATGTTCTATTGTCACCTGGTACTACACTTTGATCGATTTTTGTTGTGAGAAATATCAAGTGGTATAATGGTTATGAGCATGAAAAAAAAAAGGTAATTGACAAGTCTGGTTAAAATTCTGGCTTGGGGGAAAAAGCAGGAACCTATCTCTTCTCCCTCCTAGCTCTGTGTTGAAAAGCAGGGCAGACTGAGCTGTGTAACCTTGGGTGGCAGCCAGTCTAGAAAAACAACTCTGAATTCAAAGTCATGGAGATGGGTGAAACCATTTCACAATCTTTCTCAAGTGCTCTTGGCAATTCACAAATGATTTAAAATAAAATAAAAACTGTGGAGAGTCATGATTGCCTATGTCCCAAAGGCAGAAATCATTTAAAAAAAATTAAAAAAATGCCAGACATAGAGCTAACTACATGCATTAACTTATTTTTCCCTGTATGTGTGTAAGATTCCTTCCTCAGCAATAAATGCTATTCCTTTCTCTGTTCTCGACCACCCCCACTACTTTGTCATGTTGTTGGCTTGAACTTCAGGAAGTCTAGATTCCTGAACTTTAACCTTTTTGAACAACTTGGAGTTCGTTGTTGATAAAGGAAGAAGAGATGGTAACAACTATTTCCTATTCCAAATATCACAAGTAAACTACCACTTTTTACCATCAAGTAGAGTTTTTTGCTTTAATTTTGAAGGACACTCCACCCACCACCACCACCCCTTACATTTCCCTGTTTGATATATAAAACAATATACACAGGGTACCTCATTGTCAGGTAACGATTAGGAAGTTGCATTAGCATATCATTACCATGTAGTGAGTTCAATCCTTGGTGAATGCTCTATACTTGTGCCAGACTTGGTAAATAATGGCTAACAAGCTATTTGCATGGACAAATTCACAAGTGCAAGGAAAATCTGTTCTGGGGGGCTCCACTATTGTATCCTCGTGCTAGTCTCTAGTTATTAAATTAAAATTATATACAACTGATCGCAACAAAGAACGGAACTTTTGAGATTTTGTACCTGTGTGTACATTTCTACTATTTGTTACACAATTAGATAAATATCGAATTTGTTTGCTATTCACCAGAACCAACATCTAAGTTCTTTGCTTGCTAAATATAGTAAGCCAATGATGGAAATTTGCAAAAAGATGATAATATTATATATTATTAGACCAACAGATAAAATATTAGGTTGTTCAGAAAATAATGTCCAATTCTAGAATAAACTTTTTTAATTGTTTTAATCCATTATAATAGTTGCACAAAAACCCATTCCTAATGATGAAAGTGTCTTCTTTGTTAATTGTATATCAAACTCTTTCAGAATTTAACTTAAAACATTATATACCCACCTCCCTCATTCTTGAACATGAAAAAGTGATGCATTTACTTTTTTGCATGAGTCCAGGTTTGGTCATAATGCTTCTCAAACTACTGCCAACATTAAGAAATCCGGGGTTGAAGGATCCATTTTGTGATTGGACAGTATGGTACTGGTTTCTGAACTTCCACCATGAAAGTTAAAGGGTTTGATGTTTTCAAGTGTGTAAGATGCTGAATCTGTAAAATTCAAAACCTTTCTTGATTGAATAGTGACTTGTGATGAGAAATGGATCCTTTATGATGATTATAAACTTACATATAAAAATATATAATGTACCGCCAAAAAAAGCTTTAAAATCAATTTTTAAAGATGAAAAATCTTTCCTGAAGTTTTTATTTTAGTTTTAATTTCAAGCTAATAGATTAAATTTAATATTTCCAATAAATAAAATACTTTTTGATTAGGATTTCTTTTTTTTTTTAATGGCTAAAAATGACATTTTAACCATATTTACAATTCTCGCAGTACAATGTAATTCCTTTTATTAAAATAAATCTTTCAAAATTAAAATATAGTTTTCTTAAACTTTATTTGAAGAAGATTAGCTGATTTAAAGTTTAATCAATCTGAATTGAAACAAATGTTGCTTAATTTTATTTTAAAATATTGCAGAAGTGAATTAATAAACATGGAGGTGAGTGTTTTGCTGAGGTGTTGACAGCCTGATGTTAGAGAGATTTAACTCATTTTTTTCTAAGAGGAACATACCTTAAAAATTACTTTATGAATATAATGTGAGCACCTGACATAATTTTTTAACTACTCGGTAATCTTGAAAATTTAGGAAAATAGTAGTCTAATGTTTTATTGAATTTTAGGTACTCTGGCTTTAAATTTACTATAGCTAACACTCTTATTTTCTGATAATGTTGTGTATGGACATCATCTCTGTTTACAAAAATTGGTACATTTGTACACATAAAAAATATTCTAAATTCTTTTTTAAATACAGGGGGTCTTTGAATTATAGTAAGCTTTTCCTTTTTTGATTAGTAAGTATAGTTTTTTACTTAATAACAATATAACCTAACCGGTACAAATTAGTACAGAATGTTAAGAGATTTGAAACTTTATAAATTATTCTAATTAAAATTTTAAAAAAATGAAGAAAAAAAATTAAAAAATTCATTATTCATTGAAAAACAAATTTCTTAAGAGAACCGTCCATAACGTATTCATAAAATCAATTTTTTTTGTTTCTAATAATGTCTTGGGTTTATCACATTCCTTATTTTACAATTCAGAGTAGATTTTCAGTAACTGGGAGCCCTGTTTTAGAAAAAAATTGATTTAAATTCTCCAAAGAGTTCTGTATATAACTAATACAAACATTTAATCCGTACAAGACTGATTTTCTCAATTTCATAAAATTAAATGTGAGTGTGGAGGATGGGGTACAGAGGTAAAATATATATATATATATATATATATATATATATATATATATATATGTATTTATTGTATTGTCATTTACAGATGGACTGTTCCACTGTATCACACCCCATCAGTGTGGCTAGACATCCAATTGCCTCAAGCCAGGATTGAAACCCAACTTATTTGACATCAGTTAGAGATTTTTCCCCTATGCTATTTGCTCACCAGAGAGGAAGGTGAATTTTTATGTATTTATTTTGAATAAACACACCAGTGACTCAGAGTGCTCAATTCATAGAAGAGCTTTGCATTATCAGCAGTAACAGTCATTGTTTACAAATTAGCATTTTCTCTCTAAAGTGCTCAACTGAAATTTATTTTTTTGGGAGCATATATATTGTTTATGACTCCTGTTTGCAGTTTCTCTCTTCTCTTCAAAATATATGCCATAAACAGTATTTACATTAGTCGGACTATTGTCCTCATCTTTGTCGCCATACTTGTCACAACGTTTCGGCCGTTGTACGCTCCGGCCTTCTTCAGGTGGTTGGAATTTCGAAATTCCAACCACCTGAAGAAGGCCGGAGCGTACAACGGCCGAAACGTTGTGACAAGTATGGCGACAAAGATGAGGACAATAGTCCGACTAATGTAAATACTGTACATAATACCTCATCTCAGAAATATAGACAGAATATGCCATAAACGTTTTTGGTTATAATGTGGATTTTTTAAAACATGTATTTTACTTTATTTTCCATATTTTTGCTACACATTTTCGGTTTTGTGGCCTTCATCAGGCAAAGAGTGGTTATTTACATATAAAAGGAATTAATTTTCCTTATGTCTTCCGATGTTTAACCATTGTCTTATGTGTGTAGTAATAACCCAAATTTTTCTTGGACTGGTGGTGAAAGTATTCTTCTGCTTAAGGGGTAATAAAACAATTAGGATTGGTCAAAGAAAGAAGGTCTTATCTTTTTATGACCCATGTATCTTACACCCATCTCCATTTTTGTGTATTGGGTGTTTTTGCTAGTATGTGTATGTATATTCCTTCTCCATACATATATATATATACTGTTTTATTATAAGGAATTATATATTATCAAGATTTGCTATAAAATTTAAGGAAAAAAGAAATATTCCAGTTGTACTTTGACCATTTGGCAACAAAGTCTTCTATTCCTCCTTTCTTCACTTGATTGTTACCATTTGCTGATAAAGCAGAATGTTTTGCTCATAAATTCTCTTTAATTCCCCTCTTGACTCATCTGGAGTATCGGTATCTGACTTGCCATTTTCAAAATGGAAGCTACTCTCTTTTAATCATCTAAGAGGAACCCTTTTTACCTAGCATCAGCATGGCAGTTGCTAATCTCCATGAGAGTGAGACTACAATTTCAGCTGACATATAGTGGAAAGATTATATGGAATCAATTGTTAAGTTCACTATGTCATGTTAGACAATTTTTCTTGCGAGAATTTACCTTACATATTTATAAGTCCACCATTCGCCCTTGCTTTGAATATTGCTGCCACATCTGGTCTGGGGGTCCTGCTATATATTTTTGAGATTCTTGATAAAATCCAAAGAATCTGCAATGTTATTAGTCCTGGCCTGACATCTCAGCTTCAGTCCCTTTCCCACCAATCTAACATAGCTTCATGTGTTTGCTTTTTTTTTTCTATTGATGATAATTATTCGGATGAATCTATGATACTATGGTGCCTAGATTTAGTGCAGTACTAGATTCATGGCAAGGTCTCATCATTTTACTTTTGAAATGGCTAAATGTAATGTTTTATGCTGACAGTCTATCGCACTTCTCACTTGTGGAACTCTTTTGGTTTCTTGCTTCCCAGTCAATTTTGATCGTCAAAAATTTAAAGGCAATGTCAATCATTATCTTCTCAATTCCTGTTCTTTTATTGGTTCTCTCTCCTTCATAGTAGTTTTTCTCATATTCTCTAACACTTAGTAACTCCTTGCATCTTAGTGGCTCTCTTGCCTTGCTTGTGGGGAAATGCTTGAAAAAAAAAAATAGTTTTGCCATCAAGCAAGGTTCTATTTGCCTTTTTAAATCATGCTGACTCATTCAGATTCCTCAAAAGGCATATCTGCTTAGTTTTGTGTTCGAAACATAAAGCAATTTCTAAAGATTTTAATTTTTATTCTGGCATATTTTTATCCATTACTATCCACTGTGCCTCGGGAGGTATGGTAGAGTAATGGATAGCGGCTTGGATTGATGAATCGAAGAGCCAAGTTCAAATTCCAGTCAGATCCATTACTTTCACTTACATGCTAATACCTTTGGGAAAGGTACAAATCTTTTTTCTTCCCCTAGCTATGGGTAAATAGCAGAACAGACTGGGTTCTATATCCTTGGATGGCAACTGGCCTAGGAGAAGGAAAAACTCTGAACTGAAAACCAGCCTGGAGAGAGTTGGGATAAAAAAAAATATTTTTATTACTTCAAACTTAATTTTTAATGGATACTCATATTTGAATAGATGCTCCATTTATTTTAAACAGTGTTTATTTCATCCACCGACTTGCACACTCAAGTAAACTTATTTAAGAAAATGTACCCTTATTGATTTTTTTTTTTTTATCTGGAACTGCAAAGAATCTTTCATTATAACCTTCATATGTTAACTATTCTGAACAAAATGTCTTTAAATCAATAGAATCCACGTCTCTCTAAATATATCAATGAGATCCGGACACATAATATTCTAATTGTTCATGCAACCCATGATATCAGGGATAGGATATATTTAAAACAAATATTTTGAAAGTTTTATTCTCTCAAATGATGTCATATATTGCAGCACTGCAAATACTAAGGCCATATCCAGTCATACATTTATTTTAACACCAGCTGCATCTGACCCCCACGAAGATAAACACAGTCTTTTTCCTATTCACTGACCTCTGGTTTCATTATGACTCATCTAGTCCGATTTAGTTTTGTTTCATCACTAAAAGATTAAATATTTCTGGCTATAGGAAAAGAATTGTCTATATTTCTGAGATGAGTTACGGTAACTATTTACACTGTTTACGTCATTCGGACCGTTGTCCTCATCTTTATCATATTCACGACATTTCAGACATTGTATACTCTGGCCTTCTTCAGGTGATATATATTAGAATTTTGAACTGAACCCTTTATTTAGTCTAACACTTTCGCCCCAGCCCCTCAACCTCCGACGTCTTACTCTCTGGGTTGAGGTGTGTACTCAGTCTTAACCAAACTTAAGGGAGTGATTAGGTCACCTGAGCATCTGTAAATCATTTGACCGGTCCACTGGTTTAATCCTGCTTCCTGCCCACGTTGTGTTTGGTTTGATCCAGAGAGCAGAAGTGATGTTCACCCATTCACGGTCGACTGAAGATGTAGGCACGGCTGGAGAGTCTGTGCTAAGAAATTTAGAATGCACCAAAAAAAATATATATCTGCAGAAAGCTAGACAAACAACTATTCTATGGTTGAATTGTTAATGTCTTTTGTATAGCAGAAAAGAATAGTAGAGAAAAGAAACGGGTTACAGAAAAGAAAATAATTGATGTAAAAACTCATACACTGGATTTTAGACAGAGAGTGGGTTGTGATTAGCTTGTTGTGAAATCATCTCGGAACGATATACGACTCTTGTGATGGAGAGATAAAGATTTCTGTGCGCGGCTTAAAGTTTATAGTTGCATTCCTCCTTGGTGGTAGTAACAGTAGTAGTAATCTTCATGGTAGCAGAAGCATCGGTACTTATATTAACAGTACATGTTAGTGGGGGTTTTGTTCCAATCCCTGACGTCACTTCCAGTCTCCACCCAGCTCAACTGCACTCTATGACAGATGAGCCCAAAAAACAACCACCTTTTGAATATTGTAGCTTGTTCGACATTTCCGTTTCCAGTGGTAGTAATAATAGCAGCAGTAGCAGTCTTAGATTGTTGGAGGAGTAATTCGCTTCTTCGTACTTATATCAACAAAATATGTTAGCAGGCATTTGGTTCCAATCTCTGACCTCCCTCTACCCAGCTTGACAGCACTCGACGGCAGATGAGCCAACCACTCCGTCAACAGATTTCTGTGCGCGTTTATATAGATAAACCTGGCTGATCATAAATTGACCCTTGGCCAGCACGCGATTATCACGAGTGCTGCCATCAACCCAAAATCATGTGAATTTCAAAGTTCCTCATAGCCTTAGTAATCTCTATTTCAAATTTTAACTGATAAAAATTATCTCTATCATCTTCCATTGTCTTCCTAATGGCCCAATTCCAAATGGGTTAGATAAGATTCCCATCAGTAAACAAAATTGTTCTGATCTAATTTTGATGTTCAAATCTACTCCAATTTCAATAAAAAAAAAATATATATATATGTGTGTGTTTGTGTGTGGTTCCCAAACTCTCTCTCTGTTACATTAGTCCACTTAACTGAAAACTAAGATATCCAGAAAAGGCGTACCATTTGGAAGTAGAACAATCTACCCCTATGGACTTAGGTTCAAAATTCCAACGTATACCACATGAAGAAGATCGGAGCATACAAAAGCCGAAACGTTGTGAATATGGCAATAAAGATGAAGACAACATTCTTAACAATGTAGATAGGAAAAGAATTGATGATAATAGTAAAACTTGATTTGAGCCAGTTTTGGAATTCTGTAAAATCATACAGAAAAAGGATTGTCATTGAAAATCAAGAATTAAGACAGGTGTTACTGACAGAATAAGGCTATGTATGATATTAATGCATTGATAAGGATTTTACTAAAGGAATGCCTTAAATATGTGGAAAAAGAAATTTTCAGTGGTCAGGAAATTAAGGAAGAATTGCTGACGGAATAGAACCTAAGATGTATACTTATTACAATTACTTTTCTTTTACTTTGTTCCGGTTTTTATAATAAAGTTAATTCTGCAGTTTTTTTCTGTGTGTATGTCTCTCACTCTCTCTCACTCTCTGTGATTTTGATGACAACCTACCAAAAGACAATACCATATTTAATTTTATTTTTAATACCTTATACCATTAAAAATCTTTTCCCAAGGAATGATTTATTTTTGATCACATGACTTCTCCTTGTGACATCTCTTGGTGTTTCTCTTTTATTTTATTTTAATAGAAAAGAGAGTTCCTTAATATTTTTATCATCATCATTATTTTAATCTACTGTGGTTTGAGCAAAACAACAGTTCTAGATGTGGCATATTTTTACTTGTTTATAAGGAGGGAGAAATACCTATTTTAAAGCTTTTAGTAATCCCTTCAGCTTCTATAGCTAAAAATATTCTTTTAAAAAGTTACATGTCTCTATATACTCACAGTGAGTTAGTCATCCCAACTAAAATGTATAAATGGACTTGTGTGTGTGTGTTTTTAAATGCTTGCTATCTCTTCTCTGTTGGCAAATTGGTCTCTGCCTTGAAATCCGTATAGAGTTCAACAGGATAACTTACACAAAGTTTTGACATGAATGAATGTCTTGTCAAGAAAAATAGGGCTGACATTATTATTATTTGGAAAAGGATAGAAGTAGAGGTGGGGGGAAATCAAATTTCCTTAGAGAAGTCTCCCAATTTGTCTTGCATAGTTGGTAGTATTGTTGTAGAATTGAACTACCACAAATCTACCTATATAGTTGGACTTTGTTTCCCATCACCTCCTAATAATTTTACTTCATTTGAAAAGAAGAAACGTTGGAATTCCCTTCAAACACCTTGATCTCAGAACTGTGTCATCATTTCATACCTGTCAAGCAGCATGATTGTTTGATCTGTTAATTAACCACTTGAGTGATAAAAAAAAAACATGTCCCTTGAAGAAATAGTCTCATTTATGACTCTCCACACTTTCTTCATTAATTATGAATTGCTATGATTTCTCAGGAAAGATGGTGTTTTCCTGTTGCCCTCTCCACTGTTTTGAATCTAACTTTGTCCTTCTTTTGGATTGGTTGCCACTTAATGCTAGAAAGCCAAGTCTACCCAGTTATTTAATTCATAGCTTGAGCAGGGAGAAATAGATTCATGCTTTTCTAAAGTGCAAAAAGAAACATATTAGACTATGCCAGATTTGTAATTACTGTCTCCATTTAAACAAAATGACAGAACCCCTTCAGATTTTTTTTTAACCTCTGTATTCTGTCATATTGCTTGATCTTGTCAGTTTCTTTCTCCATCTCAAGATATATGAATACAAAATTTACTGTTGGCTGGGGTAATCTCAGACCTAACACACAAATATAAGTATAGTCCTTAATATACTATTCTGAAAATAGAATATGAATAACAAATTAAAGTTATGAAAATGTATACCCTTAACCACTACCGAGGTTTCTACCGTTAGGTATCATTAGGTGGTGGAGTAAATTTATTCCACCATGTATTATTCATATGGTTGCATGATCAAGGGGTTAATATGTATGCATTTTGACCATGAAACCCAAGTTCACATTTCACCATGGTCAATTTGTCAGGCAGGTGACTTCTTGATAATATTGGACTGAAGAGGTGATCTCCGCATGTAGCTTCTTTGGAAATTGCCTGAAAACTACACCGCAAGACTTGTTCGTGATATTGGTGAGACAGAACCCTTCAGAAACTGTCGATGGTTGTACTAGCACAAAGTCACAACTCATTGTGACTGAGGATTTGAATGTACTGGCCTTGTTCAGAAAATAAATCATGCCAGATTATGAACTCTCTCCCAGAAAATTTAACTATGGTCCACTCAGCTTATTTGCAGTATGACCCACAGGTGGACTCTATGGATTGAACAGGCATTTGTAATATGTATTAGTTAGAAACCTAGTAGATGGGTGTTCTTGGAAACTAGTAATGACACCTACCGATATACATAAAATTTATATAATTCAATATATGCCATGGCAAATAGAATTTCTGCCAATGATATCTTCAATAGCCATCTAGAACGATCATTAATTAATTTAATAAGTAATTATAGAGCAATAATTAATTGTATCAAAAATATTGAAAGTTCACAATACTTATCTGGGGGTCAAAACTCCTGAGTTCAGAAGAGCAAAGAATTGCTAAACTCTGAGTCCGTATTAAATGATCCATAAGGAGTTAATATGCTGTTAAACAAATCAACAAAAAAAAAAAAGAGCAGCATGATACAATTTACTCCCCCAGAAATTTAGAAACTGCATGCTGTACTGCTTGGCATTTGCACCGGAAGCTCCAATATGAATATTTCAGTGTTTGGGTGTCAATCTGAGGACAAAGTGTTGGATGAGTTTAATGGTGATTACAAAGGTGTTTGGAGTGATGGCAGTTATACCTCCATTCATCTTCCTCACAGGGCCTTAGATTTAACATGGACGCCTACATTGTGCCTTGAGGTAGGTAGTGCTTCCCTGGGTCAAGAGGGTGGCTGCTACAAGACTCTGCATCTTGCCACACAAGCAAGAGAATCTGTCAGACAATTTCTACAACCGCATCACCCCTTACATCTGGCCATCTCACTCCCCAGACTGCCACCCCACCCTTGATTATTATGTGTGGGGCACAGTTGAGCAAGAGACTAACAAAACTCCTTGTAGCACCAAAGATGAATTGAAAGCAAGAATTATGGCAGCATTTACCAACTTAAACAAGTAGACTGTCCAGAAGAGTTGCAGGAGATTCCGAAGGGTTTGACGCAAAGAAGTCCGTGAGGGCTTTGTGCAAGTCTGCTTCATTGGTGAAGGATCCCACAAAGATGATTATCCAGGGAGTAGAAGAGGTGGTAGTCAGATGGCGCAAGGTCAGGTGAATAAGGTGGATGGCACAAAGTCTCCCACCCAAGTTGCTGTATGGTATCCCTGACCACTCGCGGGACATATGGCCTGGCGTTGTCATGGAGGAAAAGCACACCTTTGCGATTCACCAGTGCTGGCTCCTTCTGGCGCAATGTCTGTTGCACACGTTTCAATTGCTGCGAGTATAGGTCTCCAGTGACCGTTTGACCCATTGTTAGCAGTTCATAATGAACTACTTGATGACCTGTCCACCAGATACAAAGTATAATCTTGTGTGGGTGCCTAGGCGGTCTTGCGGTCTTTTCATCACTGGGAAACACTCTATTGAATAAGGATGCGGTATGGTGGCGAGAAAGCAGCGATATGCAGGCTGCAACTCGTTGTCCCTTGTGGACTTCCAACAGCGTTTGCGGAACCCACTTGCTCAGTTTGTACGCCTTACCTAAGCGGTGCAGCTGAAGTCTAACTGTTTCATCGGAAACATTGAACTATCTTGCAAGTTCACCACACATCAGACTACTGTCCTCTTCAATGGCCGCCTTCAGGACTCCGTCATTCAAGACCTGTGGTTGTCCACTGCGAGGCTCATCATGGAGAGACAAATCTCCTGACTTGAATTTTCGAAACCAGCGCCTTGCAGTACATTCATCCACAGCACTATCCCCAAACGCTTGACATATTCGGCGACTTGATGCAGCTGCTGATAAGCCCACTTTGAAGTCGTAAAGCAAACAGCCCCGAACAAGATCTCTAGTCACTTCCATCCTTCTCACAGCTGTCCGGCTTATAACTGATGGCTGTGCACGGTGCGCGTGTTTTTTATACCGTCTGATGTTCCTACTTCCGGCAGTCCAAATTTGAAAACAATTGCTACACGCATTTCATATATATTTCAACTTCATTCAACAACTAATCAAAAAACGGACAGAACTTTTTTGTTTACCTTGTAGGAAGAAAACTTTAAATCAGCAATAGAAAAAAAATGGAGTTGGCTTTAAATAAACTTCCATTATGTCCTACACTTTTTGTTGCTTTTACCACGGGACTCAACAAAGCCATTAATTTGACTGTAGCCACCAAATTCATAAAACTTATCTTTATCATTTACACACAGAGGAACTCTTTCTGAGTATGACATGGCTACTTGTGTTCATTTTACAATTACTATTCTAACAAAATTTACCTTCATAAATTACAATAAAGATCTTGAAAGAATTAAAGAGGAAAATCACCTCCAAGGATTTCTAGACAGACTCTTCCTTTAGTTTCCTCTTTAAAAACTTTTGTGCTGTAATACTTCGCATTACTAAGAAAATATGAAAACAAATTTTTATACCAAATTATTTTGAAAATTGATAAAAAATACATTGTCCAGACACAAGTGGCCACTCGTTTGACTTAAAAAGAGAAAACACTTTCCATAGTCTTGTTACGTTATGAACAATTCTTAATATTTTTCTACTTATAAAACAGTTTTTTCTTTGCAAACTCTGTGTTGTAATGGAATGTCCCACACTCCCTATTGCCTATATCAGTGTATGTATGTATGTATGTGTGTATATATATATATATGTAAGAGAGAGTGTGCGTGCAAAGGATATACTTGGTGGGCTTGCTTCGGCAATTAGTTGGTGATTCGTCTCCAGCTGTACTGGTCAGGCTCTCTGCATTCGGGCAGAGAGGAACACAGATAAGGCTATGCTGAAGGGCAGATTCTCGTCTGGGGTGGTAGGCAGCTACCTGGAATTTTTGCCGGAGCATACAGGCTTGGTTTTGCCCTGCATTAAAAAAAAAAGAAAGCCTTGTGCCACATCCTGCCTCACGAGGAGGTAAGGTAAATATCCTTGTTTCGGGAATTATTAGCTTGCTAACTGTCTTTTAATAGTGTATTCTCTTTTACAATAACCCTCTCTTCCATCTACACGCATGTTGCTGTTACTTTCACTCGAGTACCACCTTCGTCTGTTTGTAATCTTCTTGAAGGATACAACACTCGGATATTTAATCAAATTAAAAACTTAAAATATCTATCCAGAATGAATTCAAACAAAAATATTTTAAATCCTGTAACTTTGTTTTTGGTAAAAAAATACAAACTAATATGCATCAATTTTAATCGGCAAGTTTTCTAGTTATTTTGAATCAAACAATAGAATTTTGGAAAACTTGCACCTTTGAGCCTGCAAAAAAAAAAAAAAAAAATATGATTTCAAAAGGACTGTTTTTCCCTTGACACTGCTATTATTTTAACTACCTTCACTCCTCAGCAATGTTTGTTTTAAAAAGCAATGATTAGAATTGTAATAAAATCTAAACATATGATGAAAGGAAATTTAACTTTTTTTTTTTTTTTTTTTTTTTTTTTTTTTTTTGGACAATTTACTAAAATATTAAACACTATTTTTCATTTACAAGAATGATTTTATATTTACACCATTCTAAAAACTAATGCAATGCAGTATTTATCATTTACCAATTTATAAAGAAATAGATACGAAAACAATTTTTTATTCATAAACTTATTTAATTATTGAAATATGTAAGTCAACTATAAGGAAATCCTTATTATTTACCATTTTATAAAGTTTGAATCAATTAGATGTTGTGCCAACGATTCCAATAAACTATCTAATGGTGTTTACTATTTTTGTTTATTCTCAAGGACAAAGAAAAATGTATAAATTCACTTTCATCATGTGTTTGTAGTTTTTATTACAATTCTAATCACTTTTTAAGACAATAAACATTGCTGAGGAGTGAAGGTAGTTAAAATAATAGCAGTGTCAAGAGAAAAAACGCCCTTTTGATATACTGTTTTTTATGAGCATGAAGGTCAAAGTTTGCCAAAATTTCATTGGTCGATTATGAAAAAAAGGTGGAAGGTTGCTTGCAAAAGAATTGTCATTCATTGTAAATGCACAAAATATAGGTTCCAATTTGCAAATAAATTGGTTTTACCAAATTAGCAAACCACCAATGTTTTAAAGGGAAAAAAATAGAAAAAATTAAAAAAGCGGTAGATATATAATAAGCCATTTTAAGAGGAAATTATATTTTGAAACTCTTTTTATTATAACTAAGCAAAGTATCTACTTTGTTTTGTTTGTTCTTTTTAATCAATTGTACAATTAAAAAAAGAAGAGGAAAACTTGTATTTTAAAAAATATAAATCCAATCTATCATATTGGTTCTCTCTTTTTCCTAGTTTTTCAATTCATGTGGGGGAGGTAGATAAAAAGAAAGCCTAAGCCAATTTGAATTACTTACTTATGAAAAAGTAATAATATAAACTCTTGTGAAGTGCATGAATCATATAAAATCTTTAAATTTTATTTTTCAAATATTAAACTTTGGGAAGAAGCACATTGATTGTTGTTGAGTTTAAGGAAGTTCTCTGCTAGTTCCACTTCCCAAAATCTTAAATCTGACCAAATAGTGTTTGTTTTTTGTTTTTTTTTTTCTTTTTTTAAATCACTTTTGGTTAGGCCAGTAACTTTTCATCAACCCTATATACATAGTTTAAGAGGGAGGGAAAAAAAAGCAAATGCTTTTTTTTTTTTTTTTTGTCTCTCTCTTTCTGCTCCCCATGATAAGTGGGAACAGCTACCCACTTAAAAGATTTCTGCAGAGATATGTCTGGGTCATGTTTAATCTTCTTCTTCTTCTTCCTTTTATCATGTGATATTTGTTGGAATCCAATACAAAACTATTCTCCCAGGAGAGTTGGCCCGGGGGGGGGGGGTGACAGCAGTTGTTTTTCTGCTAAACTAGTAAGTTCAATGTAATCAACTAAATAATATGGAGTAACAAGTCTTTGTTCTTACTTATCGGGGTGGGTATTTTTTCATAGTTTTAATATGATCAAGTGCAGATAAATCGGCCTTCCAATTCTTAAAAATTAAAATCAGTATCATTTCAGTGACTTCTAAAAACAACTTTACCTCCCCTCCAATTCATTGCAGGGAGGTAATCAGTCTCAAAATAAAAATATTTGTCACAATTTTATTTTATATTTTATGTCATGAGAAGAATTGTCGGATAATCTGCAGTTAAATTGATTGTGAGATCTGCCTGATTATTGTTGGCTGTTGGTTGGAAGATGTGTGTATGTAAAGTGGTTTGTCGTTGAGTTTTCTATTTGGTTAATTAGGTTTTGTGACATCTAGCAAATCTTTTAGGTTTATTTTTATGTCTATTTAAGATTATACTTTTGATAATTTTTATGATTATTTTTCTGGTTTTGTCTGTTACAGTTTCTTAAGATTATGAGACAGTTATCATTTGGATTCACAATTATTCCTACTCAACAACCTCTAGGATAATTTGAAACAACTGTTACTACCTTACCTAACAACCATTAGAACAATACAGTAGACCTTGCTATCCATGATGCATCATAAACCAGCATATATAAATAGTACAGACAAAACACAATACACATGGCCTGAAGATTGCATTCAAGTATGAAATAGTGTCACCACTTAAACCATAAAACTATATTTTTATCATATATATGTTTGCAAATATTCTAAAGATATTTATGCAACACTTTGTCTTTTCGATAGATCATATCTACTGATCAATACGCACAAGTAACAAGTAATGTAAACAAATCTTTCATTCCTGATTTGTAGAGCTATGAGTGTGTTGACACCAATCATTATTTCTCATAGTAGTATTAAATAACAACATTTAGGATAACATACAATCTATTTTTCTAATTAAATTTCATTATCATTGTGATGTTAAATAACAACAACATTTAGTATAACATGCAAACTTTGTTTTTCAATAACATACATACATTTTTTTTTCTCGGTGTTAAGGAACAAATCATTTAAGATGTCATAAAATCTTTATTTCTCATTACAGAATAATAAACATAAGTGACCCACATACATAAGTAAAACCCTTCAAAATTACGAGGATCATCACCATCTGATGCAAAGGGCTCATCATAAACATCATCATTTACAGTTTCATCATATGGGCCACAGTTGTTTTATACTACATATATCAGATAAAATCACTAAGATTTACATAGATTTTGGTTCTTGTCTTATCTATAAGTCACCTTATATGTGGGAATACATGGTATATCTATCGGCCTGCACAAAACTTAAAGAAAATGTGCACTCCAACAAGGAACACTTTCTCTAAGTTTTCTCAAGTGCAGTGTGCAATATACACTTTTTATTTTTTTAAAAAGTGTGGAAGGTCTCTATCCCAAACACAGGTATCCACTAAAAATAATGTTTGATGTAATAAATCATATATATATATATATATATATATATATATATATATATATATTTTTGTGTGTGTGTGTTTAATAATTGAGGGGCAGTGTGCAAAATTTTGCCAAGATGCACAGTCAAGATCCCATTCATGCTACCACACTGACAAATTACAAAGAGACTGCCCCAAACAACACTGTCACAGTTCACAGTGAGAAATAAATTCTAACTATTTTTTGTGTGTAACAATCCCCTTCTTTCCCAGACTCTGAAATTACAGATTGAATCTACGGATTGTCAAGGATTACTCAGACCTTCCAAAGTTTACACAAAAAATATTGTGCTTTGGGAACTTCTGTAGTAAAAAATTTAGGTTGTAAAGGTGTAACATTTATGAGGATAAAATACAGACATCTTTCCTCAGGTGTTTATAAATTGTACACTGTTCAATTATTAACGTTAACAACAAACTATTTTAAATTACAAAATTGTCCTTGGATTAAATGAAAATTACTTACAATATCATACATATTACTTATAATACATTCCTTCTTGCCATCAATTTTGACTCAAAAAATATACATTACAAGATGAGATTCAAAAACTTCACTGATTAGAGATTTTGTATTGAAATAAACTTTATCTCTTAAGTAAAAAATGCCACTTGTTTGTATTTGAACAAAGGTTGATTTCTTGAAAGTAATTGCCTTGCTTGACTAAAATGTTTATTTTCACAGATTTTAATAAACATTACAGTCACATACTAGCAAAGATAATCTACCATGATACTCGAGAACAGTTTGACAAGAAGTAAGAGGGTACAAATGCAAAAATTGAAAATTGGCAGTTTTCCATTTCACTGAAGTAAATGTTAAACACAGGAGTGCATTTTTGCCTCTTCTACTTTTTTTTGTTTCTTTCTTTTGTATGTTTTCTTTTCTCACTAAAACCCAACAGCATTTCTGATATGTCTTTTTCTTCAATCTTTCCTTTCAATTAAAACAGAATGGTCCATTATTTTTCTGAGGTAATGGCAGGGTGTAATGTATGCACTAACTAACAGAGAAACAAGCAAGATTATATGATGTGGTGACATGTTCACTTTGCAAAATCTTTTTAGTTCATGAACCAACCTGTTAGGAAGGAATCAATTCTGAAGATGATGTAGACTTGAAACTATTAACAAAACTTAGAAGTCTTATTATATATTGTCATTGTTACAATTATATTATTAGTAGCAATGAGTATTATAAATAACATGGGTGGGACTGTCATGTACTTGTAAGAACTGCAGTACTCAAAATTCAAGTATCTAATTAGATTCCAAAAATTGTAATAAACTTTGAAATCCTAA
>OZ038507.1:87660134-87677634 GCA_964036315.1 Acanthosepion esculentum
AAAATAAAAACTGCAATAAAACTCTAATTATTTAATTAGAAAATCATTTAATTGCTTTTATAAATAAGATATATTATGGACACGATTGTCTCAAGAAAAAAATTATTTCAATGAAGAATGAATTTTTACAAGAATTGTGTTCATTTTTTAAAAATTTTAATTAGAATAATTAAATTTTAAATCTTAAAATTCTGTATTAATTTCACCCTTTTAAATGATAGTATTCTTATTAAGTTAAAACTATATTTTTACTTTTCATAAATGAAAAAGCTTAGTACAAATTATCAAAAACCAATATTTTAAAAATAATTTTGAATTTTTTTGTATGTGTATCAACATGCCAGTTCTTCTAGATACAGTCGACCATACACAACATTATCTGAAAATAAGAGTGATAACTAACTATAGTAAATTTAAAGCCATAAGGTATCTAAAATTCAATAAAACATTAGATCACTGAGAATATTTTTGTAAATTTTTAAGATTACCGATTACTTAAAAATTATATATGAAAGGCACTCCTCAATTATTTTTGATGGCTAAAGTCTCCATAGAACAACATTAGATAAACCTCAATCTGTCAAACATATCAACAGCTTAATAAACAGCTACTGCTGTGTTAAAAATGTGTTTCAGCAATATTTTAATCTTAAGTAAATATTTGTTTTAAATCAGCTAATATTCCTCAAAATTTCAGAAAAGTATATTTTATTTTTGGAAGATTTTTTTTAAGTGATTACATTGCGATGAATGGTGACTTAAAAAAAGGGGTACTTATCAGCTATTTTAGTTAAGAGTTTTGAAATAGAACAAAGTATTTTGCTTATTGAAAATATTAAATTTAATTTATTAGCTTAAAATTAAAACTATAATAAAAGCTTCAAGAAAGATTTTTTTCATTTTTAAAAATTAAATTTTAAACCTTAGATATTGTTTTCTGTGGTGGTACTCACACACACACACACACACACACACACACACACACACACACACACACACACTAATATATATATATATATATATATATATATATATATATATATATATATAGCAACAACCAAAGAGGCATATTGGAGAGAAAAAATCTCAATGCTATATTAACTGGCAGAGCCTTAATATTTTTAAATAAATTCCAGTTTGATGTGTTCTCACACAATCCTACGGTAGTTGTCAACTGTTATTTGTGAAACTGGTCATTTTATACTCCTTTAACAAGTTCAAGAGATAACATCTTGAACTGTTAGTGTTAGCAGACATAAGGTGACTGAAACAGTCTGTAAGCAGCCATGCTTCATTGCTCTGCACACTCTACTGATCGTCTGCATTGATGTCCTATGGTATCACTATGCAACTGCAACCTGTACCATCAGAAAACCTGTAGTGAAATGCATGGTAGGTAGCCGATGCAGATGATAACTCTGAATGGACAAACAATTCCAAACACATCTGCAGTAGATCCAAACTCATGTGAGGTGGACATTGCAACAGCAGTCAATATTGTTTACTTTGCGTCAAAATGATCATCAACAGACAGGGGCACAGACAGGGGCACAGACGGGGGCACAGACAGGTGAATATTAGGCAGCAGTTGGTATGGTCACAAACCATCAAACTGCAGCTGGATGTCTGTGAAGGAGTAAATCAACAATAAGTAAACAAACCTAATCATTGTTGATGGAACCAACACTGACATATCTTATTCAATCCAATTAATACCCCTCAGTGTTGCTACCATAATCCAAACTTTAAATCTTCATCTATGATAATCTAATTTCTAATTGTGATTGCTTAATAAGCATGTCTCCAAGAGGCTGGTAGCCAAACATGTAGCCAAATCTTGGCCCAACAGAACCCTTGCGAGACCCATTAAATGCATTTATGCTCTGGATAAAGCACATAAGCTCCAATAGATGCATGCTGCAATTTACAAGTGGAATAACCTGACATTAACCAATGCTGAGGAGTATGGATTGGATGTCAAGCACATGATTGACACCCAATGGTAGATGCAATCATTTCTAACATTGTTTTGAAATTTTGCATAAAACCAGGGAAGCAGAGATTAAAGCTTCTAATCCAATACTGGATCAAAATCAACAGTAAAACTCTACCCATAATAAAAAACGATATCACTTATTGTGAGTATTTTATAAAGACCGTGAAAGCCAACAATAAATTCCAAATGTTCTGTCAATTGTGTGGTTGGTGTAATGGATATTGTTGTGGATAATGGAATCTGCCTTAAAACTATATTTTTATTATATATGCTCCATTATTATTACAATATGATATCAATATTTAAATTATGCAATAGTCAGTTTTCAATCAGCACCTGATGATTGCCTTGTGCATGAAACTTTGTTAAATTGAGACTGCTACTGGTGAGGAAAAATAATGCATATTTATTAATATAAATTATAGTTCTGTTATTAGACATTGAGGACTATTATATTAGTACCAGCACTCAATGTGCTATATATATATATATATATATATATATATATATATATATATATACACACACGTTTCATTGGATGTGACAAACAAGGGAAATAGTTATTTTCTTTTAAGTTTTTTTTTACTGTTATAGTTTTTGGGGGGGGGCTATTGTATATTTTCTTCCCTGTTACTATTTTTTTTTATGGTATTTGCAAACAACTGAATCCAAATTCAGTTCTCATAAAGTACCCAATTATTATGGCCTTGTGCCAGACTGATCTAATTTTTATAAATATCTACTGTCCTATATGTTTGTTTGTTTTTCTCTCTTTTTTTTTTTTTTTTTTCAAATGCAATTGAATTAAATTTTGTATCATTTGAGGATAAAGAAAATTAATTTTTGACAAACATACTAGTTAAATAAAAAAACAAAACAAATACCAGAAACTTTATTTGCCAGATATCCTCTGATATACACGAACAATGATTAATTTAAAATTGTTTCTCTCTCTACTGACCTGTCGGGTGCCATATTCTCTTTGATTGGTGGTGGTTCTAATCAACAGTAAAATCTCTTATGTAGTTCCTGTGTCACTAAAATCTACTAAAACACTAGTGGACTAAATAAATTCATTGTGAAACATCTGGTTAAAATGAGAGGGGTGATAAAATACAAAATTACTATTTCTCCTTTTGACAGGATGTACAGTAGTTGACCTTCTCCCATTTTGTAGCAGTAGTTGACCTTCTCCCATTTTGTAGCCTCCTGGCCCCCGTCTTCTGTCATCTCCTTTTACTGTTCCTCAGAACTCTATTTAGGATTTTTTATTTCCTTTTCTCCCTCCCCCTCTCTCTCTCTCCCTCACATATCCTTCCTAATATCACCAGATTAAACTGGTTTTATTCAAGTGTCTCCTCTTTTCAGTTGACTTTTATTTGATTTATTTTTTTATTTTTTTTTTACTTGGCCACAGGATGATGATTCTAATGGTGATTTTGATGATGCAAGGTGACCAGACATTCTTAAGCTAGTGTGCCATTTTAGCCCAGCTTCATGGCAATGCCCCTGATGATTATGATGAAATATTGATGATTTTTATATATAAAAATATATATTTAAAAAAAAAAAGAAACAAAAGTTATAATATTAAGCCTTAAGCTAACTGGGTAAGTCAATTCTCTCTATCTTGCTCACTTAAACTTTATTTACTATACCTCATATTGCAAATATGCATTTTCCAAAAAACGCATTAGAGTTTATGAACAGTAGAAAAATAAAACTGATTTTTATTTTTTTTTAAAATCCACTCAAAAATATTTTCTAAAATTGAAACAGAAATGCTAACTAATTAAATATACAAATCAAGGCAATTCTCAATAACTACAATAAAATTACATGCAGTGTCTAAGAATTTAAAAAAAAAAAAAAAAAAAAAAATAGTTTTAAAAAGATTTATTTGCAATATGAGGTATGGGGAAAAAAAATTTCCCCCCTCCTCTTCCCTTCACCTCCATCTGAGAATTGCATTTCTTATAGACTTTCCATGCCTGCCTGCCTGCAGAATGACATGCACGCACATCCTGCTGCAATTGAGATGCAGTTTGGTCTTTCCTCTTCATCATAGACATGTCACACTTTCGCATGCCCTTTTCGTCTTTCCATCTGTGACGTTTCCATCCAACAAGGACATCTATTGTCACACATCACTTGTGTCTCTCTTTCGTTTTCTGTAGTCTGGTTCTTCAATTCTTCATCAGCACAAAATGCCATCATCCTTGCACTGACTGTTGCCATAGCAATCATTCAGTCTGGATTCTCTTACATCCATCACAAGGTCAATCTTTGGTCCATTTCATATTGGAATAAATATGCAAGAAATTCAGTTCTATAGAATTTTTAGTTGAAAAAAATCACAAAATAAACAGTCTTTTTTAGAATGGTTTCTATTCAGTAACCATGATAATAAAATTTCAGAATTTTTTTTTTTTTTTTTTTTTTTTTAAATGACTCAAATTTTAATGATAGAGTAATTTTAGAGAGAATCTATGATGGAAAAGGAAACTAATTTCTCATGACTTCTATAACCAGAGGACATATTCTGCAATTTTAATAAAACACACACACAAATCAAATACAGATCAGAATTCAACAGAATGCTAGAAAACATTTATCAATCTTTCACTTTTATTAAATCTTCAAAGAATTTTGTAAAAGTGAAACCTGTTAGATTGATAAACATTCCCTATATGTTCTTTATCCTATCATTCTGTTGGATTCAAATCTGTATTTGATCCCAATTCACACATACATACGTGTGTGTGTGTGTGTGTGTGTGTACGCGCACACACACACACACACACACACACACACACGAGCACTCTTTTGGTTATATAGTGATGCAACTTAATATGCATTCTATGGTGAATATATGTAAATGATTTAAAAAATGTTTTACATTCTCCCTCCCCCAACTTTTAGGTATGGAATTTCTTATCTATTTCCTATCACTAAAAAAAAAATAAAATGCTGTCAAATGTGGATATTTAGCTTGGATTAAGTATGAAATAATAAAATCCACAGATTAACCCATTGCACCATCTTTCTTTACAGACATTTTCAATGTTTTCTATTTATGTTCTTGTTTATTGGTGTTTAGTTTTGATTTTAAATGTTCAAATATATTTCAGTAAAAATTATATTTTAAACGTCTTTTCATATTGGGTTTTTTTTTTTTTTTTTTTTTTTTGTCTATTATTTCAAAAATCTATAAAATTACAGCATTTAGCTTTCTTGTTTCTATTTTGTGCATGGATCTTGGCTCTCTGTGCAAATTTTTTTCTTTCTCTTGTATATAATATTATTTTTTTCTCCTCACTATTAATTTTATATTTCTGAATGACTATGAGCAACGTATCCCTGGACAATTTTTCTCTATTTTAGAATGGGAAAGATTGATGAAAATTTCTGAATAAACACAAAGCATCAAGTTTTTTTTTGTTTTGTTTTTTTTTTTTTAAACTTATTTACAAAGAATGCCCACATTATTTTGTCTTTCCTACAAAATCCTCTATGACTCACGTAACTGCACTTAAGCTTACATAAAACTGATTCCAAGCTTCTATTATTATTTTTCCTTTTGTCTGCCTGTAGATTTCACTAAGAAACATCCTGTTGATGTCTGCAGAAACATGAGAAAACAAAACAACTATCTTGTTTGCTTTCTTCTTTTTGCTTTACAAATATAATCAAAACTGTCATCAATGTAATCAAGTGTATACCACTGATAAATACATATTAATCGTTTTAAAAATATAATTTTCTGTAAAAAGAAGCATAAATCTAATTTAACATACTGATTGTCCATTTCTTTAATTTTTTTTTTTTTTTTTTAACAATACCAAGTCCTTTTAATAGAAGCAGCACACACTTTTCTTTTTAAACCACAATACAAGGACATTGGATTAAGTCTGCAAGGATGTGGGGATGGTGTAATGGAGAGCAGCTCCCAATGAGAAATCTGGGAGCTCAGTTCAAATTCCAGTTGAGTCTGTTCACTTACATGCAAATACCATTGAGAAAAGTATGAATCCATCTCTTCCCATTAGCTATGGGTTAAATAGTAGGCCTTTTATCTGGAAAAATTCTTATTTTCAAAGAAATTGTTAATGCAATATTTACTTGCGAAAACAAATTATTATTCTTGCAATCAAAATATACTCTGGCTTTAAATAATCAACAAAGGGTTGATAAGTGATAAAAAAATTACAACCTGATTTGTAATTATTAGCTGAATTTTTATCTGAATTTGTCACTGTATAATATTCGATCCAGGATTATATATTGACAAGGAAGGGGGGTTGAAAAATGTATGTGTAGAAAGTTGTTTGTTGTTGTTTTTTTTTCTTTTGTTTTTTTCTTTTTCAATTATGAACTTATTGATGTATCTACATAGGTACTTTTTACAAAGAAACTCTTCAAAAAGGAAAGGGAATGATGTTTGGTTATACTTGGGGCAATAAATTTAACTCTACAAGCTTTTCAATATAACTATTTTATTTTTGAGTGTCTGTGTGTTCCATGTTGGTTTTTAGTCAGTAATGCTATGTTTTGTGATTGTTGGATTTTTTTTAGTGAAATTTTAACAGAATGAATATATATATATATATATATATATATATATATATATATATATATATATTCATTCTGTTAAAATTTCACTAAAAAAAATCCAACAATCACAAAACATATATATATATAGGCAGAGACTGACACATCTATGCAAAAAACAATACCCTGTCTGGTGGCAAAAGCTGCTGATGGCACCAGGGGTGGCAGTACCGCCTTAGGCAACAAAACTGTGTTACCTCCCCTAGTTGGCAGCTGATAAAGGCTCGGTATCATACGTACTTCCACACTTATGTAGAAAAAAATACACACACATCATTTTTTTTTATTACTTCAAATGCTATTTTAGTGGATATCTGTATTTGAGCAGAATGTTTCCCCCCCTTTAAAGACTGCTTATTTTGTCTCTCAGTCTGCACATTCAAGAAAACTTGATAAGGAAAATGTATCCTCTGGTAGGATTTGAACCTGCACCCCCTCTCCCCTTCACAGGAGGAACCACTATTTGATTCAGCATGTTTTAGACCACTCATGATACAGTCAGCTTCACAGCCATACTACCATTGCTGGTTCTATACTTGTACCAGAGTTCAGATAACAACATTGAAGGTATCTGAAATTATACAACCTGGTTATGGTGTGTCACATCTTTTGAATATAGTACACAGGGTTGCCCAGGAGATTTACAAATCGGCCATTGACAATCATAACATTGTCTTAGCCCTGACAATGGAACCAATGTACCATTGATATTACGGTTTATTAGTAGTACTAACAGATGTATAGTCTGAAAACACCTGAAAATATCAATGCAGTTTAAAAGAAATGAAATTGTTTCTTCCAAAGGTAAAACAACTCTTAAAAAATAACATCTGACAATGTGCATAAAATATCTTGCCTTAGAAATGGATATAATTATTATCAATATCATACAAGTGATGTTTTGATTCAACCAAAGATGGTGTATATGTTGTTGTAATGGATAGTGGCTCACAATGAGAAATCAGAGAGCAGAGTTCAATTTATGGTTGGGTTTGCTATATTCACTTATGTGCAAAATACCCTTGGGAAAGGGTTGAATTCATCTCCTCCTCCCCACCCATAAATGAAATAGTAGAATGTGTAAAAAGAAAATTCTTATCACAAAAAAATTGTTAATGCAATATTCACTTGCAAAAAAAAAAATTATTCTGACAATGCAAAAATGTTTTATGTATAAATGACCCACAAAGTGTTGATGAGCTGAAAAATAAACAAACAAATCAATCAATTGATCAGGAGTTACTGACATAAAACTAGATTTTGAATTGCTTAAATTTAAAAACTTCCACTTTTTTTTTCTTTTTTTTTATTATAAAAAAAAAGGATTTCAGTCTTCTCTTAAGGTCTTATGGCCATATCACATTGGTGTTCATACAGGATCTGGTGTTTCAAAGTTAAGCAAAGTTGAGTTTGGTCAGTACCTAGGTGGGTGACCATTTGGGAATACCATGTGCTATAAGCATGGATGTGTGAGTGGTGTAATGGATAATGGCTAGTAATTTATTAATTGGAGAGCCAAGTTCCAATTCCAGTGGGGTCCGTTATATTTACTTACACACAAAATACCCTGAATCCACCTGTTTCCTCCTCAGCTATGAGTTAATTAGTAAGACTTGTATCAATAAATCATTGTCTCCAAAAACAATTTTTTTTTTTCTATTGACAATGGCTAACCATGATCGAAAAACTTTGGATATAAATAGACACATGCAATTTGTTGGTCAATATAAAATATATATTGATTGATTCTTCTATTAAGTTTGAACCTTTTTTTTTTTTTTTTTTTTTTTTTTAAAATTTTTATTTATTTTATTTTATTTTTTTGCATTGTAGACTAACAAAAAATTAAGGGAGGGGGCAACTGCCTTAGTGCCATATTCTTGCCCTTCTTAGGATAGTAGGAGTAAATTTCTTGAAATTTTGTATCTAATGTTGAGAATATCTTTCCGTGATACTGGTTATTTACCTGCTGATGTTTGCGAATTCATTTGTTAGTTTTTGAAAGAAAATGACAAATTGTTACAAGAAAGAAGGAAAGCCATTTTAAGTTCTTGGCCTGCCCTCATTTTGGGGGAAAAATAAGAATGGATGTTTTTGTTCACATGCTGAGAAAAGGTGTCAAAAAGATCAATGATGTCTGCCAAATTAAGATATAAATTTGGTTACTAACATTGTTGAATTTCTTTCAATTTTATTCATGTCTTTATGATGAACTAAGGAATTCATTTATTTTTAATTTTCTTGTTTCTACAGTTTTTAAATTTTATTAACAAAGTGTTCATGGATTATAAAAAAATATAATTTTTTGTATCTTTGTATTAATTTATATCTGTAAGCAAAAATTTTATAAAACTTAACATTTTTAAGATTACATATCATGACTTGTATGGGTAATATATTCCCAGTTTTACATTGTTGCTTACTAAACAAATTTTTATGTGCTTTTGGACGAAAACTTTGGTTTTATATTGAATGTTTTACCATATTTATTTAATAGCCATGGATTAGGTTATTTTCTTTTATCATTTAACAATTTTAACACTGTTTCTCTTTGAGGAATCAGAGAGCAAAGTTCAAATTCCAGTCGAATCCATTACATTCACTTACGTGCTAATTCCATTGGGAAAGTTATGAATCCTCTTCTTCTGTGGGTAAATAGCAGGACAGACCGCAGAAAGAAATGGCAACCTACTGCGGGGAAAATGGCACATAACTGACTTAAAGGAGGCACATTGGCGTAATGGATAGCAGTTCAGATTGAGGAATTGGAGAGTCAAGTTCAAATTCCAGTCAAATCTATTACATTCACTTACGGGCTAATATGCCATTGGGAAAGTTATGAATCCTCTTCTCCTCCCCAGCTATGGGTAAATAGCAGGACAGACTGGGTTCTATAGCCTTGGATGGCAACTGGTCTACCACAGAAAGAAATGGCAACCTACTACAGGAAAAAATCTGCCTTGTCAGTCATGTATCAAAAGATACATGATCACCTAAGCATGTATCACACATAGCACATGACTGACTGATTGAAACCATCCAAAGATGTCTATGGTGTTGGTCCCTCAGAAGTTGAGTCATGTTTGCATTTATACTTTAAGTATAGAAACATGCATTACTTTTATCTACATTATGATAGTATTAACCCTTTAAAAATACTTTTCCTTTGTCAATAAACATTTATAAAATTTAATGTCACTTCTTGGGTTTCCGGTTCTTCCTAAAGTCTATTTCAGCTCTATATTCCTAACACTTGGCCTTTCCTTTGCTAATATAACTACACACACATACATACATATACATATATATATATATATATATATATATATATATATATATATAACTACAGTGTAGTGTTTTGAGTGGCTTTTGAGCCTTGTATAGGGCGAATATTAGTAAAAAAAATAAAATTAAAAAAAATTTTTTTTTTTTTTTCTCCAACTCCTCCTTTTTGTGTCTTGAATATAGACTAACCCCGGCCTGCAAATCATTGCTACTTCAGCAATGGTAAACATGCTTGTCAGTGAATTCAGTCTTGAATGCTCAACATGTGAGGCCATATGTCAGACTAAGTTTAATTTCATAAATACTGTTTCACATTTGTAGTTTGTCAAACACACTTTTTAAAACTTTGCTTTCAACTTGCATTTCTTTTTATTTTAAAACTTAGAAATCTTTGAATTTTTGTTTTAAATGTCCACATTATTTTGAGATTTTTAATGCATATCACTTTTCTCCATTTCAGCGTTCTCCTATGGCTTCGAGCCCTCCGTAACGATCTTGCCTCACTGGAAACTCCGCAAAGTGAAGGGAACAAGTCTGCAAATGAAATGTGTAGCAAACACGGCTAAGCCTCCAGTTTCCATGAAATGGTGCTTTATTAACCTTAAACGGAATGTCAGCCTTGCCGACACTAAGGGAAACAACTCCATATCCCTATCCATCAATAAGCTAAAGGTACATCATGCAGGAGCCTATATATGTGTTGTCAAACTGGATGATGGAAATGTAATAAATAAAGAAGCTGTAGTTTTCATTGTTGATAAAGGTATTATTTATCAACTGTCATTATTTCTGTTTATCTAATTTTCTTTTCTCTCTATTGCTTTTATTTTTGCAATATTTTTTTTCTTTATTGCTTTCTCTTTACAATTTTTTTTTCTTTTATTGCTACTAATTCTAATTGGATATTGCATACTAAAATATTTACTATACACAAATTATGATACATGAAAATCTTTTTATTTATCTGAATTTCGTATAGGGAACAAAAATTGTTTGAACATAAGTCCTACATGGCAGTGGGTAGGCACATCAGATCCAATGACAGTTCCCTATAGGGAATGCAGGTATGAATCCTGCTAAAGGATGCGTATTTTTCTGACAAGATTTCTCAAACATTCAAGCCAGTAAATGTAGTTGGATAAAAAATACTTTTTAATTAAAAAACAGGGCTTCTACTCGAATATGAGTACCCATCAAAAAATAATGTTTAAACAAAATGAATTAAAAATAACAGTGTTGGATTTAATCCATTTCCTAAAAATAAATATTTCTAGCCAGACTCCAGACTAACTTTTTTGCCATCATCTCCGAATTCTCCAAAAAACAGCTTTAATCGTACCAAAATTAAGAAGGCTTTTTTAAAGTTCATCATTCATAATAAAAACAATATTAAAATGTTTAGAATGTAAATTTAAAAAAAAACTTTAATATGTTTAAGTTTTAAAAATGAATAAATGCAAAAGAAGAAAAAAAACTTTATTTCATTATTTTTTTTTTTTTAACATTTCAATCATCTTGAATAATTTTAAACAAATGTTCTTATTTTCTTGCTTGGTAACTTTTATCAAACTTTGTGTTCAAAGCATTCATTTTCTATATAAATGATATTTAACACATTCCAGCTAAGCTTTTAAAGTTTATAAAAAAAAAAAAAGAAAAAAATTTCATTTACCTGTCTCATGTCATGACTAAATTTTCCATGTTCATTTTTAAAATTCTCAATTGTATTTTCAATTTAGTGTATGATAAGCAGAAAATATAACATAAATATTGTTTGTTGTTGGTTCATTCAATTTTTAATCAAAAATTGCCAGCAAAATATAATTTTGTTGCTTTATTTTTTTTTTTTT
Source organism: Acanthosepion esculentum (assembly GCA_964036315.1). Lineage (NCBI taxonomy): Eukaryota > Metazoa > Mollusca > Cephalopoda > Sepiida > Sepiidae > Acanthosepion > Acanthosepion esculentum. The sequence goes on from OZ038507.1 coordinate 87,671,877, forward strand.
TTCTTAAGCGAAATGAATTCTTACAATCAGATTGTTTTTTTTTGTTTTTTTCACATTTAGTGATAAATAATAGAAATATCTAAATTTAAATCATTCGGCCTTTATTTATCTTTTGTTTTCATTCACAAATTTCAAAAGGAAGTCCTTTATTTGTTGGGTTTTTTCCTTTGTTTGTACATGATCTATTTATTAAAAGTAAGAATTTCTTTTTTAAGTCTTTAGCTCTGATAGAATTTTGATGATCATTGGCCTTGAATATTTTCTTGTGTTTTATTTTTTCATATATATATATATATGTATAAATTCATGGATTTTATTTTTTTAATCCAACATTTTTATTACTTAAAATGTTACATTTCAGATGAAAAGTGGATGCATGTTCGAATCTTGCAGGAGAGCACATTTTTTTATATAAGTTTTTTTCTCGATATTTATATATATATATATATATTTATTGGTCACACATCCTCATCTCCTGTATTTGAAATATAAGATGCCATTACTTGGCAACATTAAGGGGCCATGTCTCATTTTAACATAACAAAGGAATTTTTCAGTTCTAAGAAGAGAAAATCAGATAGCTAATACATTAATTTTTATTTCATTTCCATTCGCTTTCTTTACATATTTTTTACTATGAATGTTTTACAAAGCAGAATTCTTTTTTTTTTTTTGCAAACACCCATAGTTAATTGCATAGATAAGAATGTAATTGTTGCAATGTCAAAATTCCCTAAATATTTCTCTTTTTTTTTTGTGTCTGTCTGGATAAACTTGTTATATAAAGTGAAGTATAAAAATATTTATATATATATAAATTCATGGACTTTATATAAAGTGAAGTATAAAAATATTTCAAAATGAAATTCTTTTTTTTATAACTACCGATAAAAAATAAAATATAAAAGCCATCTGTAGAAAATGAATCCTGGGAAAATTGTAGCTATTAGTATAGAATAATTAAAATTTCAAGATTAATAACTATTAATAAAAGAAATATAATTTATGTAGTTGTTTAAAATTACACAATTCCTCACTTGCATTATTATATGTAGAGTGTGTATTTTTCTCTAATAAGATTTCTCAAATATTCAATAGATAAAACATAAATATACTGTTTAATAAATAAACAGTCTACTGAAATACAAGTATTAAGTAAAAATAACATTTAAGTAATAAAAATCAGTTGGATTAATAAATAAAAAAATCCATTCACCTTTCTTCACGTGTCGTATAACTAAAAAGTTCTGAATGAACTTAAGACAAAAATCTCTAAATGTTTACTTGTATACATTACAGTTCAAAAGTTTGACGAACTCCTGGAAATTTTTTAAATTGGCCCAAATTTTAAAAAAATAAAGACATGATTTTTTATTAGAAATTTTATTATGACAGACCATTTTTTTATTAAATTTTGCTCTTGTGAAAATATCCTCCTTTAACTTTGATTACTGCAGCACAAATTTTTTGGAATTCGTTGCAAAAGTTTCTCAAAGTATAAGTTTGATTTATTTCATTCTTTTTTTCAATGGTTTTAAGAGCTTCTTTTTTTCTTTTCTTTTTTTCCTTTCTTTTCTTCTGTCTTTCTTTTCTTCTGTCAAAATGTACCAATATTCTAATAATGGTTTTCATTCTATTCTAGTCTCAATTATGTGCCATGTGTGATACACGCTTAGGCGATCATGTATCATTCGATACATGACTCACAAGGCAGATTTTTTTCCAAACAATAGGTTGCCATTTCTTTCTGCAGTAGACTAGTTGTCATCCAAGGCTATTGAACCCATTCTCTCGTGCTATTTACCCATAGCTGGGGGGGGGGGAAAGAAGAGGATTCATACCTTTCCTAAGGGTACTAGCACATAGGTGAATGTAATGGATTCAACTGGAATTTGAACTCTGCTCTCCGATTTCTAAATCCAAGCCGCTATCCATTATTCCACCATGCCTCCTCCTAGTATATAACAAGTTCTGACTAATAAAAACTACCAAAACATTTACTCGAAATTTTTAAAAAAATAAATGCAAAATATTTTTTCTTTTTAAAAATAGAAATTTATACATACTCATATATGAATAAGTCTAAGGATGAAAAAAAAAATTGCACAACTATTTTTCCTCAGAATCTCTTATGTCATTGCACTTAATCCAGTGTTTCTGCATTAATTATAAATTGAACGTTATACAATTTCATATCAAAATTCAGCTAATAACTCATACTTAAGTTACGGACTTATTGATTCACCCTTATATATAAGGCCAAAGTATTGGGAGAACAAATAAGTTTTTTTTTTTGTTTTGTTTTTTTTGTTAATCAAACAATTTCTAAAGAATCTCTCTCTACTGGATAGGCACTTCAGACTTAGTGTTATTCTACATAGGATCAATCTACATCAACAAAAAGTAAGTATTCCAAGGCTGTCACATTATAATAATTTGCCTTTATATTACAGAATAAACTTTCACTAGATGAGCCAAGGTTAAGATTTTTAATAGATCAATATTTGAAATCTATTCTTAGGTGAATGAACTAGAGTTCAAATATACTGTTTTGATTTTTGTTTTTCTCTTTGTAGTTGAAATCAAATAAGATAATAACAATTAGTTTGTCTTCATCAAAATAAATCCAATTGATTTCTCCCAATCTAAGTCACAAGAGATCATGTCTGATAGTCCAAGAATAATTGTCATCGGACACTAGTTAATGAGATCATCTCTGAGAATATTTGCTAGTGTTGGGAGTCTAATCTTCCCACTGGGTGACCCCATTATTAGAGTCGCTATAGTCTTAGCTTAATAAATATTGATAGCTTTTAACCTTGACTTTTTAACCTCTTTAAAATACCTCATTTCTCTGCTGTTTCTGTGTCATTTTAGCTGTTAAGGTAATTCTTGTTTTGTTTTTTATCTCTCCAATTTAAAATTCTGATAAGGGCAGAAGAACAAACTTTTATGCTGATTAGCATTTTATACCGGATGACTCATAAAAACCAGTATACCAATAATAGTTTCAAGTCTTAGCCATTTACCTATAAATGCTGCCTCTCTATCTAAATGATTTCTAATGATCTCTCTCTCTCTCTGTTCAGATACAATGACCAATGGACAGTATTTGGTTCACTATGACTTGTTTACTACTTTGGTCAGTACAAAAGAGATATACTAACATTCAGTGCTGCACATGAGTATATGCATGTGCTGGAATACTATTTGTATCAGGAATTAAATTGAGCAGCATTTCATAATCTAATAATGCCCATTTCGATCATTTGCTTCATAAAAGTGGGTAGTTTCAGGGGAGAGGGGTTAATCTTGTTTTGTTTTTTTATTTACAGAATTTTGTTTATTGAATTACAATACCCTGACATTCTATTGATTTTTTTTTTTTTTTTTTTTTTTTTTTTTTGTTGAAGTATGCTTCAGTTTATTTATTTAATAATTATGAATTAAAACGAGTATTGTACTGTTTAATAATCCATCAACATTTTCCATGAATATTAAATTCGTAAAACTCCTCTATGAAAAAAATAATCTGTGTAAATGTATAAGTAATAATAGGGAAAAGAATGAAAATTTTCAATAATATATGCTTTTTATATATATATATATATATATATATATAAACACGCGCACTTGTGTATGTAGGCAGCAAATTCTCTTTTAGGCATGTCTGATTAAATAAATTACAAACATTATGTCTGCTTATTTTTAGCATAATCTGTTTATATTCACAGATATGTTTGCATGCATTATAATCAAATGATGCAAGAAATGAAATGCACCTTAACAGTGAAAATCAGTTTTATTTCCCAAGTACAAAAAAAGTAATTTTCACTGTTACAGTGAATTCCTTGCCTCATTTGATTGTAATACACAGAAAAATATCTGTGAATATGAACAGATTATGCTAAAAATAAGCAGACATAATGTTTGTAATTTATTTAATTAGACATGCCTTATATATATATATATATAAATATTATGATATAAGCTCTGCTTCTGTATGAAGCACTGTCTTTTATATATATATATATATATATATATATATATATATATATATATATAAAAGACAGTGCTTCATACAGAAGTAGAGCTTATATTATATTTTTTGTTTTTAAAAATATGATTCCTTTGCTACATAAGAGTTCTCATGTTTCAAAAGCGAGAGCCAAGACCCCTAACATAATTTTTGAAGTTATGTAGAGTTAAGGTGCCTGGACCCGCTTCCTTGTCAAACGAGAATTTGGGAATAAGCTATCTTTTGGTTAGCGCGTGTTTATAAGTGCGGTCTCATTGGAACATTACTTGCTATGGAAACGGCTAGTGTTGGCCATTATGGTTTACTTACATACAAATACTCTGGTATGAATCTATCTCTTTCTGTCTTTTCTCCTAAGGGTTAAATATTGGGATTGTATCTGTAAAGATCATTCTTATCTCTCAAACACTTTCAGTCCAATATTCACTCACAAAGAAATGAATTCTTCTCACAGTCCAAAACATTCATTTTTTTCTTTTTTTTCTTCTCTATATACAATTTGCTTAAGCAAGTTTGAACACACAAATTGTATGCTATACATTAAAAATCAGAGTAGGGGTGGGGCTATTTTCAGTGACCAGGGATTTAAGATCAACCTTATTGATAGATTTTTTTTTTTCTTGCAGTGCAGTCTCAAAGTAGCACAAGAATTGCATCATTTTCAACAAATTGCATTTACAAATATAATATGCAGCATTTCTATTTTGTTTCCTTTGCTATATTAAATATTTCATAGACTTCTCATGGCATATGTCTTTCTTTCTTTCTTTTTCTCTCTCTCTCTCTCTCTCTCTCTCACCCCCCCATAGTCTAAGCCATTTGTATATTACAGGATGTCTGTTTAGCATGGGGATTAAAGGAAGGAAACCTACCTGACTGGATTATTACTGACTCTTATCCAAATGAAATATTCAAGCCTTGTTGGATTTTCATTTGAAATCCACACCTATTTATACTAGTTTTATATTTAGCTGCTACTTAATATTAATTATTATCTATTTTAGCTTGCCCACTATGCTCGTAACTCGTATCCAACTTTCAAATTTGGCAATATTTTTGTTTCTGATTTCGGTCCCTCGGTCGTTTGAAAAAAAAAAAATCAATAATCAATTGGCCTGTCAATCACGTTGATATAGCAGCTGCTTTCTGTATTGCATGATAGGGTGTGGCAGAAATACCTCTCACATAATGCTAAGACATTAGTAGCAATGGTTTCTTCATCTAGCTAATGCCTGAACATTATGTGGGAGATATTTCTGCCACACCCTGTACAAATAAATGTAATACAACATTTGTCTCATAATACTTGCTACATTAGTATATCAATGTCTCCAAAAGGCACTGTATTAATTTCATTTTATAACTGAATCTATCTTATTTTGATTTTATTTACTAACAACTATTTCAGGACGGATTTCATGCATAAAATGTAAGAACCAAAATGCAACATAAGTAGTAATATACTTCATAAGCATATTAGTATACTTTCTGGGATTTCTTGAAAATAATACATATTTTTTTTACAGGTGATAGTGGGGGGTGTAAATTACAGGTGATAGTAGGGGGTGTATATTATAAATGGGTTTAAACAAAAATATTTTTTCGTTATTGATTTATAATACGTACTTGTTCTAAAATAAGATATTATCCCAATTTTCATTTTAAATCCAACAATAATAATTGTAACATTTTTTTTGTCAATATATGTTTATCAGTAAC
>OZ038507.1:87682634-87707634 GCA_964036315.1 Acanthosepion esculentum
AGTTTTAAAAACCTATTCCCCCCCCCCCCCTTCCCTTCCTTTTTTATTAATTTGTCTTCCCATGTAATTATGTTGATAAACAAGAACTGGAATAAATATCTATTTTCAATATTTTGACTTTAATGTGTCATGACACCAATCTTTTTATTTTAGTCTCGTTTCATTGTTTTTGTTTGTTTATTTTTTGTTTTTAATTATCTAATTTTTATTCAAAGGTGATTTTTCAATAATGTTCCAAAGTCTTTGTTTAATGCTATCAAAAGCTTTAGCAATATCTATGATTACAATATGAAGTTGTTTGAAGTCAATAGATTTTTTTTGTTTTTTTGTTTTTGTAATGCACAAATTTATGCAGTGGTGATGATTTTGCCTGACTAATAGACTGTTTGTAATGTTGGTAAGCACAAAGGTCTGTCTTTATGTTACTGCTTAGGTTACTGAGAATTGACATGAGAAGTTTGGAGACTTGGCTAAGCTTATTGAGGTAGTAGTTTTTACAATCAGATCTTTCTTATCTATAATCACAATTATAGCTTCTTCTTTTTCTTCTTCTTTTAATCTTTGAAGTATGATGAACGAAAAAGGACAGCAGAAATCTTTTCAATAGCATCCCCTCCTCCACCATGCTGTAAAAATGCAGCATGAATCTGATCAATGCCAAGACTTTTATTTCTCATTCATCAGTTTCTTTATGCTTTCTCTTATTTCTAGTTCGTTTTCAGGAATTGATGCCTGTTGATTGGAATAATCTTCGTAGAATTCTGCCCAACATTCTTGTGTTTCTTCTTTGGATGTTAGTATTTTTCTCTTTTTTAATCTTTTAACTCCCTTTTATTTTTTATTTTTTTAGTTTCATTTAATGAAGGTTGGACAGTCCATTTAATTCTTTAACTTATCTCGCCTTCTCTCTCTCTCCCTCCCCCCTCTCGCCTTCTCTCTCTCTCCCTCCCCCTCTCGCCTTCTCTCTCTCCCTCCCCCTCTCGCCTTCTCTCTCTCCCTCCCCCTCTCGCCTTCTCTCTCTCTCTCCCTCCCCCCTCTCGCCTTCTCTCTCTCTCCCTCCCCCTCTCGCCTTCTCTCTCTCCCTCCCCCCTCTCGCCTTCTCTCTCTCTCCCTCCCCCCTCTCGCCTTCTCTCTCTCTCCCTCCCCCCTTCTCTCTCTCCCCCTCCCCCTCTCGCCTTCTCTCTCTCCCTCCCCCCATCACCCATTAACCCTCCTTTCTCAGTCCTTTTGAACAGGAGTAGAGGGTTTCTGTTTAAGATTGGGTTTTCAGTTCCCGCTCCTAAAATCTTCTCATTCTCTTTCACTCTCAGTAACCTCTTGCATCTTAGTGGCATTATCACCTTCCTTGTGGTGAAATGATTAAAAAAAAAAAAAAAATTGCATTAATGGTGTCAGATTTAATCCACATTAACTTAGGGTTTGTAGCTAAAGGTAATATTTTTATCCTACTGCAGCCAGAACAGAGTTGTTAATAGTTTCAACTAACTCTTAAGCATCATCAGGATGAGGTAAGAGAAGTTCAAATCTGTTATGCGGTTCAATTTGAAATTTTGATATGTTAGATTCTTCTAAGTCAATTATATCATATTTCTTTGTAGTTAGTTTTAGTTTGATCCAAATAAATTCTAGTTTTATTTTACGCCTAACCAGGTTCAGAGATATTAGCAAAGATTTCAAACATCAGTATTTTATAGATTTTGTTAATACTTCTGTCTTTTTTCTGATAAAATCAATTTGAGCCAAATTTTTACCATTCAGATCTTTCCATAGATGAAGTTTGCATTTTAAAAAAAAAGGGCTTTGTAAAATAAAGATTGCATTCTGACACAATTACTATGGCTGTTACAAAGTCAGCCTATTTTTTTTGCATTAAATTCTTTCATGCATTATTTACATTATTTGAACTGTTATCCTCATCTTCATTGCCATATTCACAATGCTTTGGCCATTGTATGCTCTAGCCTTCTTCAGGTGATTGGAATTTCGAACCAAACCCTTTATTTTGTCCACCAGGGTAAATTGTTCTAGTTCCACGTGCCATGTCTCTTTCGGATGTCAATTATTTCCCTTTAACTCAACAAGTTTTTTTTGCTTTTTGCTGTGGCTTGGTATTAAACTCAAAACTCTTTGGGTCTAGTCACTGAATCTAGCCAACATTTTTATCCACTGAGTCATGTGTCCTTGATGACCTCATCTCAGAGGTATAGACAGATAGTTTTTCATAATACAGATTAAAATAGCTTTTCTATCACCAGCCAAACAAATGAACTTGAAAGGTAATCTGAAATAAATTAAAAGAAAGGAAGAAAAAAAAAAAAACCTACTCTTGTTGCAATCTCCTAGACTGTCAATTGATACAGTGCTGGACATTTCACAGCCTGTTCAGAAACTGAATCCATTAATACAATCAAGTTACCTTGTGTGTGTGTGTGTGTGTGTCGACAAGCACCAATTAAAATTTGGCAACCTTAAGTCTCCAGAGTGGTATAATAAAGCTCTTCTAGCTGTCAAGCAACTTCTCCCACATGTTGTTGAGGAAAATATCTTAAATGGAGTAGGCAAAAATACAAGGTGTTCATGCCTTTGATCCTTTCCCCTTGAATTTGAGGTTCAGCTTTGCCATACCAATTGAGAAAGCTCAAGAGTAATATCTCAGACTATGTTTTTTGGCATCAGAACGTTTTCAGTACTTCATGCTTACCATAAATAAGCTCCCACTTATTTATTTTGTGTAAAATGTAATGTTACACAATATTTTTCCCCTGTGTTGTTATATCTTCTGCACCCAGTAATCCTGCAAGTAAATATAGTGTATTTAGTTTTACATTATGTTGTACTCAAATATAGATCAAATATGGATTGGAATCTGACAGAAGTTTCTTGTTTTTTATCTTATAATTCTGTCAGATTCCAATCCATATTTGGTCCTAATTCATCTTGTCTGAACAAAGAAACTACTTCAAAAAGATAACATTCTATACTTCTATACAAAAAACTCCTATTATCAGGTTACTCAGCTTTAATAAAAATGAAACATGTTAGATTGATAAATGTTTCCTATTTGTTTCTTTATCCTATCATTCTGTTATACATGAAGGATTTTGTTTTTTCATTTAATCTTTCTGTTCATAATTTCTTATTCTTCATCATCATTATTATTATTGTAAATGATGACCAATATAGATGTCACTGTACCCAAAAAGATCATATTTTAATTCATTTATAAAATAAGATTTATTCTTAATGTCAAGCATTTACAAAAGCATTCTAATTTTGCTAATTACTCTAGAATCTATTTATAATCTAAATCAATTAAAAATGGTTAATTTCTCTCTCTCTCTCCATCAAAACAGACTGAAGCTTTTATTTAAATTTGATTAATCTCTTATTAGAAAGCATCTTCTGCAAAAGCCTGTCTCTGCACCGTCAACAGTCACCTTTGACCCTCTTCAGTTCCAGATAACCCCAATTTTAGCAATCCTTCAATTTCTCTGGTAACTATTGCAGCAAACTTCGAAAGAAAGAAAAAAAAAATTAATCCAATATTAATTTAAAGTATGGAGTGATTTGATCTGCATTTTGAGCAAAAATGAAATTGAGTGGTAGACTATAAAAGTTTGATAACTTTTATATTAAAGATTTATCTTATTAGATGGATTATCTTATTAAAAGCTGTTCTAATATTTTTATAATCCAGGTATTAATGACTGCTAAAGCAGATTTTTCTTTTTTTTTTAATCAGTCTGTAAATATAGACTGGGGAAAAGACACTTTGCTGCAAAAGTAAAACACCCCCACCTCCACACACACACACACACACATACACACACATACACACACACACACTAGTTTTGTTAAAAATGACTGACAAGGTACTTTGGTTAAGTTTTTTTAATTAATTTTTTTTTTTTTTTTAAATTGTCCAAATGTTTTGTATATCCATACGCTTTTGACTATTTTAGTCATTATCAAGGATGATTTTATTTTTTACTTTTAACTCAAAATTTGAATTATTTTTTATGTATGAATCTAGGGTTATAGCAATGTTTTTATTTTCCAAACATGGTCAGCACATTGTGGCCATGTTCATAGTTGATATTATTGAGTGTTGGATTTTTCTTTTTCATTAATATTACTTCCATTATTTTTAGCTTTTCTATTTGTATTGCCAACGAGTGTTAAGGATGGAGTCCAGAAAAAAAAAATTATAAGAACACAAGAAAAAGAAAACTTTTATAAAAGATGGGTTGTTGCCCAAATACACAATATATATACACACAAGTCTAGGATTGGTGTATACGGAATAAATTCCAATAACCAACAATTACTATTCTTAAAAGAGTGTTCAATACAGAGTAGAGCAAATATAATTACTTATTTAAAAATTATAACATAAATATGTTATAAAATCACTACAAAAATAGCCATTTTGTTTCAACACCTCTGGTGTCTTATCAAGTGATGATGTTGAATGTAGAATAAAGGGTTTTTATATATATATATATATATATATATATATATATATATATATATAATCTTAAAGAAATGAAAATTCATGTATTCCCTGTTCTTTTTTGGGGGGTGGGATATATAACACAAATTTGAAAACTGAGAAATAACAACCCAAAATTGGCATCTGATAATTTTTAATTTTAGAATATACATACACACATAATTCTCCTACCATTTTCTACGTTTTACAAAATGACGCAATCTTTCTCAAAATAATCCGTGATAAGCATTTTGGATAAGGATAAATAGGCCAGTAAATTTAAATATCAGTGTAAAAAAATTTTTTTTTTTTTTTAAATTCCCACCCTACATATACACACATAATAAAAAAAAGTTGATCAGATTCAGTCTAAAAGGTAATCCTGCATAAAAAAGAGTAATAATATTGAATAGAAATATATAGATTGTCTGATTGCAACAAAGTATTCTCAATAATCTGTAAAAATCAATTTTTCTATAGACTATAAAAAGATAGGTCAGAATGCTACCCTGTAAAATGCTTACGAACATCTAACATACGTTTCAAGATGATTACTTTCTTTGTGAATCTGAAAAATTATCAAATTTTCTTTTCTACACACTTTGTTTTATTAGAGATTCAGAATGCTTTTATAATAAAACTGTGGCAGTGCGTCTTTTTAAATTAATAATTCAACTGTCTGGGATGTTGTTTGTTTTTTCTCTTCCATGTTTTTTTTTTTTTTTTTTTTTTGTTTCTTTCAAAGGTGTTCAAATTTTGGCTTTATAGAAGCAACAATCAGAATTTCTGTTTATAGCCATCACTAAATTTGCTACTTTGCACGTGTGTTTGTGTGCCGAATTCTGAGTGTCAATAAGTGAAAAGAGCAGATTGTTTCTTTTACATCAATTTTTTTCTATTTAACAGTAATTTTGTTGAGTCTAGTGTTTCCTCTTGCCGCAAGAACACGGTAATTGGTATACCGGGGGGGGGGGGATCACTACATTTGTCTCTTGACATTCAAAATTTTTCAATTTCTCAGAAAGAAGATATTAAATTCCTTTCCCCCCCCCCCCCCCCAAGAATTTAATCTTCATTGGAAGCTCTTAGAGTTGATCCTTGTGTCAGGATTTTTTTGTTTCCAGTAAATATCTTATGATTTCTAAAAAGTCACATATAAAAATAACCCTTAAATTTAAAACTCTTTGCTCCAGACAGAAACTTTTTTGATTATTATTTTGGAAGACTGAGACTGATTTCCCAAATTCATTATTGAGAAAAAAAACTAAGGGTTAATACAAAAAACATTTTTAAGTAAATCTATAAATAAAATATGTATCTTCAAATATTTTAGATCTTCAAATAAGTAATCGCTTATGAATGTTTGTTTTTTTTTGTTTTTTTTTGTTTTTTTTGGGGGCCCCCCCCCCAAAAAAAAACAAAAAAAAAAAAATGATTTTTTTTGGTTAATTTCAATTACTTACATTACTTCTCTCTCCAAATGTCTAAACTACTTGTATGTATGTATGTGTGTGTGTGTGTGTGTGTGTCTCACTCTCACACTGTCTTCATGCTTTCAAGAAAGGCAGGGTTAAATTACAAATTGTCACATCATAACAAGACTTGTTCTGGTTCAGATTAATCTTTGAAATGTTCTTGTTTGGTCTAAGTTCAAGGGTTCATTTTTTTTTTTTTTTTTTTTACATCTATACCGCTTCTTTTTTACTGCAAAATCATGCCCCAATATCTTCTTTGTTTTTCCTCTAGCCAGATGTATAGCAGCAACAATTAAGGGTTTTTTTTGTTTTGTTTTTTTTGTAGTCTTATATAAATTGTTTATCTTAATTTGTGTCATTGGACCAGTCCTTTTAAATGTTGCAAATAACAAACAATTCTTTTCTCCAATTTTGCCTTGATCATTATGAATAGAATTATATACTCTCCTCTTTCTGTTACTGCTTGCTTTGTAACTGGGTGGAGAGAGAGAGAGAGAGATAAATAAATAAATCTGATGAAGAAAGGGGGAAGAGTGACTACATGGGGAGCACCCAGTTGTCTGTATGTGAAAAAAAAAAAAATTGTAAATGTCATTGGATGGTTTGTTACTTTTTCTTCTTCCACATTCTTCTATTTTGTTTTTTTCAGAAATGCCTGGACCTTGCAATGAATACCATTTCATTTGCAAAAAACACAAGTTGTGTATTGCAGAGAAGTTCCGATGTAACGGTATATTCGACTGCCCTGACAAATCTGATGAGGAGAACTGTATAGGTAACTTTTCTTCTTGGATTTTTTATCTCTACGAATATATATATATATTTTTTTATGTTTATACGTTCTTTTTTATACATATAAATATTTAAGTAAATGCTCTGTTTATAATAAACAGTAATAACAACATTTACCAGCCTGAATGTCCGAGAAATTTTCATAGAAAATATGCATCCTCTGACAGGAATCGAACCTGTATCCTATACGGAACCGTCATATAGCCTGACGTGCCTTTACCGATTGGGCCACAGACGAGCGTTCGGTTAGCAATTTCATTTGCAAAAAAATAAAAAAAATTTGCTAGAAAGAACTTGTTGATATTAGTCAACCAAACATGTTTGAAAGAATTCTGAAATACCTTTATTTTTATATATATATATATATATATATATATATATATCATAGCTTGGTTTTGCAAAACAAAGATCAAGTGAGAATCTGTTCACGTCACTTGCAGGCACATTTGTAGGTGACAAGTCCAATGCAGAACAGGCATACACGGTCACAGCAGTTGCAGCTGAAGGTCCAGCCTGGGCTCATGGCAGTACTTCTTCCTCTATCTCTTGTCCCCGAAAGCGACAATGCAGGTATTTTCGAAGTAGGCAGTATGGTTAGTGGTGTAACGCCAGGCGTCACAGTTCTCAGCTAGGGTTGACCACTGGCAATGGTTGATGTGACAGACACCAAAGGAGTATAATTGATAAATAAATAAATATGTTACATCTACCTCAATCATGTCCCCCCCCTCACTTCCTCAATTTACATATACTTAGTACTGCCCGTCAAAAATGTGTAAATTTCTTTTCATTTTTCGTTTCAACCTTTGGAAATAAAGTCTGATGATCCGCAGTCCTTTAAAAGGGCTGTGGTGAAATAATTTATTACATGGAACCTTAAAGTGGTCTGTTTTTATTTAAATTATTAGCTCTGTAGTTACATTGAGCTCTCTGGATTTTATCCTCCTTGGGTCTACCCATACGGATTACCTAGTTTTTCATAAAATATATATATATATATATGGTGAGAAAGTAATTTAATAAGATGGAAAAATTCCTATGTGATGTGTTTTGTGTTTTTTTATTGACGGCAGAATCTGTATATGTGTGCATAAGGGGGAGGGGAAAATATTCCAAAAAGTTATGTCAAGAAGAAAAATTCTGAAGATGCTTTGATGCTTAAACTTAAGAGTTTTGATTTCTTGCGCCTGATATGTGTCTAGGAGCTCAACCCTGCTGACCTCATTCAAGTTCCTTACTGCTACAATGTTTTTTCTTTCATTATTTACTATTGTTTTTAAATATTCTACATCCTGATAGCATTACTTTTAAAAAAGGAGAGATAATGTATGAAACCAGACATAAATTTACTGTGGAATTTACTCAGGAATTTTAGTGCACATTTTATAAATTTTCTTTTAATTAAAAATGAATTTTTAAGTCAAAATTATGGCCAGACTGTATGTATATGAAGAAAGATGGTATTATGGTGTGCTATGTTTATGGGATAAAGTGCTCAATATCAGAGATAGAGCCTATGTAAATATAAAAGTGAACATTTAAGTCGACACTTCAAATCAAAATTATAGTCAGACTGTATTCCTTTTGGCATTTTTTAGATTGTTCTATAAATTATTCTTTTAGGTTGTGTTATATAGATTTTTAAGGTATGCGAGATTTATGGGTAAAAGTTCTCGATATCAGGGATAGAGCTGATGTAAATATAAAATGGGATACTGAGGTTAACACCAAGCAACAGCAGTCTGTATCATGCAATTCCAGATCAGGTGTGTTGTAACTTATTGAATAAATTAGACATTATGTCTACTAATTTTTAACAAAATCCATTCATACTCACGAATAACCTTCCATGTATTGATGTTAAAGGATGAGAGAAATGTGCTAGAGCTGTTTAAAATTCTTTCCCAAGTACTTTCTATCTTCTCTCAAGATCATCTTCAGGGGTGCAAGTGGTACAAAACTATATTGTTGTTCATTAGTATAAGTATTTATACAACCGTTTTGCATTTAAAATGGGTACCTCCATGAGATCACTAAAAAAAAGAGCATAGCATGATGAAAAAGACGCCAAACTTGACAAAAACAAAATTTTATCATCTAAATGTTTATTATTAAGAGGAAAGATGAAAGTTTATTTTAATTATTTTTAAAAATTTTTCCTTGTTTTTAGAACAATCTGAATTTTGATTTAAAAATCCTTGTTTCTCTTTGTATCACCGGAACTAGTAAAATAATATATACAATTTTTAGCACGTTTTTTTTGTATGACACATTAATTTGGAAAATCTTGCAAAAATAAAAATAATAGTCGGATGTTAATGAAACTTTCAGAAACTATTCACAGGTGATCGAAATTATTATAAATGTTTTTTTGTTTTTATTAAAGACATGGAAGAAATTTTTTTTTTTTTTTTTTTTTTTTTCATATTTATTATTCCCCATAACTAATTTTATGAAAACTATTCAATCAAGTTCACTTTAGTAATTACAATAGTTAAAAGCACAAGGCTTTGAGGAATGCAAATCATGTTTTTTTTTAATTGGATGCCCCCTACCTGAAAATCAGCTTTGAATTGTAACATACAAACTCAATAAAACAAAGATATTATTTAATTTCAAATGCTTTTATTTGCTTTTATGAATATGAACAATATTTTCTGAAAGCAAAAAAATTTTTCGATGAAAAATGAATTTTTAATACAATTATTTGTTATTTCTTTAATTATAATAGATTTTTACATTTAAGTTGTTAAAATATTATAAAATTAGTTAAAAGCCACATCCACTTTCGTAAGTGTCCTTAAGAGATAGATCTTTTTTAGCGCGTTGTAAACTGTATCGTTTTGATTAATCAGAAGATCCGCAGTAATTAAGAAATGTAATTTTGTGTTTATAATCAGGCTCTAATTATAAAGTACGGAAGACCAACCAGAATACAATTAAGTTGGGTTATTTGAGTTAAGCATTGTTCTCCGCTGTTAAGGCTTTACTTTTGTGAAACACATGTGGAGAAGTTTATTTGATTTTTCAATTTCAACTGAGAAGGGTACCTACAAGTATCAGTATTATCTTATGAAATTTATGTGATCTTATTTTTATATTAATCTCAGTTATGACATTTTTCCATAAATGAAATATCAAAATTAATAATAAAATGAATGGAAATACTAATAACACAGTAAAATGTAATAAATGTACATAAAATTACAGTATTTTATGTACACTTCTGATAAAATTTCATAAGAAAGGTCCTATAAATTAATTAGATACCTTTCTTATGAAATTTAATCTCACTCTTAACAGTCTCATTTTAATTTCTTTATAATATATTTTCCATAAAGCATTGTAAATGTAAAGGTGAAAGCTAAGTACAAAAAACAAAAAAAATTAGAGCGCTGAAAGTTTTCCTTAAAAATAATAAGGTAACTTAAATGTAAATAATTTCACTTTTCTCCTTCTGTAGAACAAATTATCCTCACGTAATCCGTCAATATGTCATTCATCACCTGCCAAGTGACACAAAAGTTAAGCTTGGTTCAAAATATTTTAAATAAGCATTATAATTTCTGCTTTTCTTAAAATAAGTTTTGTAAAAATGATAATTGATTTTTAAAAGAATTTCAAACCGAGATTTTCATTTTTTTTATAAAATGGAAAAAAATGGTTGCCATGGTCAATTATCTGTCAATTTTGACTAAAAAAAAAAAAACAAGATTTTTAATGAAAATTTCGGATGTGCTAAGAATGATTAAAGAAAATGTAAAAAATACCCCAAAAATACTTTGATCTTTACTCTTAATAATAACAAACATTTAGATGACGTCTTTTTCAGCATGCTATGCTCTTTTTTTAGCGATCTCGTGGAGGTAACTAATTTAAAAGCATAATGAAAAATTACAGTAATGGATAAGAACGCACTGCTAAATTAGCAGACATAATGTCTGTAATTTATTCAATCAGGCATGCCTAAAAGTGAATTTGCTGCCTAAATACACAAATGTGTGTGTGACTGAATCACATATCACAAGAAATGACAGGATATTTTTATTTTTTGGTTGATGTTTGGTTGTTTGCATCAAGTGTTAAATTTCAAGGGAAATGATAATTCTAGATGGCTGAATAATATTCTCTGCATTATTAAAAGAAAACTTTCATTTTGTGTTGGGTTTTTCTTTTGTAAAGTGTGTTTCTAGTCCTTGCTTTATTAATTGAACAACTAGTTCGGAATTCATTTTATTTGGATACTTAGTTCATCCATGTGCCAGACTACATTTTGCTTCTCATAAATACTTTTTCAGACAAAGGTAACTTTTCTTGAAAATAATTCATAAACTTTTCAATTCAGAGGCATTTTAGCAGCTTTATTGACAGAATAGAATCTACACTTACCAAAAGACAATTGAAAAAGAGATAAAAGTTAATGTTCGTATTTTAAACCTATCCAAATGCTATTTCCTTCAAATACAACGTGACCAAATACCAGTTCCTGTATATTAACCAAAGTCGAGCAACATTTAGTCTGGTCTGTACCTAGATGGGTGACTGCTTGAGAATTCTAGGTGCTGTAAGCTTAGATGTGCGGGTGGTGTAATGGATAATGGCTTGGAATTGTTAATTGAAGAGCCAAGTTCCAATTCATGTCAGGTTTGTTATCTTACGCACAAATATCCTTGTACAAATCCATATCTTCTCCCACTCCAGCTATATGTTAATTAGTAAGTCTTGTATCACTAAATTATTATCTCCCCTTCCGCCCCCCCCCCCCAAATAGCCTTACAATCTAAAAATATTTTTTGGCTTTAAATAACTTGCAAAGTGTTGATAAGCCATAGAAAACGAATCAATCGACACCTTGACCAGTTTCAAGCAATTAGCCATTTAGAGGCATAAATTATCTAATGTCTACAAATAGCTTTAGTAAAATTGAAGGACTTATGGAAAATGTTTTAATCTATTGATATTTCCACAAGTCGAGATGCATTCAAAATTAGTTTCTAATTTGAAAAGTCAAAGTGTTTCTTGAAGTTGTGTTTCTATTAACATAACTCAATATGTAAGGGGAGATAACTCCTCACTTTTTCAGTCGTCATGTTTTATTTATTTATCCATGTGCGTATGTGAGAGTTTCACTGTGCTGCATATTAGATCTCAAAATCCTTGTGCTGTAAGTTGGTGCTCTACTTCTTCACAGATGAGCAGGACAGACATTTGTCACCCAAATGTTTGCATCATGTGCCAGTGAACTTCTTTTGGAGTTTTGTTCAGCCACAACAGAACTTTGTGATCCATCCAGAATTCCATACTTCAAAATTTGACACATTCTATTAACATGCTTCAAGCAACAATCTGAAATAAAATTGAAACAATATGCAAAAGGCTCATTGGCACTTGACAATATAATAGAAGAATCTTTTCGGCTACAGGGATAAAATAATTAAATTTTGGAAAATGGACCAAGCAAAGAAGCGTTTCATGTCCCTTGTACATATGAGAAGTGATGACATTAAAGATCATGAAAATAACATACAAGCTGGAAATTTCTGTCTGGTTCATTTCTCGAAATCTGACCAAATGACCAAGAATCAGAATTTCCTTTTTTTGAATTCCTTCTTGGTCAGATTGAAATCTTATCAACACTTTGTATATTAAATACTGTCTTATAATTAATTATAACCCGATGTTTATATTTCTCCCCCGCCCCCCTATCTGTCTGTGGAGTCAAGTCACCGACATGTCTCTGCATTCAATTTTTAAGGAGGAAGTTCTACTCCAACGGCTTTTCCACCTCAAAAACTTTGAGGAACAAACACCCATCGGGGTCATTTGTTACCTATGCTCCATAATCTTCACTTCCTACTCTTACATTCATTATCAGACATCTCATTTAGTAAATGACACTACCTTGAGGGGCTCTTGAGCCTTGCATTAAAATTTTTTTAAAAAGTGAGGATCTCATTCACTACACAAGAGAGGGTCTGCAAAACAAGTGTTAATGCATGCGCTTTTTATCAAGGTGATTAACACTAAATGGTTCTGGTGGCCTATGATAAGGTTTGATATTCTACAAATAGCTGTCAAGTTTAAACATCGCAATAAGACAGTGTGTGAAAAGGATGGTTTTTCCATTGACATTTCTTTTGTTTTTAACTGCTTTCACTCTTTGATGTTTGTTTTATGAAAGGATGATTACAATTGGAATAAAACCGAACATGATGAAAATGAATTTATACATTTTATTTTTTGTTCTTGAGAATTGACAACAAAAATAAACCTTATTTATTTATTAGATTATTTACACTATTTATTTGATTTATTGGAATGATTGACAAAACATTGGCTAATTGCCAATTGATTTAAACTTTATAAAATGCTAAATAAGGATTTCCTTAAAGTTGGTTCACATATTTTAATAATTTAGTAAATGCTTATAAATTTATGAGTAAAAAATTTGTGCATATTTATTTCTTTATAAATTGGTAAATATTGCATTAGTTTTTAGGATCTTGTAAATAAATAATAAATAGTGCTGAGAATTTACAACAAAAATATTAAACAAAAAAAATGTATAAATTCACTTTCATCATGTGTTTAGGTTTTATTCCATTTCTAATCATCACTTTTTAAAATAAACATTGCTGAATGTAGTTTAAAAAAAAAAGTGATGTCATAAGGAAAAAACATTTTTTTGAAACTATCTCTTATTGCAGGTACATTTATCAATGTTTGTCAAAATTTATAACATTTTTACAAAGTTGAATATCAAAGATAGAAAAATCCCTTTTGTCTGTATATCAATTACTTTTACATTCTTATAAATTAACATTGACTAGTATTTTCTTTTGTGATAAAATGAAATGTTTTAATTCTTTTTGACAGTCTGCTTTTCTTTTCTTTTTTTAACACCTCCCTATTTGTTTTCCAGTCCTCCAGCCTACATATGCTGTGACAAAGAACCCAGATCCTGAAATTGGTACCATCTTTGTGCAAACGGCTGTTTATTCAGTCATTGGCTGTACGATTGGAGTAATTCTCCTTATCTCTGTGCTCATCATTGCTGTGTTTCGCATCCGAATGAAGCGTGCAGCTGTTCGAAGGGCTGCTGCCCCAAATGACTTGTCCAACAGAAGCAGTGCCATTGCTGCAGCTCCCTCCACTGCTTCAGGGGGCACACCTGTTGGCACTGGAAGTGTGGTGCCACTTGAGTATGACCCCTTCCTTCCTAACAACCAACAGTCACAGTATGGCAACATTATCGTGAACGTCAACAACGGGGTGCAGTACGTGCCAGGCAGTGAATATCCCCCTTACATTGAGCCTCCACCCCCTTATTCTACTGTGATGGCCGGACGGGAATGCTCCCCTCCTCCTCCTTATAGCACCATTGATAGGTCAACACCAACAGCTTCATCAACAGCACCAGCTCTAACGGCACCAGCTCTAACGGCACCTGCTCTACAAACCCCTGTGGCTGCTTCGGCACCTGCAGAGACCTCTTCCCCTCTCACTCTTTCAGCATCTGCACCAGCGTCACAATCTTTTATTCGACCGCAACAAGAGCGGAACCCACCTATATTGACTCCGCCAATTTTGGCTGACCCCACACAAACGGGTGAGTTGCCTCGCCCAGCTGTATCCAACCTTGGTGCATCCAATTCTAGTTCCACCCCTTCCACAGATGGTCATGTGATGGGGCACATTGTTGTGAAAGATGGAAAGATCATCTTAATGCCTAAGAATTCTTGACACTCGGACTAGTAATGCCTCATCAACCACAACCGGCAATCACCCACGATCCCTCAAAATAAGTTCAGCCCTATTTACCTGGAGTGGGTGCAACCAGCATTGGAAAAGACCAGGTGGTCTTTGAAAAATTTCATTTCAAAAACAATTTTGCACAATAAGAAATGAATTGGAACTCATACGACCACAAAAATAGAAAACGAAAGAGAAAGGAAGACCAAAAAAAAAAAAAAAAAAAAAGCTGGTAAGGGAGACAACTCTGAGAAACAAAGCTTATCCATATCCTCGCTCCCCCTGGTGATCATTTACATTTTTTTTTTCTTTTTTAAATAAGGATTTTACAAACAAACAAACGTATAAGCACTCTTGGTTGGTTGTGCTGATCAAAAAATGTTTTGTTTTTTTTTTTCTTTTTCTTTTCAGAGAAAAGGTGATAATTGCTGGGAATCTATTTCTACAAGAAACTTTCTTTTCTTTTTTCCCTGCTGGGGGTGGGGGTCTGAAATCATTTTTACTCAATGGGTTTGGAAATTGTGTGGTGTTGAGTCTTGTTTGTTTGTTTGTTTGTTTTTATTTCTCGCCCTCCCCCCAAAATCAATTGCATGTTGTTTTTTTTTAAACGAAAGAAAAATTCAAAAAAAAGAAAAAAAAGAAAAGAAATTCAAACATAAATAATATTTCAGATGTTATTTTTAGTGGTTACCCATATTTGAGTAGACACTCCGTTTTTATTTTAAACAATATTTATTTCATTTAACAGCTTGCACACCCAAGAAAACTTTTTAAAGTATGTGAGTCTTCTGGCAGGATTTGAACCTGTGTCCCCCTTTGCAGGAGAAACCACCGTTTGATCTGTCATACTTTAACTGCAAATAGAACCTTGCTTGATTGTGAAACACTTCATAGTCATGCGGTTAAAGCATGCTAGTTGTTTCTTTCTTGAAAGGGCGGATGTAGGGTTGAATCCTACTAGTAGACTCATTTTCTTTGAAAAGTCTTCTCGGGTGTGCAAGCCAATTGATGATTGTTTAAAATAAAACAGTGTCTACTCAAATATGGGTAACCACTAAAAATAACATTTGAAGTAATAAAAATGTCGGATTTAAAAAAAAAAACAAAAAAAAAAAAAAACCATTAATCCTTTAGAAACACATATAAGGAAAACAAAATTCCAAGGTTAATTTGGTGGATTGGGTGTGCCTTAAGTTGTTTTCCATGATGCACATCTACTGACATCAGTCCACCACTCACACCATTTTTCTTTCTCATTCCTCAAAATACATTCCGAACACATTTTCTTCTGACCTTCTCCCCTTTCTCTTTCCCTACAGGATGTTCTCTCTTTTTTTGTTTTTATCATCAAGTGTGACCAATTTTATTTTGAATATATAACAAGACAAAATAGCAACTATGAAACCTAAAATGTTTGTTACATAATCAAATGTTTGGCTCATTCTCCTACCCCAGCCCATGTTTTTCCAGGCGTGGATGCAGTTTTGGAGGTCATGCTGCTCAACAGAATTTTGTTCCAATATGGTTTGTGCAACATGGGAGAGGCCTTGTTGTCAATTCTCACTGTCCGTTTTTTTTTTAATTATGATGATTATTATTTCTATTTCTTTGCTGTTTTTCTCCCTTAAAATAATACATGCCCTAAAAATGTCTCTCTTTATTTATATTTCTTACAGCATTTAAATTTATTAAAAAAAAAAAAAATGCTTTCTCAAACTTTCTCTTTCAACACTGTCTCTGAATTATTATTTCTAATTTGAAACCCTTGTAGAGCAAGGTACAGTAATCCTGACCCACGCATTCCCTCTGCTCCTTGCCTGAAAATGTTTTCATATTCAATTTGAACATTGGTATACCAGTAATGAATTTTGAATTTATTTGTTGTCTAAACGGCAGAAAGTGAAATTGCTCTCTCTTGCCAAAAAGGAAAGAAAAAAAAATAACATTAAATTGAAAATAAGTTGCTTTTTAATCACTTACCAGATAACAGCTGTATTTTTATTAAAAGCTTATTTTAATCCACCTGTTACATTCATTCTATAAATTTCCAACACTAAGTTTGTCATATTTTGACGAAACTGCTGAGCAGATGAATTTTAAAACTGTGTCTGTCCATGTTCATTGGCTCATATTTCATAAATGGTAATAATTTAAGATTCATTGCAGTCCTAAAGGCGTCCTTGTGTCTATCTCTTTGAAATCAGACCACAATTCAGTAAGGATCAAAAATTGATTTCCAGAAAGTATAATTCTCAAATTGGCTCCAAAAAAAAAAAAAAAAACCATAAAAATTTAGTGTCTTGATATGACTAT
Source organism: Acanthosepion esculentum (assembly GCA_964036315.1). Lineage (NCBI taxonomy): Eukaryota > Metazoa > Mollusca > Cephalopoda > Sepiida > Sepiidae > Acanthosepion > Acanthosepion esculentum. Next base: position 87,699,459 of record OZ038507.1, read on the forward strand.
TTATAAGGTAAGCAATTTTGATATAAACCCCCATTAAAATAGGAATATTATAATTCTGCTTGCTCTTTCATTAGTATGTTAGTTAACCCGCATTAAGCTCTGATAAATAATGGCTGTTTCAGTTTTGATTGTGAGGAAATGTACAAGAAAAAGACTTTTTTTTTTTTTACTAAAAGCCGAGGTAAATAGATAAGGCTATCATGGCATTTAAGATCTGCTTCAGTGAAATGGAAATACTTCTCATTTGTACTCTCTTCTTTAATAACGGCCTCCAATTTAGACTTGTTATTGTAATATTTTAAGCCCAAATATTTAATGCAATATAGGAGAAATGTTATTGCCACAGAACTTGCAGGGAGCTTAGATTTAAATATGAATAATCAGAAAATTAATATAGCAAAACTAAAATCATCACAAGACCTAATTATGGTCATTTTGAAATTTTGGTTGTCTTTTTACACTTTGGTTAATATCAACACATAAACTTTTACCATTTCTGTCTTGGGTTTAATTAATTTTTTTTTTTTTTTTTTTTTTTTTTTGTGGTATCAACAACTGTTGGTCCTGCATTCAAAAGATTTTCATTTTCAAATTACAACTAAATATTTTCTGGTGTTTACTGCTTAAATGTACTTACAGCTGATTTTGATAACATTTTTGTCAAGGATAAGCAAGGGTCAGTTTTGTCCACTTTTAATCTTTTTCTTCCTTGAATGTAACCAGGCTTCAAAGGACATGTTATCAATGACATATTCAATGATTCAGAAGGTTATAGGAATAGTGTCGCAAATACCATGCCAGAAATCGGTCTTCAGGTAAGCCACTAGTACACAACCACACTGCAATAGTTCAGATTTCCAACTGTCATAAAACAATGTAACTACAAAACAAGATTTCACACTTTTGTTTGTTTTTTTTTTTTAAATTTCTTAAAAGAAAAAAGTCCTTCTCTACAATTCTTTTAGCATATCACACTTGTAGTGATAACACTAATATTTGATTTAGTGTTAGAACCATACACTGGTAACCAAGAGGGTGGAATTTGAATCACTAATTTTAAACCAAGGTTTAAAGATTCTTTCTCTTCTGGGAACAGTCTAATAAAAGTACTGGAATTCATAAGGGTTTAATTTATAAAAATTCCTTTGGGTACGATTTGAACTCAGACATGCTTCCAATACTGGGCAAGTTCAAATTTCACCAAGGACTAATTCTATATGGATTGAGGAGAAAAATAATCACGTAAACGTTGCCATAATGGATTGATTATTTGAGACGTTGCCATAATGGATTGATTATTTGAGACGTTGCCATAATGGATTGATTATTTGAGACGTTGCCATAATGGATTGATTATTTGAGACGTTGCCATAATGGATTGATTATTTGAGACGTTGCCATAATGGATTGATTATTTGAGACGTTGCCATAATGGATTGATTATTTGAGACGTTGCCATAATGGATTGATTATTTGAGACGTTGCCATAATGGATTGATTATTTGAGACGTTGCCATAATGGATTGATTATTTGAGACGTTGCCATAATGGATTGATTATTTGAGACGTTGCCATAATGGATTGATTATTTGAGACGTTGCCATAATGGATTGATTATTTGAGACGTTGCCATAATGGATTGATTATTTGAGACGTTGCCATAATGGATTGATTATTTGATTTGTGGCTTATTTAAAGCTCAAGCATTTTTGAATTTTACAAGAATTTTTTTTTTTTTTTTTTTTTCTTAAAAATAGATTGTAGGATTTTTTTTCAAGTTTAAACCACACAAAAATGGACAATCTCTTTTCCAAACGGCAAAATCTCACATAGCTCGGTATATTCAAGCAGTTCCTTTAGGTGATTGGCTCTGTAGTAATTGGTGTTTGTTGGAATTTGCTACAGACACACTTTCCTACACACTCAATTGTGTATGTTTCCTGACATGGTATGCACAAGGGTCGTAATTTTTTGTAGTGGTGGGTGGCAAATGTTCTCTTATTTCTTTGTAGCCCAGGTAACACTTGGCTTGATTTTTTTGTGCAATAAAAAAATCCACCCTAATGAAAATTAATAGTTCAATTTATATCAACTTAAAGCACAATTGGCAATTTTATCTTCTTCCACAAATAAAACAAGTATTTTTATTCTGGTTTAAGAAATATTTAAAAATGAAGATACTCTAATATTTTACAGAATAACATGTGCCACATTCTATTCTTAGTTTTAAAAAAATATGAACTTAATTTTGTTTGATATTCAACTTCACAATTGAAACTTGAATCAAACCTTGAAATAATAAGCAAGAAATTCTATGTTTGTATTTCTTAGAAAAAGCAGGAAAGAATATAAGTCCATATTTCTTTCAGTTTTGAATGCATTAAAAGTTAACATTCCTGTTTTTTTTTTTTTTTTAGAAACCGCTCATCTATTTCTCTCAGCTTGTTCCTCCTGTACATCTCTTATCTGATTCTCTTACACTTGTCCTTCTATCCTCCCCCCATACCTTCCAGTTTCACTTTCAATGGGCAAAAAGAGAGAAGAAAAAAAAAAATCAGTCTATAGGACTGTTTCAGAAAAGTCTTGCTCTGCTTTTATTTAGACATGCCAACTGGAGGTCAAAGATCATTATTTTTCACTTCTATGATTGGTCACACTTGGAAAAGACTGAAAAACTCAATAGTTTAATACTGAATTGACAAAACAAATGGACACCCCCCCCCCTTAAGTTTTGGTTATCTGTTTTTCATAGTTTCAAAGGGCCAAAAATACAAAATGTTAATCAGTTGAAAGAAACCATTTCTGTACTATTTCATATAAACTTTCATGTATTTGGTCTGGTACAAGGTTGCTGGATTGGAGTGCTCAGTCAACCAATATTACACAAAGATAAAACTTGATTTTCACAAAATTGAGAAACAATTTCTTAAAACGAAAAGTTTCTCTTCAAAGAACAAGTTAGAATAATTGGTTAGACTAAATTGAATTCTTGGTTCAGTTGCAAGGCTATCACCCACCCACCCCCCGCCCTAAATCTTATCAAAATGCATTAAAAAAAAAAAATTATTTTATCTTGTCTTTCTTCTCTCAAATGAAATTCTTTATCATTTGGTTTCATGGCTCTTTTTCTATCCAACTGCTCAACACCTTTCAGTAACTGCTGTTGGAAACTCAAGTCTTTGAGAATCCATGACTTAATTATGAATTGTTGTAGGACTAAAGTGTTTGTTTAAATGGAGTGTTTATTGTATGGCTAAAGAGTTCCAACTACCCTACAACTTTACTCATGAGCTGAGAGGGAGTGTCTTCATGCAAACTGTTGCAGCCAGTCTGCACCTACAATAACATTGAAGACATTTTCTCAAATCATTACTTTCAAATTGCCAGTTTCTAAACTAGGCACTGTCAAAGCTTAATGTAGCAAGGGAAGTAACTCAGCTTTTGCTATTCTCCAACCCACAGATTGTGAAAATCAACTTTGTTTTGAGATTACTTCTTACATTAAGTTTTTTTGTTTTTCTTAATTTATCAATTTTAGTTACTAATTTGAGCAATTAATTTCTGTGCATTATTTAGCTATTTCCTGACTGCCATCAAATATAAGTACTAGATTTTGTCGGTAATACAGATTTTACAAGAATAATGATCATTGCATACTTGGTAAAAATATATCAAATCTAAAGTGACTTTTCTTTTTGGTTGTCTTATAAAACCCTAATCACATTGTCATTTATAAATAAAGATTTTTATCACTTCAAATGTTATTTCAGCGGCTACCCATATTTGAGTAGACATTGTTTATTTTCAACCATATTTATCTCATCAGCATATTGATAAAACTTATTAAAAAATGTGCCCTCACAAAATTGTTTTTAAATTTCACTTACATCCCCCATTTCTTTTGCTTCCTCCTCCCCTCTAGATAGGATAGTAAACATCACAACTCTTCTGTTGAACAAAATTCAGCCTCCATTAACCCCTGCCCCCTTACTTCAAAGTTAATATTGAAGGGGAGGGGGAGAAAAAAGGTAATTTTTAAACTTGCTAAACAGAATTATTAATTTGTCTTTACAACTGGGATTACCTTTCTTTACTGAATGCAGTTTGATTTCAAAAATCCTTTTAACTGAAAAGCTTTCTCCGAGTTAGTGTTGGAAATAAAGAAAAAAAAACTCATAAGTGGTTTCAGTAGCAAAAGCTGAAAATGATATCAATGACCTCATGGAATGCCCCTAATATAGTAGACCCCCACCCCCTCATTTCTATCCACAAAAAGAAAAAAAAATTTAAGTCATCAGTTAGTCTTATCTAGTCTAGCTCACATCTGATGGTCCCAGGCATCAATGAAATGGGTGTGGTGCCACAGAGTCTGTCATATTTGAGCATTAATCAAGTCACTAAATTCTTCATGAAATACCCACACCCACCTATCATGCAAGAACAATCTGAACGTGTAATATGACTTGCTTTTCCCCTTACTCCCACTATCAAAGGATTTTAGCAATCCATCCCCCCCCACACACTTAGATTTGCTACTCAAGATTTACAATTCATACAATTGGGTGGAGTGTTAAATAGGTGGTCCTAAGCCTGGGGAAGAGTTAGGCAGACATGAAGATTTTAAAATTCAATTGCTACTTTAAAAAAAAAGAAAGAAAAAAAAAAAATGGTGTCACAATAATTTTACTTGTTAGTTCAACAGTGAAAGCAAAATTCAGTGAGTTTTCTTTTATAATAGAAGCCAAGTTAAGAAAAGTAATGTAAAGTTATTTGTAATTAAATTTATGTGTTATGTTTGGTATAGCAAAACGGAAAGAAAGAAAAACAAAAACTTTCAAGTTGTCGTCGTCTTCTCCACTGGTTGATGCTGTATTTTATTTATTTTTTAAACTAATATTAACAACGAAAAATGAAGAAAAATGAAAATAATTTTGAGGAAAGAAAGTTTATATTTGTATCTCCTTTAAAGCTGACCTTTTGAAAGATGTCTATTTGTTCTCTGTATTGGACAGTGAAATAGTGTCGTCGTCCCCCACCCACCCAAAGACTATGCACTTCTGGGTTTGGTGAAAAGAGGTCAAGTCTTCCCATTTAAGTTCCAAGCTGAATTGTTTGGAAAGATTAATTTTACTGACCTCCGTGTTTTTTTTTTGTTTTTTTTTACATTTTTTTTTTACACTTAATGAATGCAATTTTCAGGCAGATGAGTATTGCGGGAATGAGATTTTTTCAAATGCAACTTTTTTTTTTCTTTTTCAACCTTTCTTTCATAAAACTGAAATGGCTACCGCCCTCTACCTTTTCTACCACTCCATCTAGCATTAGACTTAATCTCAGATGTACACCGAATTGGCCAGATTACGTTGATCTGGATGCTGATTCTTGTTTTTATTACCATTTATACAAATGGATTAATTTGAGCTTTGAAGTGGACATGCAGTCTTTCATACATACCCAAGACAGATTGGTTCATTTTTATATGTCAGCCATTGCCGAGATATGTACAGTCAAATTTATGTATGTGGGAGACCCAGTTAGAATTTAATTCACTATGTGATCAACTCAATGCCTCATGGAAGTTAGTATAGTCCTGTATTTATAAAATCTACACAATCATTAAGATATCCATTTGTTATACTTACTCTCTTTGAGGATGGCAAACCCTGAACTTGTGATTTTTTTATATAAATATATTAAAAAAAAAAAAATCATCCAGACTGTTTTGCTGTATTACAGACCTTCAGTGTGGATAGATGTGTTTACTTCAAGCCAGGATCAAAACTCGATTGATTTGACATTCCCTTTCTCTGTAGTGTGTCTAGGGGTAATTTCTAATGCATTATGTACATGATATAAGCATTATCAGCTGTCAAATACCCTTTCTTCCAAAGTGCTCAACAGACGGACAGGAGCATGCATGCACATACATTTTTTTTTTTTATATATATATATATATATATATATATATATATATATATATAAAAAAATAGTGCCAAGTTCTAGCAATAAACCTTTGCTATTATCATTTGATGGGCAGAGGTGGATATAAGATTAAGAGTTTTATTAGCCCAACCTTCAAACAAGGAAATTTAGTATTTATACTGGGTTAGTGTAATTTGTTGGGAATTTTCATAAATACTTTCTTCAATTTGTTAATTGGAACTTTTTTTTTTTTTTTTTTTTTTAATGGCTTGCCTCTACTGTCTAAATCATACACCACTCAAATAATCGACCGGGGGGAGGTGGGGGTGCAACCCATGAATTATATCAAGGGCTTTCTACAAAAGTTTACTGGCTAAACTGTCCCTGCCCCCCCCCCCTAAACACCTATATATTCTTCATATTGTGTTTTGTTCATCCCCGCCCCCTTGTGCAGTTCTTATTCATTGTACATAGTCATGGCAACAATTCTACAGGAAATATGTCTATCAGGTATTGGTGCAGCTGGGAGCCAAAAGATGTACCTTTTTTCATTCCCCTTCTTATAAACTAATAAAGGATGAACTGGAATATCAAAACTTTACTTTTTTTTTTAACATCCTACATTCTAACTTACAGTGGAAAGCTACACAATTCAGGTGGACTACAGCCCTTATCCCTGAACAACAACAAAGTAATGAGGACAAATACTTAAAAAGGAATGAAAGTGAATGCCCATCTGTGCCAACTGCTTCATCAAAATCAACATTACAAACAAAAAAAAAATTTTTTTTTTTTTAATTAATGGGAACTTGAAAAACAAAGTGATATCTCTTTGCTGGAACAAAACCCCCCCACCAACAAACATTGTATCAAAATCCTGAAATAAATTCAATGAAAGTTTTCATTTTTTTTTTTTCCTTTAATAAATCTCTTATCTAGCTACATTTTGTTTTAACCCTTAGCACACTGCATTTATTACTTCCCTTCCCACTGCAGTATCCACATTGTTAATTTCAATGAAAGTTTTCTGTTGCCATAGCAGAATATGATGACACAACTATGGAATTCAAAAACACAATTCAGTGGCAGGATAAACTTTTTGTAAAGCAAATGAAGTCACATGCAGAATGATAAAGGTTAAACTTTTATGCCAAGGCATTAGGTAAAAAGTTAAGGGATTTGCATACAAGAATGAATCAATAAGTTCATGGCCTGTCATGTAATTAGATGAAATTGCCACCATAAATGTCCAATCTGTTGCAATAAATGCATCAACAAGAAAGGGAACTGTTGAATTTTTTAAACTTTCACAAAAACCTTCCATAAATATTTTGCAAACATTTCAAAAATTATTTTCTCTTCCAAAGATTTTTACAAAATTGTTTGCTTTGTTGATTGAATTCTCTCCGCTTTTGTTATAGCAAAAGAGAGAAGCAAACTTATTTATTCAATTGATGGAATTACTATTGCAGTTTCAGGTAAAATACTTAAAAAATACTGGCATGATATTCTGAAATTACATATAACTACTACACAAACTTATGCAATTTAGAAGCATTAATCCAGAGATATGAAAGCAAGTTTATTTTATATATTTCTATTTTTGTGAACAAATACTCCACTCTGATTCGAGATGAAAGTGCCAATTTATATGTAACATATTTACCCGAGTATAGGGCGAGTTTTTATGAATTTTTTTTAATGCAAAGAAAGAAAGAAAGAAAAAAAAAAAAATTATTATATATATATATATATATATATATATATATATATATATATATATATATTTGGGGGTTGGAATATAAACAGGTAATTTTTTTTTTTTTTTTTTTTTTTGAAGAGGTTAAAAATTATGCATTTTCAGTAACCAGCTAGCACTATACACAGATGAATTTCTCCGGATGAGTTAAAATTCATGCAATTTCAGTGTTGTAACCTACCTAGTAGGCCTAGTTTCACAGTACCTTTGGCTAACCTTAACAGTACAGGTAAGTTTGTTTAGCCAATACTTTTTATTTTTATGTTGCTACATAAATAGAATGTCATTCGCTATGTGTACTGCTTAAAATCTACAAATACATTAAATGAAGAATTAAGAATCAAAATTTTGTTTTTATCCACTTTGCATTCATCATTTACATCTGAGGTATTGCTTTCCCAACAAAACCCATATATATATATATATATATATATATATATATATATATATATATATACACATACATACATACATACATACATACATACATACATA
>OZ038507.1:87715134-87717634 GCA_964036315.1 Acanthosepion esculentum
GGATGTGCTGTGTAATAGGCAACTGATAACAGTTCATTTACTTGTTAAGGGATAACAGTTTAATCAAGTGAAGTCAGGATTGGGGAAGAGCAGAAATTCCCATATAAACGTCCACCGATGATAGTTCATGCTGGTTCGATGATAGTCTAGGTAAGTTTAAATCTACTGTGACAGTATTTAGAAATTAATTCGTTCCTTTGGTTTAAGAGTATCTTGATTTTCAAATTTAATGATTCTAATTTTCTCTTGTAGGCCTAAAGCTATTAGTAGTGTGGGCAAACCCTATTATTTTCCAGTCAATCTGAGGGTTCTTTTTTCCCCCCTCAATTCCCAAAATTTTTACAAAGTATAGTTTAGTACTTTAATTTGGGCTTGGAAAATGAGTGCCAATGGGTATAGAGATGCTGCTTCCATTCTCCCACAGAAACACCAATATAGACACAGTGGTTGTCCTTGTTCTCTTTAGCGTAGATTGTTGCCTGATAAATTACATTAGATGCTCTGCATTTCCCATCCACTGGACAGAAATCACAGTTTTCTACAGTTAATCTGAATTTCAATTGTATGAAACAATTTGCTCTGTTTAATGAAAACAAACATTGAGCGCTCTTTGGGAATCAGTTTTAAAATTTAATATTTAAAATTCTATGTTGTGTTAATACGACACGCTTGGATTTTACCAACAGATTACTACACACACACAAACATTGGCTCCTATAAGAAGCTCAGCTGCCTTTTAACAGGTCTTGTTTTTCATCCTCTGGGGTAACATGCCACTTTCCTCACCAGTAGAAAAGCTAGTAGGGAAATTGTTTTTGCCACCAACCACTTATCCATGTGGCAAGTTGTACTGGTTTAAATCATAAATTGGGATCTAAGTTTCAATTGGCCGCCAACAGAGTAGTAAGAAAAATTCAATATATGTCAGGTTAGCAAGAAATAGATGCACTTTATGCCAAATTACCCATATATTTCTGCACGTCACATTTTTTTTTTTTTTTTTTAAGGAAATGATGATTGATTTTAAATCATTGTTATAATTTGTGGAGAAAAATGATGCATTTCAGTGACCCTGCCAATGTGACCTTCATCTTTTGGCTTATTTTGGATAAGAGTCATTCCCTTGTTCAAATTTAAATCAAAGGGGAAAAACATTTTCAGTGTGGGGTTTGTGCAAAAACAGCTTGATCTGACATTTTTTATATGTATTTGGAGCAATACTTGATTGAATGAATTGATAAGCAGATTTCAACATTGATAAGACAGTTGAATTGTCACAACTAATACATATTGTAAGGCACTACCCACTGATTGGTGATTTCTTGCCCAACTTGACATCCATATTGTCTCATTTTGATCTTGCCAATGTGACCTCCATCTTCTGGCTTTCTCCTATTTTTTTGGATAGGAGTCATTCCTTTGTTCAAATTTAAATTAAATCAAAGAGGGGGAATAATTTTCAGTGAGGGATCTGTGCCCTATCAGGGCTCCCTCTGATCAAAATGAAATATCCCATTATCCTGGGTAATCTAGTTTCAGAATATCTATGGTTACGGGGGTCTATCTCCAAAATCCTAAGAGATTGATAACAGACAGAGGTTACAACTTATATATAAAAAAAAACAACACCCACACTTACCTGGTATGGACTCAATAGGCTTGCCATTCAATTTATAAGACACTCCAATCTTCACTTCTTCTAATACATCCATTATGTCCAGTTTGGTTATGGCAACACTGAAAACATTTCAAAATATTTAAATTTCCTTTGTTTTAATTAACAACCATGTAAAAACAATTCTTACGGAACACAACAGATATAAAGCTGAAAGATACAAATGCTGACAAAACACCATTGCTATAACAATCAAGATCAGGATATAAAAATCCAAATAGATTAAATGGACAACAATTATTATTTTTGATGTAAACTTGTTAAAATAGAGAATTTCATCAGAATGTTTACAAGAAAAAATTGGATTTACTTCAAAACAAAATGAATGACTGAACATGGCTGGAAATGAACTCACGCTGAGAATCCATTGATCATGTGTGAATAACGAAGCATGACCATGTCCAGCCAACCAACTCTTCGTTTCCTGCCAGTGGTCACTCCAAATTCATGCCCTCTCTTTTGCAGCAGCTCACCAGTTTCCTTAATCAAATAAAATAAATCAAAATCAAAAACAAAAAAAAACAATCCTGTTTCTCTAAAGATCACAATGGAAGATATTATTTGACTATAAAAGTGATGTTGTTTAAGAGATAACAGCAAACATTTATACCAGGTTTTCAATAAGAAAAAGTGTTTTTTTTTTGTTCTGAATAAAGTGAAATAGCCTTTCTGGTCAATTAAAAAAAATTAATAGCCTTAAATATTATCAGAGTTCTCTTAAAAGAATGTTTAAATTTTAGCATTAATTATTCTGGGTCATATGACACACCAAACAAATAGAACCAATACAGTAGTTTGTAAGATAAGTAGATAAGAAAATTGATA
>OZ038507.1:87722634-87790134 GCA_964036315.1 Acanthosepion esculentum
TATGAGTTTTTACGTCAAATACTTTTCTTTTCTGCTATATAAAAGACATTAACAATTCATTCATTGAATAGTTGATTGTCCGGCTTTCTGCAGGTATTAATTTATTTTGTTTTGCTGCATTCTAAATTTCTTAGCACAGACTCTCCAGCCGTGTCTACATCTTCAGTCGACAGTGAATGGATGAACATCACTTCTGTTTCTGAATCAAACCAAACTCAACGTGGGCAGGAAGCAGAATTAAACCAGTGGACCAGTCGAATGATCTACGGACGCTCAGGGGGGACATATGGCCACTCCCTTAAATTCGGTTAGGACTGAGTAGACACCTCAACCCAGAGAGTAAGACGTCGAAGGTTGAGGGGCTGGGGCGAAAGTGTTAGAGTTTTAGTAACGTGTCTGTGTTTGTCTTGCCATCAGCCGACAATGTTGTTTGAGATCAGTAATATTCATGCATACATTTCAGTGTTGATTTTATCCGATATATTGGCCTTTAAATAAGAATAATGAGTTAGTTATATATATATATATATATATATCTTTTCCTCTGTTCCATTTTTTTTATTAACATTTTAAATCTAATACTATTTAATTTAAAATTTCTGATTTTTAATTTTATTGTCAATTAAAGGTTAATTATTTCATATTGATTTTTGCTTTGATCTAGCATTGACTTTAATCAACCAACAGTTTGTATTTAGAATATACCGCTATGTTTGCTGAATTTTCATATACTTGTATTCTGATTGTCCATCGTGGTTGATTTGGTTTTGAATTTTAAGAAAAAGAAAAAAAAAGAAAAAGAAAAAAAGAAAAAAAAAGAAAAAGAAAAAAAGAAAAAAAAAGAAAAAGAAAAAAAGAAAAAAAAAGAAAAAGAAAAAAAGAAAAAAAAAGAAAAAGAAAAAAAGAAAAAAAAAGAAAAAGAAAAAAAGAAAAAAAAAGAAAAAGAAAAAAAGAAAAAAAAAGAAAAAGAAAAAAAGAAAAAAAAGAAAAAGAAAAAAAGAAAAAAAAAGAAAAAGAAAAAAAGAAAAAAAAAGAAAAAGAAAAAAAGAAAAAAAAAGAAAAAGAAAAAAAGAAAAAAAAAGAAAAAGAAAAAAAGAAAAAAAAAAAAAAGAAAAAGAAAAAAAGAAAAAAAAAAGAAAAAGAAAGAAAAAAAAGAAAAAGAAAAAAAGAAAAAAAAAGAAAAAAAAAGAAAATTATTTTGCAATCAACACTATCATTTGATAAGGCACCAGAAGTGTCGAAAACAAAATGGCTATTTTTGTAGTGATGTTATAATGTATGTATGTATGCATGCATGCATACATACATACATACATAATAACATACATACATTATACATACATGCATGCATTATAACATACATACATGCATGCATGCATGCATGTATAATGTATGTATGTTATAATGTATGCATGCATGCATACATTATACATACATGCATGCATACATTATACATACATGCATGCATGTATGTATAACGTATGCATGCATGCATGCATAATGTATGTATGTTATAATGTATGCATGCATGTATGTATGTATAAGGGTTCCCACTCTTTTTAGAAAACCATTTTCTAGGACAGCACTTGTTTACAGAGGTTTCATAATTTGCCATTATGTTTAAATTGACACATTAAATCACTTTGAGTCTTCTTTTTTTTTTTTTTTTGACGTAAAAACAAGTCGGTGTGTGTGTGTGTGTGTGCGTGTGCGTGTGTGTGTGGTGTAACCCGGATATAAGAGAGTTGTCGGGACCGGAGGAGAAGTCTCTTATATCCGGGTTTGGTCTATTATATATACATTAACACAGGCTCTAATTTGTGACCAGAGAAAATCTCTTATATCCGGGTTACACTGTGTGTGTGTGTATATATATATATATATATATATAAGACAAAACCCACACCCCACCCCTGAAAGTAAAAAAAAGTTCCCATCTGGTTATTTTCTGGAAATCGGTGATCATTTTACACTGAATTAAAATGTGAAAATAAACCCCACTTTTAAAATGTAAAAATGTTTTTGTTTTTTTAAATATTAAACTTGCGAGTTTGTGGATCTAATTAGTTCAAATAATAATAATAAAAAAAAAAAAACAAAAAAAAAAAAAAAACAACACTAGAAAATCCCCACTCCCCGTGAACTTGAATGGGTCCTTATGAAGAAATTTACCACAAAAGTGACCCCCCAAAACATAAAAGTAATGGCCGACATCAAAATATTCAAGCCAGAGAAGGATTGGGCAGGGGGGGGGGACGACTGTACACTGTTTGCAAAATGCCTAGTGCCAAAGTATTGCCAAAAAATAAAGAAGTTACATTCTAGATATGACTGTTTGAATTAAAAGAAAGATTACAAAGCTTAAGTAGACTAATCTCAGCACTCTTGCTAGAGATTCATGGATATCACTTTTATTTTCAGTAAATAAGACATAATTTCTACTGTGTTGTTTTTTTTAAATATTTTTTTTATATCTCTGGTTATTTAACAAATGCAAAATTTAAATTGAAATCTTGATTTCCGTTCATTTATGCCAATGCAGTTTATTGTAACCCATTAAATCAGGTGGCTCCAACAGCAGAAATTTTCCAACCTAAAACATAAATCATTTAGCAGACGAGACGAGACGGACAAAACAAAACAAAGATAGAGGTATCGATAAGGTTGATAATACTTACATTGAGAAGTTCAGTCGGGAATCCCCCAGATCCAACTCTGGTTAGGTAAGCCTTGACAACACCATAGACATTGCCGATGTTTCTGGGTGGGATGCCCAGCCCAGTGCACACACCCCCTACACTACAGTTGGAGCTTGTCACATAGGGATATGGACCTGGAAACAGAAACCAATTTTATTTTGTTTTCATTTGTTTACTTTTATACCTAGATGGGCTAGGTCACTCCAAGAATTCCCCTTATTTCTTTTGTCTTTAGGCAATTATTGCAGATGAAGGAGATGTTCATATCCACCCCCAACCGTAGGAGTAATGCAGGGTGAAGAAATTTAAAGGGGAGCATTAGCCTCTTTATAAATCATGGAGCATCAAGCAGCATTTAAAACAAAGAGAAATTTTGTCAACTTAAAAATCAAGATGAATAGAGTTTCTGTTGTATAAAACAGTATCTTCCAATTCTGGATACTGTTCGATACAACAAACTCTATTCATCTTGATTTAAGTTGGCTAATTTTTTTATTTTTTTTTTTTAAATCTTTCCAATTCTGGGTTAGATATCCTACCAGAAACAGAATAAAAATTACAACTTTACTAACTGTTCAAGAGTCATTTCATCCATCATCATAAATATCTATCCCTTCAATTTGAAAAGCCTTTCCAATGGCAATCAACCACAAAGTGTGTGTATGTAGGGGGGAAGGTGAAAAAAAAAAAAAAAAAAAAAAACTGACCAAAATCAATGTCCAGCATGGTGGATTGTGCACCTTCAATCAGGATCTTGCGTCCAGATTCAATTGCTTTGTTCATATAGAGCACTGTATCCACAACAAAAGGCATCACTTTTTCTCGTAATTTCTAAAAAATAAAAAAAATAGAAAATATTTAACATTTCATAGATTTAAGATGATGCACAAATGGTATTTCAATAAGTTAGCAACAAAATTAGATTAGTTAGGTGGGAGAAGGAAAGAAAAAAAGTTAACACAATTTCAATGAATTAGCAGCTTCCCCATTCGCCATGGACAAACAACTAGAATAGGCTTCTTCAAGACTGACCATGGACAACTAGATAAACTCAACATATCTGGATTTCTGGAGTGAGGATTTATCTTGTTTATATTGCTTACATTCAGATTGATGCCATCATTTTTTTTTTTTTTTTTTTTTGTTATTGTTGCTATTATCGTTAATTATTATTATGGCTGTTGTGCCCTCAAGCCATCTTTAGATGTCTGTTGATCAAGGTAACCCTCAGGAAACTTTGAACTGAAACTTTCATTTAATCCTCAGTCAGAGATTGTTCTATTAGTCAATATCTGTCTATATTTCTGAGATGAGGTATTATGTGCACTATTTACATTGTTCAAACTATCATCCTCATCTTTGTTGCCATATTTATCACAAGGACATATGGCACAGTAGATAAAGGTGTTAGTAGATCCAGTGACACAACCCAAAGAGTGTGAGTTCAATACCTGGTTAAGGCAGGGGAGAGCTTGGATAGGGGAATTAACAAGAGATAACTGATATCCATTAGGCATGGAACGTGGAACTAGAACATTCTACCCCAGCGAGCGAAATAAAGGGTTCAGTTCGACATTCCAACCACCTGAAGAAGGCTGGAGTGTACAACGGCCGAAACGTTGGGATAAATATGGCAACAAAGATGAGGATGATAGTCCGAACAATGTATATAGTGTAGTCAATATCTATTATAGTTTATTTTATTTATTTCCTATATTCTTAAAAGTAAGCATAAACAGGTTTTAAATGAAGTATATTTTAAAAACGTTTTTCATATTCAAAATAATTATCAAAAATCTTTGTTTATGGCTTTATCAAAATATTTAGTGAACATTTTGCAAAAAATTTTATATTAAGTTCAAGCAAACTTAGCATTTTTTGTCTTACACAAATCTGCAACTTGAAGTATTCTATTCTTAGACCAATTTATAATAAAACTAAGATAATGCTAACATTTTAGTGACTGTATACTCATCCAAATATATTACATTGTTCTTTCTTTTATCTTGGAGCAGAAAATGATGTATGAAGATGAAGCATTTGAAATTTACTTGATTTGACTCTCAAACACATTTTAACTAAAAGGTTGCACTTTTGTTTTATCTGAAAATTAATAGATCCAAGTTTCTTCAAATAAATGAAATCAAATTTTTAATCAATAAAAAAAAACTTCAAATCTCAACAAACCTTGTATTTAATCAGCTCCATTTCAACATCAATCTCCAATTCTGGACAAGACGTTTTGTGGTACTCCATGAGATTTCTGAATCTAAGAAACAAAATAAAATTAAAAATGTTAAAAGATATTTACAGAGAAAATGGCATGAACAACTTTTATGTTCAAGAGGAGAAGGAGAAGGCGTAAGCCAAGTGGCAATACAAGTTGACCACTTATTTGAAAGAGAGAGAGAGAGAGAAAGATAAATGTTTTTATCCATAGCTCATTAAAATTCATGCAATATTCTATTGTCATAAGAAACAAATACAGAGAATGGTGACCTTTTAATATAAACAGTCATTTTTTTTTCTTTTCATCTATTCAAATCATTTTCAATGTTTGCGTCTGCTTTGCTATAATGAAAAATAACATTTTTAATGCTGTCAAAATTGTAAGTCAAATTCACCATACATATGAGGTTTGGTTAGAAACTTATTAATATATCTATACCTATCAAAGAAATGAGAAAAGAAAAAGAATCAACAATATTTACAAGCTTTTATCCAAATTGTCATCTTTACACCAGTTTGTTTCTCTAATGATTTTAGGAGACATTTACCCAACTTAAAACTAGTTTAGCAAAAGGCCACAATTATTGAGCATTCAATGAAATTCAAACTCCTTAACTTAGAAGACTAACCAGTCCAGTTGACCATCATACAGCAAATTCTTTCAGGAGATATTTACTAAGCCTAATCCTAATTTGACACTAGAACTCAATGGGGCACTGAGAGAGGAACAACTTCAGTAGAAAAAGTACATGGAATCATCTCAATTCAAGAAAAATTCTTTAATAATATTAAAAATTATCTAATGGAAAAGCTCAAACTGGGGCAAATCTGATATACAACCACTGGACAAACAAATTAAGACCAATTAATTAAGAGAGATGGTTACAAGTCTGAGATGGTTACAAGTCTGAGATGGTTACAAGTCTGAGATGGTTACAAGTCTGAGATGGTTACAAGTCTGAGATGGTTACAAGTCTGAGATGGTTACAAGTCTGAGATGGTTACAAGTCTGAGATGGTTACAAGTCTGAGATGGTTACAAGTCTGAGATGGTTACAAGTCTGAGATGGTTACAAGTCTGAGATGGTTACAAGTCTGAGATGGTTACAAGTCTGAGATGGTTACAAGTCTGAGATGGTTACAAGTCTGAGATGGTTACAAGTCTGAGATGGTTACAAGTCTGAGATGGTTACAAGTCTGAGATGGTTACAAGTCTGAGATGGTTACAAGTCTGAGATGGTTACAAGTCTGAGATGGTTACAAGTCTGAGATGGTTACAAGTCTGAGATGGTTACAAGTCTGAGATGGTTACAAGTCTGAGATGGTTACAAGTCTGAGATGGTTACAAGTCTGAGATGGTTACAAGTCTGAGATGGTTACAAGTCTGAGATGGTTACAAGTCTGAGATGGTTACAAGTCTGAGATGGTTACAAGTCTGAGATGGTTACAAGTCTGAGATGGTTACAAGTCTGAGATGGTTACAAGTCTGAGATGGTTACAAGTCTGAGATGGTTACAAGTCTGAGATGGTTACAAGTCTGAGATGGTTACAAGTCTGAGATGGTTACAAGTCTGAGATGGTTACAAGTCTGAGATGGTTACAAGTCTGAGATGGTTACAAGTCTGAGATGGTTACAAGTCTGAGATGGTTACAAGTCTGAGATGGTTACAAGTCTGAGATGGTTACAAGTCTGAGATGGTTACAAGTCTGAGATGGTTACAAGTCTGAGATGGTTACAAGTCTGAGATGGTTACAAGTCTGAGATGGTTACAAGTCTGAGATGGTTACAAGTCTGAGATGGTTACAAGTCTGAGATGGTTACAAGTCTGAGATGGTTACAAGTCTGAGATGGTTACAAGTCTGAGATGGTTACAAGTCTGAGATGGTTACAAGTCTGAGATGGTTACAAGTCTGAGATGGTTACAAGTCTGAGATGGTTACAAGTCTGAGATGGTTACAAGTCTGAGATGGTTACAAGTCTGAGATGGTTACAAGTCTGAGATGGTTACAAGTCTGAGATGGTTACAAGTCTGAGATGGTTACAAGTCTGAGATGGTTACAAGTCTGAGATGGTTACAAGTCTGAGATGGTTACAAGTCTGAGATGGTTACAAGTCTGAGATGGTTACAAGTCTGAGATGGTTACAAGTCTGAGATGGTTACAAGTCTGAGATGGTTACAAGTCTGAGATGGTTACAAGTCTGAGATGGTTACAAGTCTGAGATGGTTACAAGTCTGAGATGGTTACAAGTCTGAGATGGTTACAAGTCTGAGATGGTTACAAGTCTGAGATGGTTACAAGTCTGAGATGGTTACAAGTCTGAGATGGTTACAAGTCTGAGATGGTTACAAGTCTGAGATGGTTACAAGTCTGAGATGGTTACAAGTCTGAGATGGTTACAAGTCTGAGATGGTTACAAGTCTGAGATGGTTACAAGTCTGAGATGGTTACAAGTCTGAGATGGTTACAAGTCTGAGATGGTTACAAGTCTGAGATGGTTACAAGTCTGAGATGGTTACAAGTCTGAGATGGTTACAAGTCTGAGATGGTTACAAGTCTGAGATGGTTACAAGTCTGAGATGGTTACAAGTCTGAGATGGTTACAAGTCTGAGATGGTTACAAGTCTGAGATGGTTACAAGTCTGAGATGGTTACAAGTCTGAGATGGTTACAAGTCTGAGATGGTTACAAGTCTGAGATGGTTACAAGTCTGAGATGGTTACAAGTCTGAGATGGTTACAAGTCTGAGATGGTTACAAGTCTGAGATGGTTACAAGTCTGAGATGGTTACAAGTCTGAGATGGTTACAAGTCTGAGATGGTTACAAGTCTGAGATGGTTACAAGTCTGAGATGGTTACAAGTCTGAGATGGTTACAAGTCTGAGATGGTTACAAGTCTGAGATGGTTACAAGTCTGAGATGGTTACAAGTCTGAGATGGTTACAAGTCTGAGATGGTTACAAGTCTGAGATGGTTACAAGTCTGAGATGGTTACAAGTCTGAGATGGTTACAAGTCTGAGATGGTTACAAGTCTGAGATGGTTACAAGTCTGAGATGGTTACAAGTCTGAGATGGTTACAAGTCTGAGATGGTTACAAGTCTGAGATGGTTACAAGTCTGAGATGGTTACAAGTCTGAGATGGTTACAAGTCTGAGATGGTTACAAGTCTGAGATGGTTACAAGTCTGAGATGGTTACAAGTCTGAGATGGTTACAAGTCTGAGATGGTTACAAGTCTGAGATGGTTACAAGTCTGAGATGGTTACAAGTCTGAGATGGTTACAAGTCTGAGATGGTTACAAGTCTGAGATGGTTACAAGTCTGAGATGGTTACAAGTCTGAGATGGTTACAAGTCTGAGATGGTTACAAGTCTGAGATGGTTACAAGTCTGAGATGGTTACAAGTCTGAGATGGTTACAAGTCTGAGATGGTTACAAGTCTGAGATGGTTACAAGTCTGAGATGGTTACAAGTCTGAGATGGTTACAAGTCTGAGATGGTTACAAGTCTGAGATGGTTACAAGTCTGAGATGGTTACAAGTCTGAGATGGTTACAAGTCTGAGATGGTTACAAGTCTGAGATGGTTACAAGTCTGAGATGGTTACAAGTCTGAGATGGTTACAAGTCTGAGATGGTTACAAGTCTGAGATGGTTACAAGTCTGAGATGGTTACAAGTCTGAGATGGTTACAAGTCTGAGATGGTTACAAGTCTGAGATGGTTACAAGTCTGAGATGGTTACAAGTCTGAGATGGTTACAAGTCTGAGATGGTTACAAGTCTGAGATGGTTACAAGTCTGAGATGGTTACAAGTCTGAGATGGTTACAAGTCTGAGATGGTTACAAGTCTGAGATGGTTACAAGTCTGAGATGGTTACAAGTCTGAGATGGTTACAAGTCTGAGATGGTTACAAGTCTGAGATGGTTACAAGTCTGAGATGGTTACAAGTCTGAGATGGTTACAAGTCTGAGATGGTTACAAGTCTGAGATGGTTACAAGTCTGAGATGGTTACAAGTCTGAGATGGTTACAAGTCTGAGATGGTTACAAGTCTGAGATGGTTACAAGTCTGAGATGGTTACAAGTCTGAGATGGTTACAAGTCTGAGATGGTTACAAGTCTGAGATGGTTACAAGTCTGAGATGGTTACAAGTCTGAGATGGTTACAAGTCTGAGATGGTTACAAGTCTGAGATGGTTACAAGTCTGAGATGGTTACAAGTCTGAGATGGTTACAAGTCTGAGATGGTTACAAGTCTGAGATGGTTACAAGTCTGAGATGGTTACAAGTCTGAGATGGTTACAAGTCTGAGATGGTTACAAGTCTGAGATGGTTACAAGTCTGAGATGGTTACAAGTCTGAGATGGTTACAAGTCTGAGATGGTTACAAGTCTGAGATGGTTACAAGTCTGAGATGGTTACAAGTCTGAGATGGTTACAAGTCTGAGATGGTTACAAGTCTGAGATGGTTACAAGTCTGAGATGGTTACAAGTCTGAGATGGTTACAAGTCTGAGATGGTTACAAGTCTGAGATGGTTACAAGTCTGAGATGGTTACAAGTCTGAGATGGTTACAAGTCTGAGATGGTTACAAGTCTGAGATGGTTACAAGTCTGAGATGGTTACAAGTCTGAGATGGTTACAAGTCTGAGATGGTTACAAGTCTGAGATGGTTACAAGTCTGAGATGGTTACAAGTCTGAGATGGTTACAAGTCTGAGATGGTTACAAGTCTGAGATGGTTACAAGTCTGAGATGGTTACAAGTCTGAGATGGTTACAAGTCTGAGATGGTTACAAGTCTGAGATGGTTACAAGTCTGAGATGGTTACAAGTCTGAGATGGTTACAAGTCTGAGATGGTTACAAGTCTGAGATGGTTACAAGTCTGAGATGGTTACAAGTCTGAGATGGTTACAAGTCTGAGATGGTTACAAGTCTGAGATGGTTACAAGTCTGAGATGGTTACAAGTCTGAGATGGTTACAAGTCTGAGATGGTTACAAGTCTGAGATGGTTACAAGTCTGAGATGGTTACAAGTCTGAGATGGTTACAAGTCTGAGATGGTTACAAGTCTGAGATGGTTACAAGTCTGAGATGGTTACAAGTCTGAGATGGTTACAAGTCTGAGATGGTTACAAGTCTGAGATGGTTACAAGTCTGAGATGGTTACAAGTCTGAGATGGTTACAAGTCTGAGATGGTTACAAGTCTGAGATGGTTACAAGTCTGAGATGGTTACAAGTCTGAGATGGTTACAAGTCTGAGATGGTTACAAGTCTGAGATGGTTACAAGTCTGAGATGGTTACAAGTCTGAGATGGTTACAAGTCTGAGATGGTTACAAGTCTGAGATGGTTACAAGTCTGAGATGGTTACAAGTCTGAGATGGTTACAAGTCTGAGATGGTTACAAGTCTGAGATGGTTACAAGTCTGAGATGGTTACAAGTCTGAGATGGTTACAAGTCTGAGATGGTTACAAGTCTGAGATGGTTACAAGTCTGAGATGGTTACAAGTCTGAGATGGTTACAAGTCTGAGATGGTTACAAGTCTGAGATGGTTACAAGTCTGAGATGGTTACAAGTCTGAGATGGTTACAAGTCTGAGATGGTTACAAGTCTGAGATGGTTACAAGTCTGAGATGGTTACAAGTCTGAGATGGTTACAAGTCTGAGATGGTTACAAGTCTGAGATGGTTACAAGTCTGAGATGGTTACAAGTCTGAGATGGTTACAAGTCTGAGATGGTTACAAGTCTGAGATGGTTACAAGTCTGAGATGGTTACAAGTCTGAGATGGTTACAAGTCTGAGATGGTTACAAGTCTGAGATGGTTACAAGTCTGAGATGGTTACAAGTCTGAGATGGTTACAAGTCTGAGATGGTTACAAGTCTGAGATGGTTACAAGTCTGAGATGGTTACAAGTCTGAGATGGTTACAAGTCTGAGATGGTTACAAGTCTGAGATGGTTACAAGTCTGAGATGGTTACAAGTCTGAGATGGTTACAAGTCTGAGATGGTTACAAGTCTGAGATGGTTACAAGTCTGAGATGGTTACAAGTCTGAGATGGTTACAAGTCTGAGATGGTTACAAGTCTGAGATGGTTACAAGTCTGAGATGGTTACAAGTCTGAGATGGTTACAAGTCTGAGATGGTTACAAGTCTGAGATGGTTACAAGTCTGAGATGGTTACAAGTCTGAGATGGTTACAAGTCTGAGATGGTTACAAGTCTGAGATGGTTACAAGTCTGAGATGGTTACAAGTCTGAGATGGTTACAAGTCTGAGATGGTTACAAGTCTGAGATGGTTACAAGTCTGAGATGGTTACAAGTCTGAGATGGTTACAAGTCTGAGATGGTTACAAGTCTGAGATGGTTACAAGTCTGAGATGGTTACAAGTCTGAGATGGTTACAAGTCTGAGATGGTTACAAGTCTGAGATGGTTACAAGTCTGAGATGGTTACAAGTCTGAGATGGTTACAAGTCTGAGATGGTTACAAGTCTGAGATGGTTACAAGTCTGAGATGGTTACAAGTCTGAGATGGTTACAATGATGAACTACACCAGCAAAAATTAATTTTAAAGAAAAATCAATCAGTTAGGAATTATTGAATTAAATGTCTAAATTATTATAAAAGGAGTAAAAAGCAACATGGAAATAAAAGTGCTATTTTTACAAAGTTCGAAGGAAAGGGAACAATGATGACGAACATTAAATGAGAGCGGACCAAGTATATATTATTAAATAGAAAGAATTAATCACCCCAAACTGTTGAAAGATGAAGTAACAGTAAAATGGGCTCAAGCTAAGAATAAATTAAGAGATAATGAAGAGTTTATTAACCCAGGGAGTTATGATTAAGGAGTAAAAATGACTAGATGGAGTACATCTAGTAATAAATGAATTGAAAATAAAGCCGTCTTAAGAGATAACACAGTAAATAATAAAAACAAAAATTTATAAAATGGTCATTTCCAGAAAATAAAGCTAGTAAATTTTGTCTTATCTCAAAGAAAAAAAAAAAAAAAAAAAGAGTTTGAGAATAGAAAGGATTTTTTTCCAAGAAGAGTCAAACCAAAGACAAACTGAATACTCATCTCACAGGAGACATTTTTCATTTTGTTTTTATTTTTATTTTAAGTGAATGGGTTGCCATGCAATGTGCCACTTGAAACTGGTTGGGGCATTTACCCATCTTCACACAGCACAAATGTGACAGTACTGTTTTTGGCTTTTGAGAGCAGATATCATACATGTCAATTCAAAGATGAGAGAACTCTTCCTGCCTTAGGAACTGTTACAAAAAGAATTCATTGAAACAGAGAGAGTACAAAAAAAAAAAAAAATTAAAAAAAAAAAAAGGCAGGAAAGTAAGGGAAAGAAAAAAGTAAAACGATTCATTTTCTTACATATATAAATAAGAATTGAATTAAAAAAAAAAATAAAATTCAAATGTTCCGTTTAAAAAAAGAAAAAACATGCATAAGATATTTTTTCACAGACTGATCTCTATACACATTATGTTAAAGTAAACAATAAAAATGTAGAAGAAACAGTTCAGAAAAGAAATAGCCAACTCTTCGGTCAGCAATTCATCATTTTTAGTCATTTGAACTTTTACAATTTTTTAAGGCATACATTAAAAAGTTAAATGACATATGTACATATATGTAAAACATTTTCCCTTGCTTTATGACCCCCTTCTTGTCTGAATACCCATAACGACATAAAAAAATAATAAAAAAAAAACAACATCATACAAAAAAGACAAATACAATACAAAATTTGTGTCATACTTACTTTTCTGCAAAATATTCAAAATCACCAACAAGATCACAGATTCGTAGACCATTCCTTGTTGCCTGGCAATTAATTAAAACATTATTTAGTTTAAATACATATACGCAGGGACAGACACACTTACAGGCCTGTTTGCCTTCGTAAAGCAGTTGCCAGAGTTTGTTGCAGCTTTGATTCTTGATAGAATTCCCAAATCTGAACAGTCAACATTCCAAGTGTACAATATCATCTTAATTAAAATGCAGACAAGTATCTGTGGATGCACGAGATTATCAACTAGCTGGACTGTGAATACCAGCCCTTTTATGCAGGCACTAACAAAAGTGATTTTATTCTATGAATCAATTGGCATTCAAAAAAAAAAAAAAAAAAAAAATTATATATATATATATATATATATAAATAAATAAAAAGTCTCAATTCACACCGCAAAACAATTTCTTTCAGCTTTCTGTGCAGTTCACAATTAAAATAGACAAAGACTTCTTTCTTTTTAAATTCCCTTTAATCTACTGTTGAAAGAGGCTTAATCATTAATTTTACATCAAATCCCAATATTTACAGAATACCAGTTGTCTTGTGAATATAGTAAAGCTTAAACAATCTTTTGTACAGGCATTTTAAAAAAAAAAGTTTGTTTCTAAACACTATCATTCAATTTTTATCTATTCTTCATTGTGAATCTAATTTGCATCAGCAAAGTTTACAAGTAAGAGTTCTGAAAAAAGAATGTTTCTACTTGATTAATTTGGAAAAAGAATCACCGAGAAATAATATAGATATCTTACAGATTATGAAACTTTTCAAAAAGATGTTGAAGACAATGAAAATTATATTACAGAAAATAACCCAAAAGAAAAATCTCTTCAATAAGAAAGATTGAAATGTAAACTTTGAACAAATGAACCAGATTAGTTTCTGCAAATAAACACTCAAGTCTCCTCCTCCAAATCCTATTCTGTGATAATTAACTAAAATCATACAAGAAAAACTTTAAAAAATAATCATTAAGTGTTTTAGTTGATATTCACATGTTTGATATCTTTGTAATTTTAGAAATTATTTTAAATCAGCAGTTCATAGAAATTTAATATTTTTGCTGAAGTCTAATAAAAAGAAACTAGCTAGAGAAACGACAAAACAGTAGACCTATTTATCAAGGGAAGTAACTTTGCACGAACTTCTTTCATAAGATTTTCTACAAACAAAAATTCAGTTTACCCATCACTGATGTTCTCGCTTTCCTCTTTCTTGAATTCTGAGAATCCACCACATTTAAAATATATACCAAACAGCTTTACTTACCTAAGATACATTGATGATGTCCTTATTTTATCCCCAAGATATTAACCTTTTAAAAGGTTATAGCTAAACAACCATCAAATTCATACACAAATTTGAAACAAAAACTCTCTAACTTTCCTTGATATCCTATGAATAAGTCACAATAATAAATTAGAATTTAATGTTTACTGTAAACCCACTAACAAAAATGACCTTATCAATTTCTATTCCTACCACAACTGGAGAATAAAATCTGGAATAATTATAGGATTTTACCATAGAGCTCTTAGGATATGTAGCCCTGAATACATCAAAGGATTATATTGAGAACACATTCAAACTTCTACTCTACCTATACCATTTCATCTTAATTACATAGGTGCTCACAAAATCCATGAAACCAAACAAATACTTCCAACAAAAATTATACAAAATTCATAATCCTACCTTCCAACTAAACTCACAAATGAATTAGTCATCCCTAATACAAGAATTGTTACAACCACCCCCAGAGAAATAATCAGGATGAAAAATAAAAACAAAACAATTCAAATGCTGGAGTTTATCAAATCAAATATTTCCTGTTTAATTTATATATATATATGAAACAATATAATTTGAAGGTGTGCATAATTTGAAGGTGTGCTATATTGACGAGATAAACTGTTCAGCATGCATGCATGCATGCATACACACACACACACACACACACACACACACACAAGAACTTAGTTGACATTTCATCCTCCAATGGACTTCAAGGAAAACTTAAGGATTTTAATTTTGCAACAAGTACTTACAAACAAAATTAAAAATGTTAATTTCTCAATATTTTTTTCATTTAAGTAATGCTCATAACCGAAAAGTACAGGTAAATTATGGAGGATGCTAAGTGATATAATTTAATGTCAAATAAATGAAAGTGGGTAATTGTTGTAGAAATTTTTGTTTTTATGTAAATCATATTTAAATTAGTATCTTGGCTTGGGAAAGTAGTCTTTTTTTTTTTTTTTTTTTTTTTTCAGGAATGGACATATTTGAAAAAAATAAATAAATAAAAAAAATAAAATCAAAGGTGCAGATTTATGTTTCGATAAGATTCAATAGCAGCTCTCTCTCAAAAATGTTTCGTCTAAGTTAATTTCTCTTTTTAATAAGAATGACATTCTTTAGATCAATGTTATGATTAAATTTATATCTCTGTATGACTAATGCATTAGAAAAACTATTTTTGGCTTTTGTCTATAAATAGTTGCTGCAAAATAAAATCCTTACATTTGCCTTGATAAAGTCCACCAGAGGAAAAACATCTGCTAAGACATCTTCCCTTTGTCTTTATTCATATTTTTACAGATATAT
The DNA here is from genome assembly GCA_964036315.1 of Acanthosepion esculentum. NCBI lineage: Eukaryota > Metazoa > Mollusca > Cephalopoda > Sepiida > Sepiidae > Acanthosepion > Acanthosepion esculentum. The sequence continues at coordinate 87,738,005 of OZ038507.1, forward strand.
TTTAGTTGAGATATATACATCAAGCACTAAGCACATTATATATAATATATGTGTGTGTGTGTGTGTGTGTGCTTGATGTATAATAACAGTGCGATAATTTGTATAAATATACATTTTTTTCTCTCTCCCAGCAGTAGCACAACTGAGTTCCATGCACAATGCAATCATGATGCTGATTGAAAACTCAGCACCTGGCAACTGCATTGCACATGAAATTCAGAGTTGTGCTACCAGCGAGGAAAAAGATTGTGTGTGTGTGTGTGTGTGTGTGTGTGTGTGTGTGTGTGTGTGTGTGTATATATAAATAATCAGGAGGATTTGAAATAATCATAATTAAGTAATTCATCGAGTCTAGAAGAAACCTCAACAGAATGCAGAAAGCACTGAACGGCCGTTTCGTCCTATATTTGGGACTCATCAGCAGTGCGCATCCACTACCAAGAATTGAAACCCAAACAGTTACGATAGGAGGCAAACGCCATACCAACTGTACCAACGGACCTCGGTGACAAAGAGGTAACGAATTAGGCTTGATATAGCGCTGCTCGATCACATCAGATCGAACTCAGAGTTTCTCTTTAACCATAGGACTGTGCCTCCACGAGCCACAACTACCATCCCCAAACTGCTCAGTCCAGAGCATTAGAAGCCGGTTCAAGCAAGGATATACAGATAGGGAAAAAAAAAAAAAAAAAAAAAAAAAAAAAAATTGAACATCTCCCTTCAAAGTGGAAATATTGAAAAATTCTTGGCAAAAGGGGCTTCAACACCAGATTTTGCATACCTTAGATGCATAAGTTGGACCTATTCCTTTCTTTGTGGTACCAATTCTGAAAGAAAAAAAAAAAAAAAAACACATTCTAGAATTTTCACTAACAGCCATATTTGTCTAACAAAAATTCTTTTACTTCCAAAACAAATTAAAATAAAAATCTAAAATAGAAGTAATGAATTATTTCAATATTAAATGTATTTAAATTTTTGTTAATTTTAATGTTTTGTAATTGTTTGTTTTGTTTTTTTTGTATATAAAATTCATTAAGTCATATCAAAATTATAAGTATAGTCAATGCTTAATTTAACAGACTTTGATTTCATATTAAACAGATTTTAATAAAAGGCAGTTATGTCAAATCTGGGTTAGATAAATGACAAAATTTTAAAACAGTAATATTTAAACTATATATGAATTATAAAATTGTGAACTGTATGATTATTTTAACCCTAGAACACTAACCACTAATTAAAGTTACACCACTACTAACTAGGTACCTCCAACAATTCGCAAAAAAATCAGTATATAGCATAATGATAACAGGTTTGAAACTTGATAAAAACAAAGTTTCATCATTAAAATATTTATGTTATTAAGAGGAAAGAACAAAGTATCTTTTAAATATTTTTTTAAATTTTCTTCTTTCTAACACATTTTAAATTTTTTTTTTTTTTAAACCGTACGACTTGTGGTCATTGCAATTTTTATGTAGCAGTTTTCCGGGGGACCATTACTTTTGAAATTATTGCAAAAATCAAATAATTGTCTAATTTAAATGAAACTTTCAGGAATTATTAAAAAATGAATGAATTTATTTTTGAATTTTTTATTTTTAGAAAATCTTAGTAAAAATGTTTATCTGGAAAGCAGTTGGAAAGCTTCTAAAAGGATTTTCCTTTATGAAAAATACATTTAAACCTTAGGTATACCAAATTGTTGGAGGTACCTACTACTAACTATGGGTATATCATACCCAATTTTGAAAATATTAAAAAAAATAATAAATATAAATCTTTATTTGAAATATTTTACATTCAGGCACTTCAAAGTTTGTACTTTGAGTTAACATTAATAGGAACTGAAAAACATTTAGGTAAGAAAATCAGGTACTGAAAATTGTAATTAAAAATTAGAAAATTTGCACTGGGTACTATATACCCATGGTTAATGTTCTAGGGTTAAATAGCCTTGGAAACATTAGCTGAAAATCTATAATTTTAAAAAACAGTACAAATTATATGTGGTTTAATTGTATTGTAATGAATTTCAGAAACAAAATTTACACTTAAATTCTCTTTAACAAAAAAAATAAAAAATAAAAAAAATAAAAGGCAAACTTAAAGGTAGTATTAATTTTGTGTTTAACATGTTTTTTTGTTTTGTTTTGTTTTTCTTAAAATTAATCCACTATTCCTTTCAACTTTAGAAATTTGGGCAATACCCAGACTATAAACTTCTTTAACACCACATTTATTCATATAAAAGGGAAAAACTGCATATTTTCAAAACAGTCACGTTTTTAAAATTGGCTTAAACGAGCAACAATAAAGACATCAAGGAATCAAGTGTGAAAGCGATTAAGGTAGTCAATTTCTTACTGTTCAATGCCTGCTAACTTAAAAGTAGAAATTAAGAAACCAACAGGCTACATTAGCCTAGATACATTATAGTTTTAAAATTTTTTTTTTTTTAATTTTATTCATGGCAAAAGATAGAAGAAATTTACTCTTCACTTTTATTATAGACTAAACTGATACCAATACTAATGAATACTAAATTTACTTAACAGAAAATATCAAATGCCAAATTTACTATAAAACTATTAGTATTTCTTCCTTTTTATTTCAAATTTTTCTTTCTGGCAACAATTCTCAAAATATGAAAATATCTCGAAAAGAAAAACATCACCAAAGAACAAAAGGTGAGATGAAAAACTTACGAATTTCTGCCTCTCTTCATTTCTTGGACGCCATCCAATTTAAGATGAAGGTCAAACACTAAAAGGGGGCGAAAAATGCATAAGTGGACAGATAAAATAAGAAAAAAAAAAAAAAAGTCTGGCAAAAATAGTAAGATCAACAGAATAATTTTATATTGAAGTAATTTCAATTTAAAATAATTAATTCACTTGTGTTGGAAAAATGACAATAATTGTCTTCATTCTATTTTTGCATTAAAAAGAAAAGGTATTAAAATCAGCAATGTACATATTTTTAAAAAAATAAAAATAAAATAGAAATATTTCATAAAACAAAATTCATTTTTGAAGGAGAATCCTTGACCTCAATAATATACCATAAAGTTTTTACACAAATTCAAAAGATTAATTATCATGGCATCCATTCTTGACCATCGACAATCCCTTATTTTCAATACTGACAAAACTTACTCAAATTTTGGGTATAAAATTGTATAATTCAATGGATAAGTTTACTTTTATTTGCCAACGGTGTTATGGTGATTTTTATTAATTTATAGACCTATGAACAATCATCATCCTTCACCAAAACCAATACTCTGTGAAAGTGGACGATTACAAAGTCTTCTGCGAGTGGATGAAGGAATAAAAAGATTTATCCTCCAGAACTGCCTCTTAAGTTAATATTTTACCTAGATTTTTTAGCAAAACATTAAAAACAAATTATAAAATTATTATATTCGCTATATGTTCACATTTAATCTGGAAATATGGGTATCTTTATACATGCTTTTAATATTGGTTGTACCATTTCACATGTAATTATTAAATTTTCTTGCATTAATTTAATAACTTCTACCTACGATAGTAAATAGTTGCTGAGTGAAACTAACAAGAAAGCTTAGAAACAAAAGCAGTGAAATGGGTTTCTTGAATTTGAGACTTTTTTTCAGAGAATATTTAAGCAAAGTTAATTAGCTTAGATATTGAGATTTTGTAAAATTAACATAAGTAGATATGCAAAAAAAAATATGCAACTACAATAAACAGAGAGGGGGGGGGGACAATCATTTAAATCTGGGGTGGGGATTGAAGTAGTAATATGTGTTCTTTCTTTCAATGTAAAGAATAAAAAGAAACATTTTAATCTAGGTACCTTCATGAGCGCGTGTTTTTTTTTTTTTTTTGAATTTTCTTTTTTAATGGGAGCCGTTAATTTTGAAAATCTTGTAAAAATAAAAATAATTGTCGGATTTTCATGAAACTTTCAGTAACTATTCACAAATGATGGAAATTATTATAAATGTCTATTTTTTTTTTTTAAAATCATGGTAATTTTTTTATTTTATTTATTACACCACCACACCCCCCCCCATAAGTAATTTCATGAAAACTCATGAAATTCTAAGGTGTTCCAATTTAGCGACTAATTAGTTAAAAGCACAAGGCTTTGACCAAAGCAAATCCATTTTACTTTTTTTTTTTATTTCGGACCCGTCTACCTTAAAATCAGCTCTGAATTGTAACATACAAAACTCAATAAAACAAAGATATTATTTAATTTCAAAAACTTTTAGTTGCTTTTACTTATTTGTATGACTATGAATAACATTTCCTGAAAGCAAAAAACATTTTCGATGAAAAATAAGTTTTTACAACAATTATTTGTTATTTCTTATTGTTAAATTTATGTTTATTGCTTAAAGTTGTTAAATATTTTAAAATTGATCAAAATGGTGTTGCAGTTAGTCAATGTATTATTAAGTAGATAATATCATTTACAGATTATAAAATAAACCTGGTTACAATCAGAAAGTTGCTTTTAGGTAAAAATCTAATATAACATGTTTTTTTTGTGTCAAAAATAGCTTAAATTCAAATATACGGAAGACCGGAAACGAAACATCATGAAAACAAAAGAAAGCCACGTGGTTTGCATGACTAAATGTTGTTCTCCACTGTCAGTTAGCCTTTCCATTTCAAAATTAATAAAATGAAGGGAAATACAAATAATACCATGAAATAAAATATAAATGTATATATTTATATTCTACACTTAGCCTTTCATAAGAAAGATACCTAATTAAAGTAATTACAGTGTAACCCTGACATAAGAGAGTTGTCGGGGCCCGGAGACGAAGTCTCTTATATCCAGGTTTGATCTATTTTGTTTAGGTAAGTATGGCTCTAATTTGGGACCACATAAAATCTCTCTTATATCCGTGTTTCTCTTATACCCGGGTCTCATATCTGAGTTTCACTGTAATTAAATTATATTAATTTGTATGCACCTTTATGAAATATTTTCTGTCAACAGTCTTAGTTAAAAAATTTTCATAAAGCATCGTACACGTAAAGATGGAACTCTAAGAAACAATTAAAAATTAAAACGCTGTAATTTTCCCTTAATAACTGGTTACGTAATTCGGTTCAATAAAAAGCTAAATTATTTCCCTTTTGTCCATCCGTACGATGAAATTAGGTCTCGTAAGCTGTCAATTCTTGATGACAGCATCAATCAACACATCGAAAGTGTCGCTACTGTTCACACCTTCTGTCTTTTTTTTTTAAAGTACACTTTTCAGCGCGTAAAGTAAGTAATGTTTTCTTTCAAAATATGTTAAATAAGCATTTAAATTTTAAATTTTGTAAAAATAAATTTTTTTAAAAGTATAACTATTTCTTGGCAGAATTTTAAACGGAAAAATTTAACTTTTTTTTACAAAATTAAAAAAATTTTTAAAAATTGAAGACAATCGAAAAAAAAAAAACATGATTTTAAACGACAAATTTGAACGTGCTCGAAATGATAAAAAAAATTTTAAAAATAATCAAAAAATACTTTGATCTTTCCTCTTGATTATAATATAAACAGTTAGACAAATAAAAATTATTTTCGTCAAGTTTAAGGCCATTTTTATCATGCTATGCTCATTTTCTGGCAATCTCATGAAGGTACCTATTTTAATCTTTGTGGTTACGCAACATGTCTATTCTTAGTTATACAATGAGAAAATATTGAAATTAAGGTCATATTTTTGTAAGCAAACAAAACATGACATCTGTTAGGATGAGTTATTCTTTTGATAGACATGCACAAGCAGTTGGGAATTAACCTTAAATCCTGTATATAATGAACACACACACACAAAGCAAGAGAACGGTTACTGTTTGTATTTACTCTGCCTACTAATATTGAAAATATGGAATAAACTTTACATATTGAATAAGCTGCAACTGAAAGATCCCAAACCGGACTTTGGGTCACAGGGTTGTCTTCTCAGCTACTAAATATATCAGTAAGTACATACAGAGTTGAACATACAAATAATTCCTTCACATTTCAGAAGTCAGTTAAAACTTCAATTTGAGAATTCCTCCAAAGGAACCATTGCTATACAGATAGCTCATCCATCTAATGGACAAAAAAAAAAAAAGAAAAAAAAAAAGATTATTATGGCACCCTAATTAGCATTTCCAAGATGACAAAGAAAGAGGGGGAATAATATACATACCTACTCTACCAAATTGTCAGTTTCCTAGTAGCACCTGTAGGTGATGGCAGAGCCTGCATAAAAGAACTGTACTACATGTTTTATATAGGAATAGATAAGTTCACCTATTGTCCAACTCACCCCCCTCCCAATCTTGAATAAGAGTAGAGGTTTATCCCATGTTTCCTATTTAGGATTGGATTACTGGTTCCTTCTAACGCCTTCTCTTTTTTCTTTCACACCTAGCAGCCCCTTGTGTTTTAGTGGAATTATCACCTTGCCGGGAGTTAATTGATTTTAAAAAAATGAAGTGTGTATGTGATTATGGTCAGTGGCTAAAAAGGAAACGATTAAAAAGAAAAAAAGAAAAAAAAGAAAAGGGGGCTTCCTGGTAAATACTTCAAAGTTTTTTTGTTTTTTTTAAGCGTATCACCCCAAGCAAGGCTGGAGGCCACTAGCACGCAAGGGGTTATAGAAGGTTGGAGGAAGAGCAGATAGGAGTGGTAAAGGAGAGGATGTGGAGAAAGAGAAAGACAGTGAGTTGGTCAAGGCAAGGGGGTTACAGAAGATTTGGAGCGAGAGCAGATAGGAATGAAAGATGAAAGGATGTGGAGAAGGGAAGAGGATAGATCAAGGCAGCTGGAGATGTCGATTGACGTTACACTTAAATAGTTGGAGATTGTATTTGTCAGGGAAACAGGAATAAGGAAGGGAGTTCCACAGGCGAGAGGTGCGAGACATGAAGCTATTGGAGTAGAAGAGACATCTACATCTAACAGTTTCCACGGTGAAGGGGTGGAAACAGGATGCCAGCCTCGTAGGACGTTTAAATTCACGAGGCCTAGGGACAAGCGAAAGCAGCTCCTTGGAGCAATTACTGTGAAAGTACTTGTAAAAAAAGGCAGAGCGAGGCAACGTTGCGTCTGTGAGAACGACTGCAGACGAGATGACAGATCAGGGCTAATCACATTGCATATCCGTCTCTGGATCTTATCAAGAACCCTGAGGCAAACAGCAGGGACCATATATGGCAGCAATACTCCATGCAAGGGCGAATGGTCGATTTATAGATTTGGAGGATAGATTCCGGGGAGAAAAATTTCCTGGCTCGGCACAGGGAGCCAACTTTCCTTGCGGTGGATGATGCAATTGACTATGTATTTGTTCCATCTCAGCGGACAGCGTGAGACCAAGCAGCCGCAGAGAGGAGCTCTCGAGAAGTTGGTCTTCAGACATTCTAATGGGATGCAGGGATGGATCCTTGTGGTGGTTAATAGAGAGCAGTTTAGTTTTAGAGGTGTTAAAGTTAACCATCCATTTCTTGCCCGAGTTCACAACCGATTGGAGGTCCTTTTCTATCCGAGATGCCAGGTTAACTTTGTCAGCATCACTGGATTTGTGTTTGAAGCAGGAGTAAATTGTGGCGTCGTCCGCATAGATGCTGACTTGGGAATCTATGGCGTCAGGAAGGTCGTTTATGAATATGAGGAACAGAGTAGGGCCTAGGATGGAGCCTTGAGGAACACCTGCATTAGTGGAATAGGAGCTGGAGATGAATTCACTTGATTCATATTTGTCTTGTTGACGAATGAAGTTATTATTTCAATGTTTATAAACAGACAAAATAATTCAGCTTCAGAATGGTTATCAGATATATCGATGGTCACTAGTAGCTTCCATAAAATTAGTCAGGTATAGATGATAGTAGCTTCTAGTGGTCATCATCGCTTTCCTCCACGTCACTAGCGTGGTGATCATTTCTGACCACTTCGCTGTCAATACCCACTCTAGTAAAGCCTTCAAAATCATCATCGGAGTCTTAATCAAAGAAAAGCTCCTGAATAAAGGCTTTGTTGGATATTGACACAGCAATATTTTCTTTACAAAAGAAAAAAAAAAAAAAAAAAAATTAAAAGTGTGTAGAGTCTTGAAGAATTCAAAATGGCGTTGGAAAACGGAAGTTTAGCTTTGTCCAAAGCAGTAGTAGGTGATTTCCAGCTTAAAATAACAAATAACAGTTAACAAGTGTTTATTTATAGCAACTGTCTCGGGCGACAGAAAACGCCTAGAGTAGCAAAGGGAGAGAACTCTACGGCCACAATTGTCACCTGCAGTGTGGTAAAGGTTTAATATCTAAAAAACTGCTATACTAATCGAGTTTCTTTTTTCCAGATAAGACTTTTAGCCATCTTGATACCATTTTTCGTAAGAATCATTGAAAAACTGAGTTATTCAGCTAAAAAGAGAGTAAGTTAAAACTGTTTTGTGCCAGACCCACTATATCTTTCCAACTGAGCAATGGCAAGAGGAAAAGCAATTATTCAAGCCTTCAGCAATGATACCAATAATCATACTCTGCTTTCCATCTTCAAAGTGTATTCAAGAACCATCAAGAGAATGGTGAATAAGTTAAATGTTTTTGGAGTTTATGTATTTCTTCAGTATTTTTGACTAATGTAAGGATATCACTAACATATCTTAGGTAGAGGGTTAGGGTTTTTTAAATTGTTAAATACATTATTTTTGAGATTAGACATATAGAAATTGCTAAAAGTCAGACCCAGAACTGAAACCATGGAGACACCATCCCGTTTGTGTGTGTGTTATTTTTGTGATCATAGAATAGGACTTTGGTAGTGCAATACAAGTTAGCAGTAGTTTCTATAATATACTAGGCCTAATTTTAAGTGGAGGTACAAATAGATTATTGTATATGTTTCTCATATATATATATTTTAAAACATTAAACTTAAAACATAATAGTTTAAGGAAAGTAAATTAGTGAGATTTGGGATTTATTATTCATACCATCTATTTTGTAAATCAGATTTACATGGTCTTTATCGCTGTTGACATTTTGGCTTATTTCTAGTACAACATACACTAATTCAACAATTTCTACATAATTTATGTCTAGAAAAGAAAAAATATAATACAGGGAAAATTAAATTTAGAAATAAACTTTACTGCAATTCCTTGTCAGTCATTTTAATGAAGTATGTGTGTGTGTGTGTGTGTGTGTGTATATATATATATATATATATATATATAGTCTACTAGGGCTGACCAAGCTCTTTAGTGTTATAGGACACGATTGGTCTAGGAGATGGGAAACCCTTTCACGAAAAGCCTGAGGCATATTGCCTGCAGCATTTATTTGCACCGGCTAAGTGTACCAATAGCTCCAAAAAGTGTGGATGGTTCTGCACAGGCCTTCTCCACTTTAATCAAATCACTTGTGGGGGTTTTCTGGCGGTTTACCTTGATTCATTCTTATCCACACAGATTCACTTGCAAGGTCCACTGGCGAGAGACTGAAGGCGACGGAGTCAGGTAAAGGATATTACTAGAAGGCTCTAGCTGGAGCTCTACAGTGGCAGGCCAATGGGTGATGACCGTTCTTTCACAAACCCATGAGCAATTGTGATGTCCATGTCCTCCATCAGTGACATACATACTATTTAGGATTGCACTGCTTTCCCTCTTATAGGGTGGGGGCGATAAAAGGAGCCCTAAACATTGCTTACTCACACAGTGACTTGGCAGCCCACTGCAGCTGTCTAGTTATCCAATAAAGCAGTCGAAACAGCAAGGAATATCAGAATAAATATAAGAATTTCCATTTGGAATCTTGGCACTCTTCAGGACAATGATTCTGCACCAGAGCATAAAACAGCTCTTGTTTCTCTCGAGTTAAAGAAATATAACATCGACATAGTGGCCATTAGTGAAACACGTCTAGCTGGTAATTCTCAGCTTTGGCTAAAAGTTGGTAAAAAAGGTTACATCTTTTTTTCCACAGGATTATGAAGACGCCTCTATCAAACATCTCTACAAAAACAAGGGTTCCAGGTGTGTCTGTGATAATCATCGGGGGATATCACTACTTTCAATTGCAGGCCAAATCCTAGCGAGACCGATTCTCGGATTGCTAAGGCTACCAGTGCTTTCGGCAAACTTCGTCATCGCTTGTGGAATGAGCGGGGTATTCAACTGGATACGAAAATTCAGGTTTACAGAGCTGTTGTACTTGCCATCCTTTTGTATGGCTCAGAGTCATGGACTCCATACAGGTACCATATATGCCAGCTAGATGTTTTCCATAAAAGCTGTCTGCGTGCAATCTGTGGAGTTAACCTTCAAGATAGGACATCTAACGTAGACCTGTTTAACAGGTGTAATATTGGAGGAATCGAGACTTTTCTCATACAGTCTCAGTTACAGTGGACTGGTCATGTCTTGAGAATGTCTGATGAAAGGATACCCAAGATCCTAATGTACAGCCAGTTAGATCAGGGCTACAGGAATGTAGGACACCCATGGCTAAGATACAAAGACAAGCTGAAAAGCAACATGTCAGCAGTCAATATACCACATAACACCCTTGAGCACTTAGCCTTGGAGCGGGTAGAATGGAGATCAACGTGTTTTAGTGGACTCAGCAATTTTCAATCAGCTTGTCTGAATCATCTTCAACAAGCAAGAGCAAGATCTAAAAGGTCAGCCAATCTAAAAGTGATCTCCTCCATCAGTCCTTACTCTTGCTTCATATGCGGCCACCATTGTAAATCACTAGCGGGTCTTAAGTGCCACTTAAGATTATCGCACAAAATTTCATAACCGAATCAACTAAGCTGTCAGATCCTCGTACGTCGAAACCGACGGGAGAGTCCATTATTATATATAAATATAAAAATTTTAAATTTCAGCATTTCCTATTAGTACATAATTTTAACTGATACTTAAATTTTTATATCGCCCCCTCCCTATACACATAATTTCACCAACAAAAAACATTAGTCTAATGAAGTCCTTATCAAGAACAAAATGTGTCACACAGTATGTTTTTCCCACTGTTATTTATTTGCCTAGTGCAAGTGACAAAGGCACATGCAACCATGATAGCAAAAATCATTCATCCTTTACTTTCTTCCCAGACAGACAAAATATAGAATGTTCTTTTTATCAACAGAGAAATTAGAACTTCATTGTCCCTGGCAAATATGCAAACACACATGCAATATAATCAGCTGAAACTACACTTATAGATACGGTTAATGATTGCATACATTCTTCCTCAAAAAACTCATTTGAATTGTTTACTTTGCAAAATAAAATAACAAAAAATATTTATATACTCCCCTCAGTAGGGGGGGGGGGGGCCTCCCCATCTCCTAGCCTAAAATCTTCTTGTACTCCCTTTTTTTTTTTTTCTTTCTTTCTTTTTTTTTTATTAATGTAATGTTTTTAAAATAAATCCAAACTAATTGGTTTTTGCTTCCACTCAGTACCCAGCCATCCACTTTTATCAAATTTCAGTTTGCTAACTATGGGACATTATTACATCTTATTTTTCTGATTAAGAGTTTAGTGTTTATTGGTAGCTTAATTCTACAGAAAGCTTAGAGAATTTGTTTCAAATCTCTTTAAGTAGCCTTATGATTCTATATTTAAACCAAATGTGAAAATTTCACCATCTAATGGATATTAGCATCATTGATTTTACTTTTAATATCCAATTTGTATAAAGGTGTCATATCTGTTCTCGATTTAATGATGCCAATTTAATGAGTAAACATCTGCCACTGTTCAAGACAGGAAAGATTTGCTTACTGTATGATTATCTGCAAATGGCAGTATTTAGACAACAGTTACTAAAAACTCACATTACTGAAGTGAAATTAAAAATTCTTGGCATAAATTCATGGGGGGGGGGGGTCTTACCATAAGAAATTTAACCTCTTGTAAATGTGATTTAGCAAAACTTCAAAGAGAACCTGGTTTTACAACAGCAAGTTTCCACAATATGTAATCAGTTTATTTCACTATGATGTGTGTAAATATATAATTGTCTCTTAAATCTTTCTAATTTTATTTTTGATTGTTTAGGTTCTAACAAATGGGACCTTTGGGAGTGGTTGAGTTTAACAGTAAACATGAAGAGGGAACAAGTTTGTTTGGCAGCATATCAACTCCTTATGGGTTATTTAATGCAGAAATTTAATTTTCTTATGAAGATTAGTAATTTTCTCTACAAAAATCTATTGCTGGTAATTTTTTTTTTTTTTAAATGTATTGCTGGTAATTTTTTTTTTTTATAAAAATGTATTGCTGGTAATTTTTTTTCTGTCTATATCTCTGAGATGAGGTATTATGATTATTTACATTATTAAGATGGTTATCCTCATCTTTATTGTCATATTCACAACATTTCAGCCGTTGTATGCTCCGGCCTTTCATCAGGTAATTTAAATTTCAAACTGAACCCTTTATTTTATCCACCAAGGTAGATCGTTCTAGTTCAACATGTCATGCCTCTTCGGATATCTCGGTTATTTCCCTTTAACTCAACTCTCCAAGTTTTTTTGTTCACAACTCAAGGATACATGGCCCAGTGGATGAAGGCGTTGGTTAGCTCCAGTGACTAGACACAAAGAGTTGTGAGTTCAATACCAGGCTACAGCAGTGGAGAACTAAAAGAACCTGGAGAGTCGAGTTAAAAGGGAAATAACCGAGACGTCTGGAAGAGGTATGGCACATGGAACTAGAACAATCTACCCTGGTAGATGAAATAAAGGGTGGTATTTTTTTTGTTAAAAAAAAAAAAAAAACATTGAAGAGGCATTGCTGATATTTTCACTATATAAATGTATTTTTATACTTTCATAGTGTGTGGGGGGGGGTAACTATTTGCCCATAGCTGGGACCCTAACAGGGAAACAAGTTAAAAAGATCACAATAAAACTCAAATAGAAAATACTGGCCGTGGAGAGGATGGATGATAGAAACAGAAGGGAAAGACTTTAAAATCAATAAACACCGAGAGACAAGAAAGAAAAAAAGAAAGCTATATTAAAGAACAGAAAAACATCTGAGGAAGGTAAAACAGAAGAAATTTGAAGGTTAAATCTACAAAACAAAGATCAATAGTAAGATTTAAAAGGAAATAATTGGGAGAAAAAAAAACAAAAACTTTCTAACGTCTTATATTACAGAAAATCAAAGATTCGTCTTGAAAGCCTTTCCAAAATTTCACATTAATCATTAAAACAAATGTTGCCATTTTAAAAGTTGCTTATTTTTTCATCTAAAATGTAAAGTTAATTTCGATTTTTTTTTATCTAAAGTTTAAATGATACAAGATTCTAACATGCTATAAATATTTGTCTCTACCATTCTGTAAGCTACAGAGAAAATAGTCAAAAAAGAAAAAAGTAGTCTAAAGTATAAAATAATATGCCTGAGGCATGACTGGAATTTATTTAAGCATTATGACTCAATTCAGTATTAAAATCCACTGGGTGGGGATTGCGTTGATTTTGCAAAATTATGTTGACATTGGAAAAAGTTAAATTAGAAGCAGTTCACTTTTTAAATCTAAACATTTCTCCGGATAAAAGTGAGAAAGAGCAATAACTACATCAGGGGATGTCATCATGTAATTGCTCCTGCAGGTCATTGTGAGGATCTTGTGTATTTCTGGGCAGATAAGTTTGACATTAATGATCATAGAAAGGACATCAGTCATGAACTTGTTATCTAAGCCTAACAATTGAAAATTATCAAATTGATGAAATAGGGAATAAGATATTGTACAAATGAAAAGAAGTCATTAATTCTACAAATACAAAAACAAAAATGTAATGGTGCGTTTGATATGCTAACATTCTGAAAAAGCTGAACAAATTAAGGAAATCTTTATAAAAAAAAAAAAAAAACACTATCCACTATACCTAATCAACTTGTCAAGGTCATAGTTAACAACTCTATACAGTTATTATCAAATCCATTATCTTTTTCATTGCTTTATCATATATGCTTAGAGCCAGTTTTGAATTCAGAGTTGCTCTTCTCCTAGACTGGTTGCTAATCATGGTTAGAAAGCTCAGTCTATCCTGCTTTTTAATTCCTAGCTGGAGTTAGGGAGAGAATACCTTTTCTAAAATTACTTATATGAAAGTGAATGTAACAAACGATCAGAATTTCTCATTCCAAGTCATTAACAATTATGCTACCTGCATATTCTTAAGTGCGACTTAATTGAAATTATTAAAATTGCTAACATTGTCTCATCAGGATCCAAAATAGTAAAATGTCTATAAAAAAATTTTATCAGATGTATGAAAATTTTGCTCGTCAAGTTATATTTATTTAGTCAACTACAAAGGATTATTGAGAAATCAAGGCTCCTTTTTGCAAAGAATTTATTCATAAATATGTGAAACTGACTAAACAAGTGAAATATCATTCACCTTAGTTCATAACCTCGCTATGAACAAAAAAAATACTCAACATTCAACTGAAAATGAAGCAATATAAAAAAAAAAAAGATGAACTTACCAAGATGAGCTCGATTAGAGATTTTTAACCGTTTTTCCAAATTGGTCAAGCCTTTTCCTTCATTTTTCTCAATTTCATTAAACAATTCAGGTAAATTAACAACTACTCCATTACCTGAAAATAAGAGAGAAATCAAAATCAGTTTATCACCGAGTCCTTTTTTCAAAAATTTATTTTCTTTTAATTTGAAAAATTAACCCTATACAAAATTAGCTAGTCACACACAGAAAAGCCGGCAAACTAATTCATTCAAAATAAAATGGGTGGGTGCATAGATTTTTAAGGATTTGTATTAAGAGATACCTATAAATAAATTAATAAAAATAACAAGTCACCATAAGTATCAATTTTCTTTTCTGATGGGATGGGGGTGAGACGGTTACTGAAAGAGACTTGGTAACTCCACACCACAACACGAAGATAAAGATAAAAAGTAACTCATTTAGATTTCTAAACAACAGAAATTAAATCATTTACTAAGCTTAACTTAGTTTTGCAACAAGGTCAAATCTATGGGGCACCTAGTGAGAATCCCATTCACTGGTAATGTTTTGCAAGACCAGCCTGGTACCCCCACAAAAAGAGATCCAGAAATTAATAGCTACTTAGAAAGAGTAGAAAATATTTTGTTGATTCATTTTCTATGGCTAATCAACCCTTTGCAGGTTATTTAAAGACAGAAAATGTTTTGTTTTTTAGATTGTAAGATTTTTTAAAGTTTTTTTTAGATAATGATTCAGTGATATAAATCCGACTAATTGACCAATAGCCGGGAGGAGAAGAGGTTGATTCATACCATGACCAAGAGTATTTGCGCACAAGTGAATATAACAAACCCAAATGGAACTCGGCTCTCCGATTAACAATTCAGAGCCATTAAACATTACACCACCAGGACATCCAAACTTACAGCACCTGATGTTCCCAAACTGTCACCTATCTAGGTACTGACCTAGCTCAATGTTGCTTAACTTTGGGGATCGTACAGGAACCAATGTTTCAATGTGATACATTCATAAGCCTCACTTTTTTTGGTTACTGGTGATGGAATATGAAATCAGCTTTTCAGTTTGTTTGTTTTTTTTTTTTTGCCAGGTCCACATCTGACAATTATTCAAGAAGAGAAAATAAAAGCCAATAGTAAAGGCCCATTTTCAAACCTCCATTTCACTAAACTATTTTTTTTTTTTAAGAAAACATTTCTATGTATATATTTCAGGATTCATTAAAGCACAAACTGAAGTTACAATGCATCCCCCCCCCCACGACAACCAAATATGGTTGCAGACATTTCACAATCAAATTATTCTTCTACTTTTTGTAGATATACCTTTTTGTCGATCTATTCTTCAATCAAATTATTAGTAGTGGCTTCAGAATTCTTTTTTTTCTTCTTTTCTTTTTAATTAAATGTTCACCCAAATGCAATGACATACTGAAGACAAAACAGGCGGAGGGAAATAGTGAGCAGCCTATCTAATGAGTGTGTAAAAAGAATGGCAGAACAGGGACCCTGAGACGAATACTAAGGAGATAAACATTACTTAGAGATGGAAAGGAAGTTGTAGAGAGCCATGAACAATCTACATTCTAAAGGGACATGGCACATGAAAAAAAGTGTTCAAATTATTTAAACCTTAAATGACTTTACCATGATTTAGGAAATCAGAGCAAAGATACATTTTGAGTTATTAAGATTTGAACCTCATCATCGGTGGAATCACCAATCAAGGTTCCATATATCCAGGGTTAGTTGCATCAGTAATACCTTTACACTTTTTACTGAATTAAGATTAAAATATTTTTCAAACTAAAATGTCCAGATCTGTGTTGAAGAAGAGAAGGGGGGGTGGAACCCAAGTGAAAATATCAAGCAGAAAGGTTTTAATTAATTAGCTTGATTGAAAACTGTGAAAGTTAATCTTTTTGATGCCCTTGACACACGATTAGAATTGTGGATTAATCTGATTTTCTTTAAAGTATACATAGGAATTTAGGTACCCAGTAGTAGCAGTAGTACACCACTACTACTACTACTACTACTACTACAGGGGGATGCAAGTTTGGGTTAGATTTTGTTTAACAGTATCAACCTTGAGGAGTCAGTTTACATCAACCCGGTGAATACATATATTACAAATATACTTTTTTCCTTTTTCCAATAGTTAGAGGAGCTCAGTTTGGTAACAATTCATTTTAATCAAATTAAATAATCTGTTAATTTGAACCATTTAAACCAGTCCTTCTTATATAACTATGTATAAACATTTGTTTTAAAGGAATTCAAAAATTCCTATTTCTTTCAGAAACCCTATCATCTAGTTGCTTCTCCATATCTGGAAAGGATACAGAAAAATACATAGTTAATCCTTTTTGATTAGTCATAGAATTACCATTATCTCCAGTAACGGTAAATATACTTCGAGGAAATGGTTATAGAAACATCAGCGCTAGAGCCAATTATGCAGCTTAGATATACAGAGAACACCTTTAACATCAGTTTCCATACCAAGTTCAAGAAATCATTGGTCGTATTCATCCTCCTCTACAGGTGTGAAACTTAGACACTCCTAGTTGAGGCACAAGAAAAAAAAAAGGGGATCCAGAACAAATACTTGAGAAAGCTCTTCAGCATCTCCTACTGGGGGCTTAAAACCAATGACTATGTACGGAACAAGGTCAAAATGTCCCAAGGGCTGACAGGAATCTCTTCTTGCCACTATTAAAAAACAAAAGATGTCATGGTTTGGCCACCTCACATGGCATAACAGCCTCTGCAAGGAACTGCTGATGGCAGATGCAAGTGGAGACTGCAACTCAAAAGCTGGTCAGACAGATCTCAAAGAGTGGACAGACACGACAATACTGGAACTCCTGAGAGCCACTGCCAACAGATCATTCTGAAGGAGATTGTCTGTTTATTCTGCCATTAGATCCCACCCCCCACAACCATTGAAGCAGTCAAGAGACTGATGATGATCGTCATCTAGTAGGAATGTGAGAGTCAGCCACAGGCAGATGAGGCAAAATGTAACAAGTAATTGACATCACCAGCAATTTTTTTTATGCCTGTTAAACTTGGACAATGACAAGAGAGAGTACATACAAAGGTCCTGTCATTGAAAACAAGTGCCTCGGAGCTATGATCAGGGAAATATATCAGACAGAATCAGAATGGCTGACATAAGGAAAAAGTAGATGTAAAGATGGACATGATTACCCTGATTAAAAGGTGGCAGCTAAATTGGTTTTGTCATTTAACCAGAAGAGAAGTTTTGTGTATAAGTCGAACAAAGACAACATCTCAGGTAAGAAGACCACATGATTCATCACCTAAGACGGGAGTTGGCAACCCCCAGCCACATCCGGCCCATGAAGTATTTTAGTCTGGCCTGCCAACTTAACCACAACTAAACTTAACTGTACTCTTTTCTTCTTTCCTTTCCAAAAAGAATTAAAAAAAAAAAAAAAAAAATCTGGAAAGATATCTGAACAAAGCCATGGAAACTAAGAAAAGAAGCATGAATTTTAACGAAAGCTAGATACTTAGCTAGTTTTTCCAGAAGATGTGTTTGCTTGTCAAGAAACAATTGGTTTAAAGAAAGTTTCTCCAGACCAAGGCAGCCTTCTGAACGAAGGTGTCCGAGATTGAGACAATTTATTATATTGTTTCTGTAACTGCCCACTTAAATAAGTTTATCTACATTGAAAAGAATTTTCTTTAGGCTGACATTTTTTGTGAATTTCTCATCTTGGATTACACACAATCACTTAGCTTCTTTCTTGTCAACATTATGTTCAAGTCTCACTCGTCAGATTTTTAATTTAAAATAGCGAATCCCAGTTTTTAGTTAATAGAAGAGTAAAAAAAATCTTTTAAAAAATTTTTAAAATTGCAAAATATTTCTAGTATGCTAATAAAAACCAAATTGCATAGCTATGCTTTACACATATTCACAAATTTAAGTTCATTCCCATTGGCCACTACATTCATTTACTTGTAAAATCTGCACCAGTAATTGTTACATAACCATTCTTCTTTGCAAAATAATTCCATCTCTTTCAGATTCAATGGCTTCCATTTATGAACAATTTTCAATTCATGCCTGAATTCTTCAATTGGATTTCGGTTGTCAGATAATGACAAGGCCATTCCATTTTCTTAACTTTTCTTTAAAGCCATACTAAATTGATTTTTGAAATGTCTTTAGTGCTGGGCTTTTATTATTTCTCCTTACATAACTTTACTGCCTATGTCTTAAAAGTTTCATTTTTGTTTCTTCTCACTAAATAACTACATTGTCTCAATCAAAAATCTAAAAGCTTTTTAGCAAATGCTAAATGAGCAGTTTCGTAGGTTTTCTTCAATGTGCTTTTTTCTTTGCATGCAACCCATACATGAAATCCTTGTCAGTTCAATGTTCTATAAATTGTTGAGACTTGTACGTCTTCCAGCAATCTTCAGATATCTCAGCTTTATGCTCAATTTCTGGTTAACCAAAACTTCTATGGTGGTTTTTAGTCACCCCCTACTATTGAAATCTCATATAGTTTAATCATAGACATTGATACAGCATTAATTTCTTTCCATTTATAAAAGATGGATAAGACGGTAGAATAGAGTATGTCAGACTGCTGGAAAATTTTCTCGTAGCCTTTGTCAGTGCAAAGTTACCAAATTTCTTATCCCGGTTCTCAAAGTAATATTTGGTTTTCATAATTTCAGAAGTGAATTATACAGGACAGTGAGTAAGAAAAATAAATTCATTTTAGTTGTTATGACCTAATTTCCTACCAAATTTATTGATGACTAATTACTTATTCAAAATATATTGCTAATTGTGAAAATAAAATAATATTAATTATCTCTTATCGATTCACATATTAAATTATTTTACTAATGTTAAGTTGATACACTTTATCAAATCAAAATTTGGATTGATTAATCAGAAAAAATAAAGTAATTGCAGATCAAGTACTTTCTTGGTACATCTGTTGGTATATATGTGTGCAAGTAAATACACATGCACACACAAGTCAAAAGATGCAGAAGTTTTATCAAAGGCAACAGTAAATGTGTATTAACAGTAACCAGTGCCAAATAAGACTTTACTATTAGTGAAAGGGAGTTAAATGACTATACAAAATTCATGAATTAATAAACTATTGATAGGCATGAGAATAAAACAATATTAACTAGCTAGAAACATAGAAATTCTAGTTGACTTATTGATACTTGATATGGTCTTTACATTTTAAGCCTACATAATATAAATACACATACAGCCATATATTGCATATCATGCTATAATTTTCCAAATAGGCTTTTATGACATCCATGTCCTTTAATCATGTAGACCTGTGGGAATTCCATGGGTTTTGCAGTGAATTTTTTCCTAGCGACTATGAGAGTTAATACATACAGTATGCATACATAAAAATATTTGTGTGTATGTACACGTGTGTGTGTGTGTGTGTATAAAGAAACATAAAAAAATGTCTTAAAATAATTGTCAGGCTTTGTCCATTTCATATATATATATATATATATATATATATATATATATATGTGTGTAAGCAAATATGTGGATGTAGATCCGACAGTATGATGAAAAATATGGAAAAGACAAAGCAAAATCCGAATATGCAAGTTTACTGTTTTAATTTTGTTTTACGGTCGACGTCAAACATTTCGGTCTAGTAGACCATCTTCAGGACATGGTCATTGGAAACATATTTATATTTAAGTCAACATGAAGAGACAATAGACACAAGACTAGTCAGAAACAGAAAAACTGAAATTCTAAAGTCAGCGTTCCCTTTTTTGGATTCGGTCACGTTGGCATCGCGCGGGCGATGCTGCAAAAACGCGCTCCCAAAGAGACTTTATCTTAAGTGGAAAGGAGGAATTCTATTTGAATCTAGAGCTTATCAGTGCGTTTGCGAAGCATTAATCTTGCCAGGAACGGGGGAGATGTTAAAGAAGTACATATATGCAGCCTCAAGTTCTTAAGGAAAATTAAGTTAATGGCCTTTTAGGCTTCCTCCATGTGAATTGGAGCTCATGTTCTGGATAATAAAAAGTGTGTGTGTGTGGGTGGGTGGGGGGGTCAGGATTTGTAGAGATGCTTGTGGGGCATGCCAAAAAAAAAAAAAAAAAAAAAATATGTTGGGAACCATTGCATCCACTACTACTGCTATACCACAAATTTGTGGGCAGGGTACAGGCAATCTATTACAGGATGTAACATAGGTTTTAATTAACAAAGGAACAGGCAGAATTCTAAGAGTCTCTCTTATCAATTCATATTAAATTACAGTTTTACTAATGTTGATAGATAAAATTTATCAAACTCAAAATTATTAAATCAGAGAGGTAAAAAAAATTCCCAGTGTTATATTTTTGTATACAACTTTGCGTGCACGTGTTAATGAGGCAAACAGGGCAAGACCATCATCCTCAACCTTGAGGAATAGCCATTAAGCAAGTTTCATAAAAGATGTCCCTATCTTATGTTTAGGTAACAAAGTTCCCCAATAAATAAATTTTTAATCATGTCTCAGATATAAATTATACAGTTATGTGCCATATTAACTTGGATATAATGACCAGGTATACTTTTAATATAGGTTTTGAAAGCCCCTCCCCAAGAGGTTGGCAACATGTTATATAAGAACACTGCTCCCTCCTACATTGCACACATGATCCAGAAGTGGGGTAGCAAAGAATTTTCACAATCATGTAACCCCCAACATGTGGTTTTTCTAGTTCTACTAATGCCCTGGACTACTATTTCTAACACATTATAAAGTGGGAGACCAATCAAGGACTCATTGATAGCCGTCATTACATATGTGATAGCCGTCATTACATATGTGATAGCCGTCATTAATGTGAACCACCAGCTCAATTCTTTGGTTGCATCAATGATGAGAACATTTTATCAAATGGTTTTCCAATTTTGCAGAGTTTCTATTAAAAAAAAATGTTTTTTTCTTTATTATAATTTGGTTTCAATTATTCTGTACATATGAAGTACTGAAGTTTTCTGGTCAACCCACTTCCTAAAATCTGACCATTATGGCCAAATGGTATCTTTTTTCTTAATCCTTTCTTGGTTTGGTCAAGAACTTATCAGCTGGAGTGAGTTTGTGATCATGAACCTCATCAATTTGACATGATTAAATGCAATATATGCTTTGGAAGTTAGCTCTGGTAACACCAGGTAGTCCTGATTGTAAAAGCAATAAATTAAACCTACAAAAACATTTGAAGCCTATTTCTACTACGAAACCACAACTCACACCTTGCTTGTAATTGATCTGCAGTGGTCAAACTGACAGTATCCAGGCCCAGGCTAACAATTATTTAGCACCAGCCAAGACATATTGATCACACAACTGGTTGTACAGAACAAAGATATGGTGAGAGGGGGGAGGGGCAGCAAATTACCCATATCCTTTTCACCTCTGTATGGAAGAACAAGGTTGTAATTCCTCCATCTTTGATATGTTCCCAACAATTCAAGACTGGATAGGCTGGCCAAAAATCACACTGCCAATTTTATTATCCTTTAGTTGTCCAAATGTGCATCAGGGCGGGGAGCTGTCAATTTATTTTTATTGACTTGCAATTTTCACCAGGATTTTTTTTTTTTTTTTAAAAGATATAATCTAATGACTGCTTAACAAACCAATAAAAATTCTAATTAAAAAAAAAAAAAAAATAAAATAATTATTACCATGGCCAGTTCATCTTTTAAAGTTGTTGTACAATGTGAAACTGTAGAAAAATTTATTTTTTTAAGCATATTAACAAATATTTTATGTCGGGGACAAGCAATAAACACTGCTATCTATGTCATTATTTGAACCAGTATGCATATTTTGGTTATTATGTTCCAGCTGATGTACTCTCTCCAGTCTTCTGGTGTCTGCTGTTGTACTTTCCTAGAAAAGTGAATCAAACCCTTCCTTCAATTCATAACGATCAATTTTATTCTCTTTTGTACTCTGGCACAGGCAAAAACCTGTGAGGGGTAGTTTAAAAAAAAAAAAAAAAAAAAAAGCATTAGGCCCAAGCCAACAAAGGGCCTTCCTCCTCAGGCAGTACTACTCCTACGGGAGAGGGCTGGGTTTATTGCCCTGTGCCCCCAAAAGGGGAAGTGCTGAGAGGGATTGGACAATTTTTCTATGGTATTACTGTTAAACTCACTTTAAACTTCAACTTTGTGCTACATTCGTTAGCAGTGTGTGTGTGTGTGTGTGTGTGTGTGTGTGTGTGTGTGTGTGTGTGGTGATAAATACATACTTAATCCTTTTTGATTAGTCATGGAATTACCATTATCTCTAGCAACAGTAAATATACTTTGAGGGAATTGCTATAGAAACATCAGCACTAGAGCCAATTATGTGGCCTAGATATATAGAGAACACATTTATACTCCTCACCGCCAATCAGGAAGATTGGTAAATACAGCTGGACCATGTGAACTCACAACCCTCCCTTACACTTCATAACAAAAAAAAAAAAAAGACAAAAAGAAAGTATGGGCTCAAGATGTCTGTATATTTTAAGCCATTATTCACCCAGCAATAACTGAACTTCAAATCCTACAATGTCAAGAAAGGGAATGTTCCTGACTACAATACTGATAAGTGGTGACACAGACATATGTTAACAGATTATCAGCATTCAAAACTCTTCATGGGTAACTACCCTGCAATCATAATAACATAAGCATCGACATACTGAAACAGAAGAATTGAAGAAAATCAAGTCTGCGGAAATTTAAAAGCAATTCAACTCTTCAGAAACATCTCTCCAAAACCAAGCTCCACTTGGAAAATGTATGTAAAAAAAAAAAAAAATAAAAAAAAAAAAAAAAGTAAAATACAGGGTACGATGGGTAAATTGTCGCCATTTTATATTTTTCATTTCACACATGGGCATTGTTTGTTTTTGTCAACTGTACAGTATAGTAGGGTCAGTTTGGCAGTTTGTGAGGGAAAAAACACCATGACCCAATTCAATCCGAAAGAAATTTAGAAAAGGCATGCTGTATTGTTAGCATTCACGCTGGAAGCTCCAATACAAACATTTCAGAGTGTTTGGGTGTCAATCTGAGGACAGTGCAGAAGATTCAGAAGAGTCTAATGGTGATTACAAAAGTATAGCAGCTCAGAAAACTCATTCTGATGGTTCTTTAAGAAAAGAACTCCCGAATTTGTTGATGAGGGCTTCAGACTCAACAAAGAGGCCTACATAATGCCTTAAGGGAGGTAGTGCTGCCCTGGGTCAAGAGGGTGGCTGCTGGAAGACCCTATATCCGGCAACAGGACACTGCACCATGTCACACAAGGAGGAGAAGAGAGTCATGGCGTTCAATTTCTGCGACCATATTATCACCCTTTACATCTGGCCACCTAACTCCCCAGAATGCAACCCCCTTGATTATTATGTGTGGGGCACAGTTAAGTGAGAGACCACCGAAACTCCTTGCAACACCAAAGATGAACTGAAGGCAAGGATTATGTCAGAAATTGCATAATTTAGATGATAATATATCCATCACACTATGTATATAGATAAGATTTTATAGCATCTCTCTCACACACGTGAGAGCGTGTGTGTGTGTTGGGGAGGGGGTGCTAGAATCCCTTTTTTTTTTTTTATTATTATTATTGTAAGATGAATCACTAGCACACTTTCTCTATTAAACTCATGCAGCAAACTACAAAACTGTGGTCCAGTTACACTGCAGATACTGAATTCAGATCGTCTTCATTAACAGGTTAGCCAGAACCCAACATTCACAGCACCAGAAGTGGAATCAAAGATCTTCTCCAGTTGCACCTGCTAATTATATTTGAACTTTAAAGAATTTCATTTTTTATTTTTTACATTTTGGAATATAATCTTGCTCTGTTGTAGCAAACCTAATTTCATCTTCGAAAATGCCAATGAACAGCAGCGCATGATTTGGGAAAAACTGGACTATGCTAACATGTCCTGTCTTTAGCATTCATATAATATATGAAATATATAATATATGAAATATATAATATATGACATATATAATATATGACATATATAATATATGAAATATATAATATATGAAATATATAATATATGAAATATATAATATATGAAATATATAATATATGAAATATATAATATATGAAATATATAATATATAAAATATATAATAGTCAATATTTGGTCATTTGATTATATTTTGCTAAGTGGACTAGGCTGAAAACCTTGTAGCTTTGCTTCAATTAAAATACAATTAATATTCCTTTAAACGTCAATATTTTTTTTTAATTATATCAAAATTTCAAGACAGAAATTGCTACTGAAAGCTAAGTGTAAGCATCAAAATTTTGTACTGCCAATTGCTTCTTGATGTACTTGACAATTGTCTTAATGAAAAGAAGAGTCAACGAAAAGAAAAAAAGCTTAATAGGAAGTTTGTACATCTTCAACTGTTCAGCTAAGAAAATCATTACCCAACCTTTAATCTATAATTTTGATTGCTTCATACTGCCTGGATAATTATAATCATTTCCTGTATTTATGATTAAACTTCAACTGTGAGTAAAACCCAATATAAACATTGAACTGCTGACTGAAATACAGTTCTATATTAAAAAAAAAAAAAAAGGATAGAAAGAAAAAAATAAGTGGAGAAATTCACCTATTTAAGAAAATTAAAAAGAGATATCTCCCAATTTACAGACATGTTGAATGATTGGCTACACAGGTTGCACAAAATTTCCCATGACTAAAGATGTGAGTATCAATACATTAAATTCACTTGATAATACGGCTACCAGGTGCTGCTTATGTCATAATAGATTTAACAGCCTAGTTTGTTTTGTTAAAAAAAAAAAAAAAAAAAAAAAAAAAAAATGACAGTATCTGAATATTTTGAATAATAGCAAAGACAACATATAGCTGTAACCTTTTCTCTTTATTATATTAAATAACAGAATGGTTGCCACCTGTCAAGCTTGACAAATGGAACAGCCATTTTGCTGCTATTACTAGGCAGGTAAAGTAGTTATCGATGAGTGGGTTGCCCATATACTTGGTCACCCACTCTTTTCTGTCTGCTATCATGTACCAGTGAAAAGACTATGTTCAAACTCACTGGCAAGGGGACAATAGACAGAGATGCATTCTTCATACCTTTCCAAAAAAGCATTTCTGTGAATGCAATAAACAGCCTTAGCAGAAATTTGTTCACCAATTCTGCTTTTCAAATTATACCATCTTGCACACTTCCTTATAATTTTGGAAAAGAAGTTTCACAAACTGCAACCCTGAGAAAGGCATAGTAGTTTCACTGTTTTTATTTTCTGTTTCTTTTTCAAATGTTGAAGACTGCAAAAATAAAATTAATGCCATTATTACACAGCCAAAATGTTCATCTGTTGAAATAAAAAAGCCTTCTTGCAAAAAACTGTTCCAAAATACAGTAGTGATTTAAGAATTTAATTCGTTCCGTGAGAGATCATAATTCAAATTACTTGTATGTAAAATCGATTGCCTCCATTAAAATGAATTGAAATGCAATTAATTTGTTCTTAGTCAATAAAAGGTTGCCAACCCCTGATGTACAGCACATTTACCTTGGAGATCAGACAACTCGGAGATGCTGACGGAAGTAGCGGAGAAAGGCTGAAATGAATAACTAAATCTCATTCGCTGATTTTTGCCCTTTTCACCACGCTTTCCTCACTTTCATCTGCAGGGGGTTTTCAATAAAAAACCTCTCCAATGAGGTCCGTTTCATCCTCCCTTTCAGAAGGTTTGTGAAATGAGTTTGGCAAATGTCATTAAATAGCGGCATCGCACGCACCCAGTTGCACCTTCTTCTGGGGGTTTCTTTTGAATAATGTCTGAAAGTTTCTCCAACATTCCCTTTATCTCACAGAGATTGTGTCACCTTTCTCTTGCAAAACCTCCATGTGCTACTGCATCTAACTCCTTTAGCTCCTCCATTGTCATGCGAGTGCACCTCGATGAGCTCATGGATGTCACCTTCATCCATGTCCAGGTCCATGGACTTGCCAAGGGATACAATCTCTACTACCACTGCCACTTACAGTCTTTCAAAGTCCGTTTCAGACACAACAGGTCCTCTCTGTAACACCCTCCTAGGCCATATTGATAATTCTGAGGCATATCATGTTATAGTTGTGCTTCCAGCTTCATCACCTCAAAGCAGTGGTGGAACAGATGCTTGGTGAAGAAATTCTTGAAATTAGAAATCGCCTGCTGGTCCCTGGGCTGCAGGATAGGGGTGGTGTCGGATGGAAGGTACAGAACCTTTATAAACTTGTCATCTTCAAGGTTAGGTGGGTGAGCAGGCACATTGTCCAGGATGAGAAGGGATTCCTAGAGATAAATGTTAACGTCTGGACCAAAGCCCAAATTCCCCTAAAAAAGAACTGCCCGGTGACCCACGCCCCCAGGCTTGCCCTCTACATAACCTGCAGTTTTCCTTTCAAAATCTCATGTGACTTAAAGGCTTTGAGGTTTTCCAAATGATAAATGAGCAGTGGCTTAATCTTGCAGTCACCACTTGCACTGGCACACAGTGCAAGAATTAGCCTATCCTTCATGGACTTGTGGCCTGGTACCCTCTCCTCTGCCGTTATATAAATCCTCCATTGCATCTTCTCCCAAAGAACTTGGGTCTCATTAGCTGAAGACTTGCCCCAAGGGGGGTTAGAATGTATCCTTCGGCTAATATAATTCTGGTAAAAATTTTGAGGTAATCCTCAGCCACCTTCATATCCGCACTCGTTGCCTCACCATGCCTGACAACAAACTGAATGCCAGTTCTCCTTTTAAAATTCTCAAACTAGTCTCGACTAGCTTTAAACGGCTTGCCTGACTGATACCTCATCCAAAGTGCTTGGGGTTTGCTGCAGCAAATCAATGTAAATAGCTTGTGTCTTCTCACAGATTATAGCCTCCACCACAATATCTCCTGTGGGCTGCTTCTCCATATTTTCATGGACGGATGTCCACTGTTTAGAAATTATTTTAATGCCCTTGGCTGATGTCATATCAACTACTTCTGCTTCAGTATGGTGTAGATTGTAGAACTGCTACATTTGTACTGCTTCGCCAAGTCGACTACCTACATGCACATCTTGGTCATGTTTTTCAATAATTTCTTTAATTCAATACATATCATCCGCTTCTTCTCAGTGCTGTCCTTTACACTCACTTTCTTCGGATCCATTGTTGGAAAAATGAAGTTTTGCAAAATAACTAAGCCCAAATACAAGCCCAACGCTGATACTCCCACTACGAGCTAACCGCTTAAAGTGAACAAGTGAGACATGGAATGCTTGATTGTTACTGTGGTATTAACTGCACCAACTAGTCGTGGGGTATCTGAATTTGGCTTGGAACCAGACTTTTAGCTCTTAAATCAAAGAAAAAAAGAAAGTCAGCTGAGTGACAACTTGCATCTCGAAAAACTTTTAGTTGGGACACTCGTAAGTCAAGGTACTACTGTATGTCAATTGTTTGTATGTGAAGTAAGGCCATTCCTGCCACTAAAGAAGAAAGGTGAGCCATAAATGCTCATTAAGTGCTGTATAAAATATTGGAAGCTAACTGGCTGGTGTCAAAAAAAATGTGAATAATGTCAAGTTTACTTGTTATCAAAACTATATGAAGCTCATCAATCTATTTCCCTCAGGTTAGTTGTTACCTCAAAATGATTGAACTAAATTACAAATGTCACATATATTGAAATGTGACATTTAGGATTTTTATTATTAAATTAAAATATAAAAATTTGAATTGCTGAAGTTATTTAAGATTAAATTCTACACTAATTATTTCAGCAGAAACCCTCAAGTTTGTTTTTAGGTTTAGGCAAGATCAATTGCTAGAAAAAAGATTTTTTCTTTTCTTATCTAATTTGAAATCAGAAGTCTTCTCTTCAGAAAAACAACAGGTAGAACTCTTTAGTTTTCAAGAATCCAATTTTCTACGTGAACAAAGCTAATGTTCAACCAATGGAAATTCAATTTAGGTTGAATAAGAAAAATAGAAACAAGGTCAAGAAATTTTCTGTTATTTTCTTTAAAATCTCTAAGTGAACCCAACCATAAACATTAAAACAACCCAACAATAATTTATGGTTCTTTTTATCTCTCTCTAAAAAACTTGTATCTTCATTTACTATTTTTTTTAAATTTAAAAAACAAAACACTACTACTAAATGTTAAATTAGTTTTTGGAGAAAGATACAGGAATTCCATAACCACCTAGCCGATATCTGAGAGAATTTTTTAATCAAAATTTGGTATCAACCAAAGTAAAGATAGACTTTTTTTTTTCTATGAATTACTGATTTATGATTGATACTTTTCTTTGCCAGAAGAATTTGATCTTTTATAAGCAATATTTATGTCAGAGTTGCCAAAGTTTCAATGATTTTTACTTAAATTTGAGAAATTAAGAGCTGAAATGTTCCTAAAATATTTCTAGCATATCAACATTTAAAACCATCATAAAACCCTAAAATTCAGTCCTTAAAATATGTCTATTAAACAAGATTGCTTTTTGTCACTACTTACAAATCTCCAGTCAAAATAATTTTTTTTTACCAATAATCCTACAGAAATGTATATTGAATTTAACACATGGAATACCTATTTATATATAGAACATGGCTCACAGGAGAAGTAAAATTACATTCATGTGTGCAGACGAGCAGAAAAAAAAGAAAAGAAAAAAAAAAGTAAAGAAAAAAGGGGGGGGACGATTGATTTGTTTTTTTAATGGCCTATCAGGATATAACTGACATAAGTCATATCCCAAATGTGGCCCAATTTCAAGAAAAAATAAAATTAAAATAAAATAACACTTTTCAAGGTCATAGGAAACATAACTTAGAAAGTAATAATTGGTGACACAGCCTTGAATAAAAACGATGCAGAGAAGGATTTCTTTCATTTTATATGAACAATTAATTTTTCCGGTTTCTAGACAAAAGAGATCAGGTATTCATTTAGGTATTAAAATCCAAGACTTTCAATATTATTATTATTATTAGAAATTAACGGCATATCAACCCACAAAGGTTATTTAATGCCTACAAGTTTTTCTGGGAGATTCATATGAAGAGAGTAAGTCTTCCTTACTAGAAATCATTTTGCCGAGCAGTTTTCATCGGTTTGTCCTATAAAGAGGGGCTTTAATGATAGCTAAATGTTGTTGATAATCACTTTCTTCTAAGATCAGAAGTTGGAGAAACTTATTCCTTTCAATTTAGTTTACTAGTCCAGGTAAGGAAACCAATTTAGTAAACTTTTTTTTTTTTAAATTTTTCTGTCATGTATATAATTATATTGGGAGTAATTTTTTTAATTTTTATTTTATCATTTGCTTTTAAGGAGGTTTCTTGTAAACAAATGACCATGGGTTGATAATTTGTTATAAGTAAGAGTAGATCGTTTAAGTTAGCCTTTAATCCTCTACAATTCCATTGAATAATGTTTTGCATCTTGATTATGTATTATAAATTGTGTATTTTTTTTTTTTTTTTTTTTATGTGGGTGAAGTATCCATAATTTCTATACTCTCCAGACTATTGGCATTTTGTTTCTTTTTATGTTTAGTTCTTTGAACTTCTTTTGTTTCTACTTTCTTGTTTGATTTTGCTCCCTTAGTTTTACCATTCGGTTCTTTTAAAGAGCTTTGTCTAGGTGATGACCTTTCTCTTGTTTGTAATGAGCTAGAGTTTTGTTCCTCTATGTCCATTTTCCTTGTGTCTTTGACAACCGAGTTATTTTTTATCTTTTCCTTCTCTTGAGAAGGCTTCAATGTTTCGATTTCTTGGATTGTTTCTCTTTCCTTTGGATATTTCAGTTTTAATAGATTTGTATATGTAGAGTCGTTTTTGTTTGCTGTTGATGGAGTAGGATTTGTATTATCTATGGTAGATTGCTTTACGCCTGATAAAGTACCTTTTAGAAGTTCGATTAAACACTTTAGTTCACTGATAAGAGTTATCAGATCTTGGTTTCTTATTGTATTGTCTTCTGGGATGACTTTTTGTTGACTGGTCATTTTTGCAATATTAGCATAAGACATTTGGTGTGAATCTGATTCTACCTGTCTTCTGGCTTCTATAAATGAGATGTTTAGTGTGCATTTCCTTTTAATTATTTCTTTTTTCCAAATGTTACACTCTTTGGAGTCTGCTGTGTGTCTTTCGTTACAGTTTGGACATGAAAGAGGTCTTACACAAGGTGACTCATGTTCAGTCTCGGTTTCCCCACATCTTCTACAGACTGATGTTCTATTACAACTATTTTGAAGATGGCCAAACTTTTGACAATTATGGCATCTCCGAGGGTTTGGGATGTAAGGCTCTACCTTGGCTATTGAGTATCCTATCTTTATCTCTTTTGGCAGAATTGGTTTGTTGAATGTTAGAATGTATGTATTTGTATTTATTACTTTATCGTTTTTATTTATTTGAATTCTTTTCACATTTGTTATTCCTTGATTTTTTAGTGAGACATCGTTTTCAATTTGTTAGAGTACAAAGTGATAGTTCTGGGCTTTTTATTACACCCCTAGCTGAATTCAGAAATTGATGGAGGTAAGCTTTTACCTTTATGTTGTTAATTTGTTTGACTTTTAGTAGTCTTTCAGCATCTTTTTTAGTTTTCACTTGTATTAATAGTGTCTTGTTTTTTCTTATTTTTTTAACGGATTGAGGATTTATCAATTCTGAAATCACCTTTTGTAACATAAAAGGAGATACCTTTGTTATGTCCTCCTCTACTGCTTCTATGACAATAAATGTTGGAAAAAGGTTATTTTCTTTCATTTTCACTTTCCGTTTCTGAGGACTCCATTTGTCTCTTGGTTCGTTTGTGAGAATTAGCCATTTATTTTTTCTTTTTGAATTCGCTGTCTGTGCTCCCCACCCACCTCGGAGTTCCTTCTTAAGGGACGCTATCAGGGGGGACTAATCCCATTCGCCCTGATCCGCCAGGGCTACACAGACAGTATAGCAGGGATGAGAGGGGATACAAGCACCCGCACACCCCCATCATATCTACCCAAGTATAGAAAGATGTTAGGTATCGCGGCCATGTCGGATCCATTATCTCTCATCCCAACTAGCCCTTGCCACTAATCGACTAGCCAATTGGAATGGATTGGGCTATTCCATCCGCCCGTCTATCCCAGGTAGGGACCAAAGTGACGTGTTGTGAAAACTCCTGATCATCTTATACCAGATCAGGAGCCACTCAGTCACCAGGACTCCGTCCCCCAGGCATCACGGGTTGCCACCTACGGCAAACGGGTGGCCCCATTGAGGGGAATTTTAGTTTTTGAACATCCTTTTTTTTTTTTTTTTGAATGAGGTTTATAAATATTACAGTTGGTATTGCTGGCATTATAATTGTTACCAAGACTCATTCTTATTCTTTCCCATTTATCCTACTCTGGTTTGAGGGAGGGGGGGGGGAAGCTATTTACCCATAGCTGGGACCCTAATGGGTGCTACCACCCCGGGTCAGGGTGGACCCAGGAATAACAGCAATTAAGAGGCCATTCCACACTCCTCAAAACCTCCCAAAAAGAGGCCTTACTGTTGGATGTAGTTTATCGTCATACCCAGGATGGCCAAGACTTTCAAAGAAAGACAAAACATCTATAATCACAATTTTTTTTATCAGCAAAATTTTAAAGTCTTGGAAAAGCATTCACAACTCTTGAAGAATTTGTATGAAATACAAAGAGGCAAAAGATCATACTTTACACCTTTGAGAGTGTCAATTAGAAGAACCACACAAATAGAACCTTAATGGCACAAACAAAATTCCTATAATTAATTTTCTGCTCAACACAGTATTTCTCCTTGTGATGTCCACATGCCCAACAAGCAGTTTTTGGCAAATATTTTTTTTTCACAACAGTAAAGTTTAGAGAAAAATCACCAATAAACGTTTCTACATAAGATAAACATGTTATAGTGAATAAAATCTGTTTTGCCATAAGTTATTTTTGAATAGAGATTTAAGAATATTTTTTATGAAAGAATCATCTTGCTTTGTGCGTTTGTATTTTGAAAGGACCCAATTGTAATAGATAATGCACCTTTTACCAGGATACAATTTTCTAAAAATGTGTCTATGAAGAATTCCTGCATTTCCACACATTTATATTTGATGTGAAAGAAAAAGATTCCATTGATTCATCTATTTTAATTGTTCCATCTAAAGTTATGAACAGGATGTGCCAATGTTTGAGTAAAGGGTAATTGATATTAAAAAAAAAAAAAAATCTTATTCTAATTTCAACAGTTACAATATTAAAGGAAATACTGAAAAATATTAGTTATTATACTGACAACAAATGAAATCATGACGTTGACCTTTGACACAGCAGTGAAGCAGACTAAAATGGGTTAAATATCTACACAAGTTTTTAAAAAAAAAAAAAAAAGTGTTAGTGATTTAACCCTTTTGTTACATATCAGTTATCTTGGACCAAAGATATAAATTACAATTGGTTATACCATTCAAAATATGGCAATCCACAAGTCAAAAAAAAATTGTATTAATTTTTTGAAGGTGGTCTTTCATCTTTGCAAGTTCCATAGAATCATTACTAAATACCAATCCACACATGCCCTTAGTTTCATTTCTAGATAAAAGTTTCAAATATTCTACTGAATAATAATATTAAGACTTCTTTTTAGGATATGCAGGTGCCATAACAGTTGATGCATTTGCAGCTAAACGTAAAACAAATCAACAAGCCACAATAAGATCAGTTTTAAAATTTCAAAACAAAAGCAAAAATATAAACACATAAAACAAATCTATTTTCATTTCAAACAGGGGAGGAAATCTACACTTACTGTCACTCCAAAACAAGTGAGGAAGTCTACACTTAGTTTCATTTCACAACAGAAGAGGAAGTCTATACTTGAGTTCAATCCTTCATTTAATTTAAAAAAAATAAATAAATAAATAAATAAAAAAAGTAAACAAGATAAAAATTATCTTCCAACTTATTGTATTCATCAAGTGGAACTCCAAGGCAAACAAATTTTAAGCATTCCAGTTTCACTGCCATCTATTACAAGTGAATAATGCATGCTATTTTTGGCACCCTAAAATGCCTTCTTTCCAGAGGTTGATATTAACCACTTTGGAGACTACTATTTTCAATATAAAGGGTGTATCAAAAATACTTTTACAAACTTTAGAGGTGGGTTCCTGACACCAAAACAAGGTAAAATGTCCATATAAACATATGCCCAAAAAGCCATCGTACCTCAATAAAGCAACTCATAACAAATGTTCAAAATGTCCTCTGTGTGCTTCTACACATGCAAGCACCCATCGGATCATTGACTGGCAAACCCCTTCAAATACTTCCAAGGTATCAAATGGTAGAGGTCAGCCAGTGCATCGCAAACAATGTGACTAAAATGTACTGAAGCCTCATTATGCATGAACCACAGGTGTCTTTGTATTAGCAGGGATACATCTTCTAGCAGATCCGGAGGTTGTGTTCAAAATAAAGTTCCTGCAGACAGCTCCTGTAAAATGTGCTTGGCAGTTAACTACAATACCAGGCTACACATTAATCAAATTGATGCTAGTGTCTAGTTTGTATTGTACCATGCGGATTCCAATCTGCCCCACAAATGTAGGTTGTGTAAATTTGTTATTCCATCTCTTCCGATTGTTGTGTCATCCATAAACAAGACTGAAGACACAAACAACGGATCAACAGTTTGTGCAATGAAGCATTGGCAAAAGTTCTGTGTTGAGTGATCAGAAGATGACAGACCCTGCACACGTTGCAAATGATACGGATCAGGAGATGCTCTTGAAGTACTCTCTGTTATACATGTTCACCATAGTCTGAATGTAGAATCCAACATAGTAAGTAGTTTGTTCAATGAAACAACACCAATATCTAGTAGCAGCTGTTCAATAATTCTTAAGGTCTTCCATATTAAAGGTGGGCAGTGAATATTCGGAGAAAACAAAAGGGCCACCTTTATACACGTTGAATTAAATATTTTAAGTCTTCTGATTGGTTAACCTTCTATTGGCAAACTATAAAAGGAGTCGGCTCATTTTGGTTGGCTCACTAGTATAAAGGGTATCCAAAAAACTAACACTCCATGTGGTACTATGAGATGTACGGCATGCTAGGGCCACTTGACATGTGCCTGTAAAATGTGTTCTTCATGGCCATGTGTACAAGCAGATCTGTCTTCCTCGATGCATAGTTTGTGGTACAATAGATCCGGTCTCAGCAACGCAACAATAAACAGCAGGAAAGGTTGGATGACTCAGCTGCCTTCAGTCTGGAAACGCAATCTGATACAACCATGCAGCCTCACATCCATTACCATATGTAAAAGTCATATGTGCCTGCTCACGATATGACTGTCCTGCCATTGTTAAACAGAACACTTCTCGGTTAACTCACTACTACGCAGGTTAAATGTTGTAGACAGTTGCCCATGCAGCATGTCCCTCCTCTCTATACCACCGATGTTGTCCAAGGGAAAGGTCAAATCCAATACAGCTTGGTACCAGCATCGCCACAAGAGTTGCCATAACAAAGTTGAACATAACACTGCACTATCATAGGGACTTTGGCTTACTCTTTGAACCTTTATTAAGTTATAACATTTTCACCTACTTTAATTGTTTATAGCAGGTCTTGGAAGGGAAACGTGTAAAGTGTGGTCATCTTACCACACCACAGAAATACGGTTTATGCAGCAGTTTTTAGCCAAGAACTACATTCCCTAGGTCTGACAACTATCATATTTAAGGAAACAAATTTCCCACAATCACAGAATTGCGGAATCATTAATCTTAAACAGAATCTGTTTTTTCTTTTTTTTTAAATGTAATTTTCAATAATAAATAATTTGATTTTAAAAAAAAATTTTCAAACTGCTTCTCTGATTTTGCTAAACATTTTAATAAATATATCAATAGCATAACATAGTTATTGCCTTAAAATTGTTATTTTTCCTTTTAAGACCTGAAAAAGAATTACAAAAAAAAAAAAAAAAAAAAAAAAAACTGGTTTGTGAGTTCTGAGAATATGTTGGCTAGTTTATTTTTAAATATTTTAAACTTTTCTATGTAGTAAACAAGATTAAAGTTAGTTCACAGGCCAGTTGTAGCCACCAAGATCCATTGTTAAAGTGGAAATGGGAAAGAAAGACACTAGTTAATATCAAAATTGGAAGGAGGGGGGGGTAGGGCAAAGATCAAACCAATAAGTTTAACAAACTCATTTCCTTTAAGGCCTCACGCAATTTAACAAGTAAAAGATTCTAAACAACTTGTAACCTTGTGTTATGAATATGAAAGAAAAGTAAATGCTATCACGTGCCTACCATACAATTTAGGAATAACGGGGGAATAACAACATTCTAAACTCAACTGGCTTGTCTACACTGAAGCTTACCATCATGCAGCAATTCTACCGGATTAAAAATTGCATCATCTTCAGTGCTTCACCATTGTAAAAGAAATTTAAATTTTGGAATGCAAATAACAGCAGATTTCCTCTTCTGGAACAGATTGCAAATGCAGTCATATGGATGCTTGTTACCAGCATAGATGATGCATGTTCATTTTCCCAATATAAACATTTACTCAATAAACAATGTGAAAGTCTTACCCCTGAAAATACCAAGCAACTCATAAGGTTGTACTACAATGGAGATCTAGAGAAGAGATTTGAAGATTAAATATATTTCCCAAATTAAGAAATTAGCAATTTTAAATTTGAGCTGTATTTCAACATGGAATATATCGAGCTGTATTTCAACATGGAATATATCGAGCTGTATTTCAACATGGAATATATCGAGCTGTATTTCAACATGGAATATATCGAGCTGTATTTCAACATGGAATATATCGAGCTGTATTTCAACATGGAATATATCGAGCTGTATTTCAACATGGAATATATCGAGCTGTATTTCAACATGGAATATATCGAGCTGTATTTCAACATGGAATATATCGAGCTGTATTTCAACATGGAATATATCGAGCTGTATTTCAACATGGAATATATCGAGCTGTATTTCAACATGGAATATATCGAGCTGTATTTCAACATGGAATATATCGAGCTGTATTTCAACATGGAATATATCGAGCTGTATTTCAACATGGAATATATCGAGCTGTATTTCAACATGGAATATATCGAGCTGTATTTCAACATGGAATATATCGAGCTGTATTTCAACATGGAATATATCGAGCTGTATTTCAACATGGAATATATCGAGCTGTATTTCAACATGGAATATATCGAGCTGTATTTCAACATGGAATATATCGAGCTGTATTTCAACATGGAATATATCGAGCTGTATTTCAACATGGAATATATCGAGCTGTATTTCAACATGGAATATATCGAGCTGTATTTCAACATGGAATATATCGAGCTGTATTTCAACATGGAATATATCGAGCTGTATTTCAACATGGAATATATCGAGCTGTATTTCAACATGGAATATATCGAGCTGTATTTCAACATGGAATATATCGAGCTGTATTTCAACATGGAATATATCGAGCTGTATTTCAACATGGAATATATCGAGCTGTATTTCAACATGGAATATATCGAGCTGTATTTCAACATGGAATATATCGAGCTGTATTTCAACATGGAATATATCGAGCTGTATTTCAACATGGAATATATCGAGCTGTATTTCAACATGGAATATATTGTTTTATTTAAATTTTGAAATACCATAATTTCTCAAAAATAATATGCACCCCCTGCAAAAAAATAAAGAAATATATCTATCTATATGTACCTATAAATTGTAAAAAAAAAAAAAAAAAAGGACATGTTTTACAAAGACATTTTGTCAACCTTGAGATTAAGAATAAAATAAAAACTAAGCAGCTAAAATAATGTTGAAAATTACCATGCAGTTTTCCCAATAAATATAACATTTTATTTTACTGCCAAAATGTTTACAAAATGTGCAAGCAATAGAATTAGCAGAAAGAATAGGAAACAGATCTGCAGCTAGAGAATATGAGTTGAATGAGGCTAACATACTTTTATGGAGAAAGAATAAAATTGAAGTAAAAAAGTGTAAATCAAATGCCAAAGCTATAGGTAAAGGACGAAAAGCTCAATATCCAAATATGGAACAAATTTTAATTGAATTTGTGAAAGAAAGACAATCAAGTGGCTTTACATTATTTACATTATTCGGACTATTGTCCTATCCTTTATTTCGCTCACATGGCACAGTGGATAAAGGCGTTGGTTAGATCCAGTGACAGGACCCAAAGAGTGTGAGTTCAATACCCGGTTAAGGCAGTGCAGAACTTTCAGAGGGAAATTAACAGGAGATAACTGATAACCGACATCCATTAAACATGTCACGTGGAACTAGAACAGTCTACCCCAGTGAGCGAAATAACGGGTTCAGTTCGACATTCCAACCACCTGAAGAAGGCCAGAGCGTACAATGGCCAAAACGTTGTAATAAACATGGCGACAAAGATGAGGACAATAATCCGAATAATGTAAATAATACCTCATCTCAGAAATATAGACAGATATTGAATAAAAATGAAGTAAAAAAAGTGTAAATCAAATGCCAAAGCTATAGGTAGAGGAAGAAAAGCTCAATATCCAAATATGGAACAAAGTTTAGTTGAATTTGTGAAAGAAAGATGATCAAGTGGCTGTTCCATAAATACTTTGAAACTGGCCTTTTTATAGATTTTATTTTTTCACCAAATAAAAAATGCAGTTACTGATAAACAAATTTATTGACAAAAAAAAAAAAAAAAATTACAATTATTGTTGGATTTAAAATGAAAATTGTGATATCTTATTTTAGAACGAGTATGTATTGATTATTATAAATCAATAATGAAAAAATATTTTTGTTTAAGCCTATTTATAATTTGCACCCCTACTATCACCTGTAATTTAGGGTAAAAAAGTGTGTATTATTTTCAAGAAATTACAGTAATATGTCTAATTTGTTTTTTTGATATTTTTGTTACAAAGATTCAGTTATTGTGGTTTCATTACAGTTTTGCAAAATTTTAGTCAAAATGTTTGACTTTCTTCAGATATTTATTAGAGATTCAAGTAATTTGCTGTTGATACTTTAAATGTGATTTTTATATTATGGATCAGTAATTATAAATAAATCTAAATCATTTTACTTAAACAAAAACAATTTGAATGTGTTCTTAAAGAAGGAAGCTCTGATTAAAAGTTCTACCTCAAAGATTATTATATATATGCTTAAAAGCTGCCCTATCAGGTGGCATTTAAGCTAGCTCCCGTGGGAGACTCTTGGTTTGACCATCATCACAATCGCTAGGGAGGGAGTAGATGTAATAGGCATCAATAAATTACAGAAGAACTTAAAATTTATCGCTGCATTTAACCTTTTAGAAGTTCAACGATGATTCTTCTGCTGTCACTTAATTTGAAGACAATTTGATGTATGCAAGTCCTTATTTTCCATACAAACAATTATTTTTATTTCATGGTTGACAGAACAGGGAACAATTTATAAGGAGGAGGAGGGGGGGGCTCAGATCTACTTTATAGTAATTTGTATTTACCCAACCCCCTACATGGTCAGGTTGTGACACAAGGTCGGTTTAATATGGGGAGCCCAAGTGTGTACACACAGGCTAGGAACATTGTCCAAGCCCTAGCAACTGTCAGTTGTGCTGGCCTTGGTGCGAGCACCGATCCCTATCTCTAGTGCAAAAAGGGGGCGCAGCAGTTCCCCAGAGCTGGGCACCTCTCGGTATAATTTTTCTCAGTTGCAACTGTCTCTTGACGGAGCTGCCCCGAGCACACTCTGCAGAGACGCAAATGAGAGATGATAAATAAATATATTACAAACTACTTTAGAGTAATTTACACACTATGTATTTATTCCATCTCCCCCAATAGGATTAGTTTTGACACTAGGTCAATTTTTAAAATGGGGACGGTACACATACACCCAGGCCAGGAACAAAAATTGCCTGTAGCCCTGGTCTTGTTGCAAGCACCGATCACTCTCTTTGGTGCAATGAGAGGGCACCGCTGTTCTCCAGGCACCTCTGAGTAATGATAAATAATGTGTTACGAAGTACTCATGGTATTAACTCCTTCCCCCCACTTGGACGAGATGTGACACAAGGTCTCTTTTAGGTGGGCACCCGAGCATGTACACACGGGACAAGGACAAACATTGCCCTTAGCCCCCGCAACCGTCGGTTGCACAGACCTCAGTACGAGCACCAATCCCTCCCTCTGGTGCAATGGGCCTCAGGCAGCTGTTCCCCAGGGCTGGGTACCTCAGTATTATTTTCTCAGTTGCCCCTCTGTCCTTTGACAGAGAAAGCCTTGAGTGTACTCTGCCCAAAGACAGAGACGAAACTGAGAGATGATGTAATGCGTTAAAAACACCTCAAGAGGAATTTACACGGTATTTACTAGACCCCCTACTGAGTCAGGTTGTGACACAAGGTCTGTTTTAACATGGGGACATGAGTGTTTTCACTCGGGCCGCTGGTCTAAGCTGGTCCAAGCCAGTCAGAGCTGTGATACTACCAGCGCAGAGACGGATCCCTGTAACGAGTAAGAATCCAAATGTGTATACCCCTCCAAAGAGGAATTTACACACTAAAAGCTCAATATCTGTATTATGTATTATCTAATTCTAGGCAATATCACTCTTCAGGTTTACCTTATTTGCATATTGATTTTTTAAAAAGTTTATTTCATTAATTAACTGTCCTTCATTACTGTTCTTTTATTCGAGGATTGTTTTGATTTTCATATCAAAAATAGTTCTGTTTTGGAATATCGTCTTATATAGTGTAGGAAAGTGTTTGAAATTTCCATTTTACTTGACCTTCAACAAGTTGGCATCCATTTGTAAAACTTTCCTTAACTATAACAAGCAAATTTATGAATGAAATTGGCATTTAAAATTTTTGTTTCAAAGATTTCAAACAGTGAATATATCTTACTTTGCATAGCGAGTGGGCAAAGCCTGTTAGTTTCTAATTAAATGCCAAATTGATAGGAGGCATGGTGGAGTAATGGATTGAGGAATCAGAGCCGAGTTTGAATTCTAGTTGAATCCATTACATTCACTTGGGTGCTGATACTCTTGGGAAAGGTATGAATCCTCTTCTCCCACCAGCTATGGGCAAATAGCAGGACAGGCCGGGTTCTATAGCCTTGGATGGCAACTGGTCTACCAGAGAAAAATGGCAACCTACTGCGGGGAAAAAAAATCTGCCTCATCAGCCATGTATTGAAAGATACATGATCGTCTAAGGAAGTGTCACGCATGCCACATAACAGATACTGTGGGGGGAGGGGGCACTGAAGATTGCATACACAATTTATAATAAAACTACTGCCGAGGCTCAATATCACATACTTTTTCCAAAGTATTGTGGTCAGTTTCATACCACTAGCATAAATGATTATAAAGATCTGAAAAGAAAGAATTTAACCAGAGAACTGGCAAAGCTGAAAAGAAGTAGACCTAATTGTGTAGCCAGATATTGATCAGGTTTGTATATTAGTTTGTGGAGGTTAAGTTTATTTCTCAGCCAGCAAATGATCTATAGGAGTAAGGCTTGTATCACCAGACATGTTTGTTTATTTACTTACCGATAACAACATCACAAGTTGGATGGACAATACCACTTGGCAATAGATGAAAATCATATACAATATCATCGACTACAACAGTATGGCCAGCATTATTACCTCCCTGAAAATAAAAAAAAAAGAAAGACCATAAACATCACACGCCAAAGGAATTTGGATCTAATATTCAGATTTAAATTAATTACAATGGATATCCATTAAATTTTAAAAAATGACCAAATGAGTAATATGGATTTTACAATAGCACTTTCACCACATTATTATCTTCTCTTATTAAAATATGTGGTGGAATATTAGGCATCACTAGACAACACATTCAGCAAGGTGAACCAGTTTAGACTAAGGTGTCCCCTCCTCTCCACAGACACACACAAAAGTTTTCTATCACTTCATTTCCTATATGAAGACTATATCCTTATAACATCCCCCCTAGACATTTACATAAAAACAAATGTAGAAGTTAAAAAAAAAAAAAAAAAAAAAAAAAAAGAGAGACCAGGTTTGTTGGATCATGTCGTAACTGAATCTAGCCTTGCAAAATCTTTGCTTCTTACTAACCATCAACAAAATATGTCTTTTCTACTGAGGTAAGGACAAGAAGCAAACATTTCCTCCTTAATGTGTTTGATCATATTGAGTAAATATCTTGTCAGTCACTCCAGAGCAATTGTCGTTTCCATTGCTATCTATGGATTTGAACTGCCATATAAGTGCTAGAATAAGATAGTCCTAAACTTACAAAAATATCAGAGTTCCTCAGAAGTCTATGCACAACAGTTCTTCATAAGGTTTGCCACTTTAAATACCAGGGAGGTTGTTTATCGGTTATTGTATCAGTCAAATTTCTATTCAATATTACAAAAAAAAAAAAAAAAAAAAAAAATTCCTTTAAATACTTAAGGACAAAATGAAATACTGGTATTCTAAGTTATTTTCTGTAACCCTTGAACCCTTACTAAAACCTTTATGAAAACATTCATTCACTCTTTAATTCCGATGCTTGAGCAGGAGGAAACCAATCACAAGTGGAACTGACCGCATTTGAAGCGAGTAAATTTAGAAAAAGGATTACGGCTTTTATATTACTGTCCACCGACACGGCTGCTACTTTACTACTGCTTAGATTCGATTAATTTCCTGTATTAATAAACAGAATTATTTGGGGGGGGGGGAATTGTTTCAACAGAAACTACCTACAACTCAAGGTAGGATGACGTGAGACTATCACACACATGTGAGTAGAGTTAAAAACTTCTGCCAAGTCGTAGTGACCAGAAGTATTGTAGCTAAACAAAAATTTCCTTCTTAGTACAATGAGCAAATGTTGCCCTGGAACTCCAGGAACCATCATCTGTATCAATTTTGTGTCCTGTCTCAAGCCAAATACTAGAGAAGGTGGATCCCAGCTACAATGTGTTGGGGACACATATAGACATTTGCATATACAAGTTCCCTGCTAAAACAATTCCTGTAATACAATCCAAGAAACACGTTTGACAAGATATTTTCTTAAGTCTAAGCAAACAAGCATATGGTGAGGACAAGAGTAAAGTGCTGGTTTTATATTGTTGAATAAATTAAAAAGTAATAAGTGCTTGTATATATTTATATAATAACCAATTTTCTTTTCTTTATTAAACAATACTCATTCAAAACAAGGCAGCTAAGCAAATGGAATTTTATTAATATAACCAGACTTATTGTAAATAAAAAGACAGGTTAACAACTGCTATTTGTTTAAAGGCTAATTTAGATTGAAGAAGCTGAAGCCATATTACCTATGTATTCAGCTGCACCATTCAGTGACATTTGCTACAAGAAAATACTTTCAGCTGACTGCTTATAAGGACTTTAACCTAAGTCCTTGACACACTTCATAGAGGCAAGCATACACATACCATCCAAAGACAGGTAGGTAGGTATACACTTAACACTGGGAAATAAGTTATATTTAGATAGTCACACAGTAATGCACAGGTACATAGAAACATGTACTAGTGTATTTAAGAATAAAAAAAACATTCATGCCAATACTGATATACAAACGAAAATGCCACAGCTTACATTTGGATAGAGACAGACAAAAATACAAATCTGAATATTAATACTTATAACAAAGATTGTGTTTCAGGAAATTAAATAAATCCAGAGTCAACCAAATTATTTCTGGAAGATAATGTTTTTAAAAGGCAAATAGTCTTTGTAATTAGAGTGCTCAATATTTATCCATGTAACAGAATAGAGACAAGTAAACAGTTATTAGTACTTACGTATGTGTGCGTGTGTGTGTGTGTGCAAACACACACACACAAACAGAGGGTGCAATGGAAAAATTATCTAAATTAAGCAAAAATGAAAATAACACTGCCATCTCATTTTAAGAGAGATATTCACCAAAATTACACAAAAACATCTTGAAATACTCTAGAGTAAATTTATTCGATAAAAATTGCCATCGGCTTCAATCATGGCCTCCAGACGCCTTCAAATTCTGCAAATCTTCTGGACTGTGCCCCACATATAATAATCAAGGGGGTTGTAGTCTGGGGAGTTAGGTGACTATGTGGTTACAGATATTGTCTAACAGCCATGACTGTTCTGCTTCTGTGGTATGGTGCAAAGTCCTGTTGCC
Source organism: Acanthosepion esculentum (assembly GCA_964036315.1). Classification (NCBI taxonomy): domain Eukaryota; kingdom Metazoa; phylum Mollusca; class Cephalopoda; order Sepiida; family Sepiidae; genus Acanthosepion; species Acanthosepion esculentum. The sequence continues at coordinate 87,781,916 of OZ038507.1, forward strand.
AGACATAGGGTCTTCCAGCAACCACTCTCTTGACCCAGGGCAGCACTACCACCTCAAGGAACTTTATGTAGGCATCCATGTTGAGTCTGAGGCCCTCACAAACAAATTCAGGAGTTCTTAAAGAATGATCAGATTTAGTCTTCTGAGCTGCCATACCTTCATAATCACCATTAGACATCTACACCTCTTTCAGAATCCTCTGCACTGTCCTCAGATTGACACCCAAACACTGAAATGTTCATATTGGAGCTTCTGATACAAATGTCAAGCAGTACAGCATGCAGTTTCCAAATTCTTGGTGGTGTGAATTGCATCATGCTGCTCTTTTTCTAACAGTGCCCAACTGACCCCACTATACTGTGCAGTCAACAAATCAAAATCAAACAACGCACATGTGCAAAATTAAAAATACAAAAAAATGGTAACAATTTACCCATTGCACTCCATATACATAAGCACTATAACCAAAACTTTGGGGCAACCTTCGGAATTTAATAATTACTAAAATTCACACCTTCTTTGGTTTACTAAAGCGAGGATGATGAAACTATTTAACACAATTAGTGCAGAATGCTAAGTTTTTTAGCATTATCCACCAAGGTAGATTTGACAGAAACAGTTAAAATATTTAAAGTATATGTAGTAATAGGTAAATTTCATTATTAAATATATGATAAAATCCTTCAGGAAGAGAAAGTCACTCTGGACTAAAGCAAAATTGTAATTTAGTTTTGAAAAAGACACACACCCCCCTCACACACACACACACGCATCGATAAAAAAAAAATTTGGGAATTCAAAATCCAAAGGGATTCCAACCATAAATGGACAGTTTTGAAAAGTTATACATTTCTGTATTACAGTGTAACCCGGATATAAGAGAGATTTTCTCTGGTCCCAAATTAGAGCCATACTTACCTAAACAAAATAGACCAAACCCGGATAAAAGAGACTTCTTCTCCAGTCCCGACAACTCTCTTATATCCGGGTTACACTGTATAAACCCTTTTTTATTGATATGTAGAATATTTTTAAATAATTTATTTTCATGAACTGTTAAGCTATAATCATCAAAATTAAAACAAAATAGTTTTAAAACATTTCACTTTATATGTAATGGATCTAGAATATTTCACTTTGAAATTAAAGTAACCTTTTCCACAATATTCTCATTTTCCGTGGTGTGTGTGTGTGTGCGTGTGAGAGTGGTCAAAACGTTCACTTTCCGGCCAGGAGACTGGTTTGAATCTCACTGTTAGGGAAGACAACTCTCCCCCTAACAAATCAATGACTCTTCACGGAAAAGGGTAGTATCAGACAACAACATGGCTGCTGAACAATACACCATCTGTAGACAGTGAATTGTTTATCCAACTCAATCCTACTGCATCCTGGTTGGTGAGAATAAAAACGAATATTGTGTTTTAAAATATATTTAACCATGTTGTGTTATATTTCGTTGTTCCTAATATTTAAGGTTACAACACTCACTATGGTTGATCTGTCAAGACAACGAATTATTGATGCTATCAGTCTGGGAAGCCAAGCTTTGTGAATTATACTGGGTAGACAGAATTGTTCATAAGCCATTTGTGCTAGCACAAAGACATAAGTCACCATGACCGAGGGTTTGAGTATTGACATTGTTTAAACTGCTGATCATGCCAGATTATACACTATCTCTGAAACTAAATTCTGCTCAGCATAGTTGCAGTATAAACCACAGGCAGGCTTTGTGGGTGTTGAACAAACACAAATGTTCCTAAGCAGTTGGTGGCAACATTGACTGGTGAGCCACTCTAGCAGACAAGTGTGCTTGAAAAACGAATAGCCAGCCAGTGTGTGTGTGTGTGTGTGTGTGTGTGCATATGCACTTAGTAAATTTTCTATGTATATAGATCAACACATTGATAAATTCAGAAGTCTGAAGTAAATATGAGACACGCATACCACTGAGGGTAGATAAATAAGCAAACTTCAAGCAGCTTAGATTCCCATGTTAACTAATTCCATTCACAATGGAAATAGGCCAGTAATGTTTTGTTGTTATTCAATTAATCTGTCTTACTGCGTTGGCCATTCCCTCCCAAGACACTAAAGACAAGAATCACTTGAGAAAACTCAAATACAATAGTATCTAAAGCACTTAAAAGAAGAATTATTTTTTACTATTATTCCCATTTATCAATTCTTTTGTAGTGTTGCAATCAAACTGACTATTACCTGTCTTTAATTTCTTTAAACGGCAGATGAAGAATCATTTGCCCAAGAAACCAGGATTTATGGTACAAGACTTACTTTGCCTGCCGTTCTTGTACTTAAAAGATCAGCTAATATCAAATAATGGAACCACCAAACATTCTAGAACAAATGAATACACTAGATTCTGACTGATCAATCACATCTGTTTTCAGGAGAGACTATAAAAAAAAAAAAAAAAAAAAAAAAAAAAAAGAAGAAGATATTCCTGAACACTTTTAGAGAGACCCAACATTAACATTTTTGGTTAATTTTTGTTCAGATATTCAAAATTCACACTCCAACTTTCTTTTGAGTATATCGACATTTTTTTTTTAAAATTCTAAGCACCAATACCTTTTCAAGTATCGAGGCAAGTCTAGTAGATATAAAATGGATATGTACCTGAAGCATCAAATTCCATGCAATATACATTACATAGATAGTCTTGCTTATATCCAGAATGACAAGAACATGAAAGTTTGAAAGATAATAAAACCTGTTAAGAATTTTCACCCACCTAAATTCTAAGTGGCATCTCTGAGTAATCAGATTAGAAAGATGTTAAAGAATTTCTGAAGCACAATGCCATCTGGTAAGTGACACAAAAAGAGCAAAGAAACTTGGTTCCTAAGAATGAAAAGAGCAGCTAAGTATAAAAAAAAAAAAAAAATATGGTCTTGTGTGCTAGCAGATTATGTTGGCAGAGTTGCCGATGCAGGGAGATGGCTGAGTGAGCAGCAGTAACTGTAGTAATGATCCAAATAAATCAGTATCGTCTTGAATGGTTCCAGGTAGACACATCCACATGAAAGTAAAGAACGAGACAGATGCATTGTATGGAAACTGCTATAAGTTAAGAATTACAAAACAAAAACAGAATAGAATCACTTGACTGTTTTGAACAATTTCTGACTTCCCTCAACTCTGACACTACAAAATAAATACAATGTAGATATGCTTCTTACTAAAAGAGAAGCACTTGTAAACACTTAGTATAAAATTACAGGCTGTTAAGCTTATACCAAGTGACATTTATTACCATGTTCACTATGAAAAACAAACAAAACTAGAGGCAGTGGTTCAGTACTTGTAATAACTACAAAGAATAGATTTATAAAATTTATTTGAGAAGGTATTGTTACCATGTGTTTATTCAGGCTAATTTGCTTATCATTTTTAAAATATATTTTTTTTTAAATAATTTTTCAACCATGTACACTTGTTTTCCTCATATATTGGAATATTCAAGACTGGAGAAATTAGTCTGAATAAGCCAATATATAATGAGCAGAAATTTCTAAAACAGATGTTGGAACAATAAAGACAATCTCAAGTGGTTAAAGCAGCAAAACATTTCATCCCTGTATTGAGCACCCTTAATAGTATTTTTAATTATTGGAATTTATTCTGTATACACCAATCCTATGCTTGGGTGTATGTATGTATATATATATGTATGTGTATATATATATATATATATATATATATATATATATATATATATAAATGGCACTATGTAATCCAGTACTATCTGCTTCATAGCAACTAAACCTGTTCTCCCCCATCAGGTTTTTCTGGTAAAAAGGATGACTAGATACCGAGCAGGATTAAAAACAAGACCTGTCAAAGAGAATGAATCCTTACATGAAATCAAAAGCTATTTAGCAAAGGTACATGGACGTAGAAATACCTGGGTTGGTGTCCAGGCACACAATAAGTTCACTGGGTGTGTTGAACCCCTTCAGCCTTTGTTAATGTATCTAACTAGGGAAAGGAAAAAAAAAAAAAAAAAAAAAAAAAAACTGATGTAACACCCTGTATGTAACTTTGTAAAGTTACAGGGTGTTACATCAGTTTTTTTTTTTTGTTTTTTTTTTATCCAATGATGTTGACTGGTTCTTTTTGGGTACATGCTGTTCTTTCTCAGAGCGGAGAAAGACCCAATGCAACCATCTGCCGCTTTAAAATTTCCATGTATAGGCACTGCTTGATATCCTAAATCACAACTGAGTTTTGCAATAACCATACTCAACAACAAAGTGACAGCCATCATATCTTTGATAAATTTTAAAATATCAAATTACACACAATAAGTGATTCACAATAATAACAGAACACATACCAATATACTAGAATAAAAGTCATGCGACACATAATCCTTACCATAGATTTTTATAACCTTGGCATATAATTTGTTTTGTTGTTCTTTTCCTTATAAAGTCAGAAAGTTTCACCTTTCCACTTAAAGCATCGTATGGTGTTTCTTTAGCATATCTAAATTGCCAACATCACCGCCCTTGCACTTTGCCACTATAATTAGGTAAAACTTACAAACTACTTCTTTCTGTGGGTTGATTATGTGTAACTCAAATTGTAGATAGAGAACCCAATATAATTTTTTTCATTTCTTTTCCTATAACATTACAATAAGCTAAATTGACAGATGCAATTCCAGGAGAGTAAGTGACCTGTATTTCTAAAAAGGAGGGAAAAAAAAACGAAAAAAAAAAAACAAAAAAAAACCCAGGTCATAACATATATCCAAACACAATTCAGTTCATAAAAGTCAAGAAATCAACTCTTAATAATCTCCCATAACATTCAGTTTATTTGTTCTACAGCTAAGATCTCAATACATTTGCAGTATCTACACAGATATGAGAAAACTCATGCATTAGGTGCTGTGAAGGATCCTTTGTAGCCTAGCAAAATGCAGCAACTTGATGTGGTGTCAATTCCACAAGTAGCTGGGGAACCTGTGGAAAGATGTTGAGCCATAGTCTTGATATTTGTAGGCACGTGATCATATGAGCAAACCGACCTTTCTATCATGTTAAACAAACATGGTGGCCACAACATTCATTGGAAGTTTCTGCAATACTCCTTAAACTAATTCTGGGCAACATATGGTACAAGGAGAGTCTTGCTGAAATAATTCATAGAGTCCATGAACAGATGCAAATGGACTCAAAGAAATGTATCAGACAGCATTTATTGGTCAGTGATGTTTAAGTCAATCACCCGATACAACCCATTTCAGGAGAACACATGATTACGAAATCACCACCAGCCTGCACAGGACAATTGCAGTCCATAGCCTTAATGGGGACTATGCCACATCCAAATGCTATGATTAGTCCAAAACAACTGAAATCATATCTTATCAGACCCTGTCAGCACTCACGGTTCAATAATGATATCACAAGCCCAAGTGAGATTCTATATCCAGTACATGTTTCTACTATGCTCCTCAAACTAATTCTGTGAAAAACAAATGGGCACAAAGATACATTTCTACTAAAATAATCCATGGTTGTTAGGTACATGGAGTCCATGAACGGATGCAAATGGTCACAAAGCAATGCAACATAGATAGCATTTATTGGTCAGTGACACAAGTAATGTCAGAACACACACAATTACGGAACTACCATCAGAGTTTACACAGGACAATTGCAGTCCATAGCCTTAATGGGGACTATGTCACATCCAAATCCTACCATCAACAACCATGACTCATCAGACCAGGTTTCCAGTGTTCAACGATTGAGATCACAATCCCAGTTGAGGTGTTGTAATGTACACAATTGTATGCTAATGGGTCTTCTGCTCCCATCTCCAATGGAAGCTAAAACATATGTAACTGAAATGTGAATGTGATTTCAGCCAAACTGCAGACAACCATTGCCAGTCACCTTTGGTCATGATCATTAAGAATTCATAGCTGGTCACTTTGACTGTCCATGAAAGGCAATAACGCTTTTGATCAGATATTCACAGCAGACACATGATACCATAGATCAAGAGATGCCAAATATTTTAAAAATTTAAAAAATGGAATATCCCATCTGACTGGCACTTACTATCACGGCCCATTCAATCTCCAATAATTCATGCTTGTCATGAGCAGATGCTAGAACACAATTGATACAGGTGTGGGCATTAAGGTACAATGATACCACCCATCATGTTTACACTCTGCTAACTCAACTTACAATCCTATCACCACAAAACACCTGTTCTTATATGATCACTAAAGTTAAGCAATCTCAAGCCTGGTCAGTACCAAGATAGTTGACTACTTGGAAATATCAGTCGAGTCAAGTTCATTATATTCACTATACACAAATATCCTTAGGAAAAGTATGAATTTACCTCTCCTCCTACAGGTTAGTTAGTAGTACATGTATTAGTAAATCCAAAAAATTCCTATAATCTAAAAATATTTTCTGGCTTCAAATAACCTACAAAAGTGGTTATTTAAAAAAAAAAAAAAAAAAAAAAAAAAAAAATTAAAACACTAATAAATGACTTGGTATTTCAGTAAATACTTTTTTGTATGTGCAAACCAATAAAATGCCTAGGAGATAAAATTTATGTCTGAACCAGAGCAATTATTTAATATTTTAAATTGTGACAAACAAAACCATTACAGGTAACCAAAATTAGTGCCAGATAACAAGACAAAAAGAAAAAAAAAAAAAAATCTTCAAAATGCTATGAAATAATTAAAATTTAATAATTGGTACTATAATTTTAAAACAAAACAACTTTAACCTTTTCTTTAGGTCCATCATTTCAAAGAATTTTTGAGCCTCCAACTTAGAATATCTTAATAAATAAATATGTTAAAACATTAAAAAAAAAAAAACCTTACATGTTTTATTGATCACTTGATATCGCTTGCAATAGGGATATGATTGACAAACATTGAATTTTTTTTTTTTTCATTTCTCATTGTAGCTGAACAGGTTCAAGTTACAATTTGTACTTATTTTTTTTTGGGGGGGGGGGGTATTTATTTAAAAAGTCAACCTTTTTATTTCTTAGCTTTTACAAGAAATGCTTTTAAATCCAAAAGACCAACCAAACACCAATCAACCTTTATCAACCCACAGAAATCAGTGCCTAGTTTTTAAGAAACAAGAAAATCTATCAATAACTTGGCTTAAAGTTTTATCAATTTGCAGCCGATTGCTCTCTGCTACAGTAAAATATCTAATCACACAAATGATATATTTATTCATGATAAATACATCACACACGGGGGGGGGGGGGTTCTAACTTACACGCTAACCAGAAACAACTTTGTTTTTAAAGTAAACAGTAAGCATCAACATATAAGCAGTAGACAATGACAGATTAAAAAGCACCTAAAATGAGAGAGCCACAAAACATACATTAAAAAAAAAAAAAAAAAAAAAAAAAGAAACTGCCACTGGCGTTGACGTAATAAGATATATGTCATTGTTTCATTTAAATAGTGTCAAATAAAAATGTCAACTCATTTAGATAGAAACACAATAGCAAATAAAGACATACTAAAAATATTAACATAAAACTACAGTTGGCAAATGACATTAAAATTAGATTAAGCAAAGAGAGAAGTAAATTTTATGGGAAAATTTGATATTTACAAAATTAAATATTCAATAACTTCAATAAGGAAACGGATGCAAATCTGGACAAATACAGTAACAATAATAATATACCATTGTGTGTGTATACACACTGCACACTTTGCATAATGGTTAGCAAGTAGGCCTCACAAGCCATTATGTATGTTGTGGGTTTGATCCTCTGGATACTCTGCAGATAACTTTGTATTAGTTATAACTTTACAAATATATCTATACATGTTAGTGTATATGCAGACACACATACACAAACTACAATTTCAAATCAGGTTCCAAAACCTTGCACCAAAAATTGAAATATTCAGAACACGATTTTCATTTGAAAATATAAGCAAATCATCAGGTTATAATATTAGGTGATTTCAATTCAAAATATGAATGTTTTTACATTCTGAAATGCGTTATTGAAGAAAAATTATGGTAAAATGTAAGCACACCAACAAGTATCTCCAAGCCCAATATATGACCGTGGATTCTGCACGCCCATAGAGGTGTATGTAAACTAGTAGGATATATACCTAGTGTGCAAGGGGGAAATTGATTTACATATTTGAAAGAGTT
>OZ038507.1:87792634-87845134 GCA_964036315.1 Acanthosepion esculentum
TTATCCTGATGTAGAAATAAAACCTTACAATTATGTTTGAGAATTATTAAGGATTTACAGATGCAACCGGTAAGAAGCATCAGTTATGAAAAATATGGCAGAGATCGAAAATAATTAGTCTGCTTGAATCTCACTGCTACTCTCTGGCGCCAAATACACGTCCCTCCCTCCAGCCCACTTCCTGCCTGTTAATTTTGGGATATTTGTCTAATTTTCTCCACATCTATTTATTACGACCACACCCTTTATTTGGCACCAGACACTAATTATGCTGGTTTATAATATAGACAGTACAGCAAACAAATTGTACTGAAATTATTATGCATATTGTTGAAAATATAAAATCCAGAATAATCAAATTTTTTATTCATTTTTTTTTTTTAATTTGGATATTTAAAATGATAAAAAGGCATAGAGTTCCATATAAATAAATAAAATAAACTCAAAACCTCAAAAGATTAAAATTCACAAAACAATACAAGTCAATTAGCAATTAAACTCATGAATTAAAGTGTAGTAGTAGACTGCCAGCTCGCCCTTATTTTACTGTGGAGATTGCTAAATGTAATTCTAAGTTCTTTTCTAATAGTTTCTTTTCTCACCTGTTGAACTCTTTCAGCTTCTTGCTTTCCTGTCAACTACAATCATAATCTGTCTTTTAATAAAATGTTCTTTTAGTGTCTTTTCTCCTCAACATCTTCTCAATTTCTTTTAGATTCAGTAGTCCCTTGCATCTTAGTGGTTTCATAAATTGCCTGAGATTATATATATATATATATATATATATACACACACACACATTATTTACATTATTCAGACTATTGTCCTCATCTTTGTTGCCATATTTATTACGTTTCCTCAAGGACACATGGCACAGTGGATAAAGGTGTTAATTAGATCCAGTGACAGGACCCAAAGAGTGTGAGTTCAATACCTGATTACAGTAGTGGAGAACTTTCAGAGGGAAATTAACATGAGATAACTGACAGCCATTAAACACGGCACATGGAACTAGAACAGTCTACCCCAGTGAGCGAAATAAAGGGTTCAGTTCGACATTCCAACCACCTGAAAAAGGCCGGAGCGTACAACAGTCCGAATAATGTACATAATACCTCATCTCGGAAATATGTGTGTGTGTGTGTGTGTGTGTGTGTGTGTGTGTGTGTGTGTGTGTGTGTGTGTTACTTCAAAGCCCTACATATATCTTGGTGAAATCCACCCACCATTTCAAGCAACCGTCATGTTAATTGATATAACTGCCAATTTTTTGCAAAGAAGCACGACAACTCAAACCTACAAGGTGAAGAAATTGCTTGTTAGAACATGTAGCACACAATCAGGTTTGACTTCTGAAGGCACATGCAGCTATTTCATACTAGGTACCAAAATATATTTGCATATTTACAATCAATCTATACACAAGTATCTATTACCCACCAGCCAAGTGAACCATATTGAGATGTAATATTAAATAGATTTTAAAATTTAGTATTGTTATAAAGCAAGATTACCATGAACCTCTTTAAAAAAAGTTTGCTTTAAGATCTATCCAGGTACTAAATAGCTTTAAGTCTTTTAATAATCCTCATTTACACAACACCCAACACAATCTTTAGTTGAACACTTTAATCATGGGGCTATTTCCCAAAGTACATACAGGTGAGAGAAATAAACATGAAATACATAACACCTGTAGTTATTTTGTTTCTTCTTTTTTATCTATTAGCTGCAATTACCTATCAGATATTCATCTTTTGTTTAGCCAGTATACACCTTCATTGCATTGCCAATATTGCCAAAATATTTCATAAGCAAATTAGCAAGCCAGTTGATTTAAGCACCATAATTAAACTTAAGTATAATTACACAATTAGTATTATATAATTAATACATCTAAAGTGGGATTTAGACTATCACAGATATTTTTGGCAAGGGTATGTAAGTTTAATAGTAGCACTTCTGTTATTTAGAAGAATTGCCATCTTTGTTGGTCATAAGAACATTTTATTCAACTGTTTAAAAAAAAGAAAACATTAGCCTTTTTAAATGGCAAAATGCCCTACAATATCTACAATGGGAAGGTGGAGAAATGTGTCAGTCTTCAAACCTACCAGGTAAATAAATTACAGAAATTTAAAATGAAACACTTAGTCATAGATGTAGACAAGTCTTTTTTTGTTTTTGTTTTGCCAACTTAAAAGAAAAAAAGTTCAGCCACAATTGGAGAATCCAATTTTCAAACCAAGGAAAATAGAAATATGAACAAGTATAAAAATTTCCCATTTACTTGTACATCTATGATTAAATTCTTTTTACCGATTACATTTATAATATCCCATCCAAATATTGGAAAAAAAAAAAAAAAAAAAAAAAAAATGTAAATAAGGGAAAGCAATTGTCCACTTGCGTCAAGGTCAAGAAACAAAATTAGCTATAGTCAAAAGGGAAACAGAAAAATCTTTTACAGTAGACATCTGAAATTTGAAGGGTACATGTTATTCTGTCTGGGATGAAATCCAGATAAATGACAAAGAACATGCTTGGAGAGTATGAAAGTTGAAGGAGGCAGCATATATTGACCAGCCACATAAATCAAGATAGCTGCTTGTCATATGATTTTATCTGCTAAACAAAGGTTTTGTTGTAACTTTATATAAAGAAATATAGTATTAAAGTGTGCTATATTTATGGGATAAAATGCTCAATATCAGAGATAGAGTATGTAATTATAAATATAAAAGTGAACACTCAGAGGCGACAAGCTGTTTCATGCTCGACCCAATCGCCAGGCTGCCCCGGTGGGCTGACAACCGTGTCTAGCATGAAACAGCCTGTTGCCTTTGAGTGTTGACTTCAATGTTCACTGTGTGTGTATGTAACACCATATGGAAGAATATGTAAAGGGATTGATCCAGTCAATATATTAATGACCATTTCCCCCCAACACCATTCTATCCATTACAAAAATAAAATTTTTCCTCTTTTCTGGCAGATTGTACATATGACAAAGGTTAAACAGACCAAAAAATATGTATTACCAACATAATGTTCAAATAACAGAAAATTTTGGATGGTAATGACTTCTTAAAGTTATAGACAATTTATGATTAAGCGCATCACACACCAAATCCAAAAGATAAAGTTGCTGAATATAAATTCAATTAAATGACAAATTTTATATTTGTATTAATGATAGACATGTTGAAATGTTTTGAATTTACAGAAACACATATACATACTCAGACAGCTTAACGCTCTAAAGATGGTCTCAGATGAGATTGAAAGTAGTTGGGAAAATAAAAACTATTTGAAAGAAAATCTTGGTCTTTTTCTTAATTTTGTAAGGCAACCAAGAAATTAATCTATGAACATATGTCTAATTTAAACAAACCTATTTGAAATATATACATATTTATTATAAAATTATTAAATTTACAGAAGAATGCCCAATATAAATTTATAAATCTACACAATGTGGGTATAAGAATCAGCACTGCATGGTGACTGTTAGCCCATGATCTGAAGATTGCATTGAGGTTTAAAACTGAGAGCCACCATGCATTATTAATTCTTATGTCCACACTGAATCTTTTTGTATATCTTTTAATCCCCTGGTGTTATAATACCAAAAAGAAATCAATAACTTGTCAGTATCATAAATTTAAATTGCTTTTGTTATAACTTCAATATTGCCCAATATCATATCATTTTAACCTTACTATTTTAGACTTTCATTCTTGGATAATTGCAAGTTGGGATGCCTTTCTGAAAAGACTATTCTCTTTAAGTAGTGTCATGTTATTCAAATATTTATATGCCTGCTTACAGTGGTTTGACAATGCACCGATTGGCTTAAGGAAGTATTAGTATCAGCTTGCTTGTTGTCATTTTTTTTTAAAACTAAGAGCCATAAAAGTTTCTAATTTCCATCTTTTAACACAAGGCCTTTTTGGTGAATATCATACAAATCTTATGTAGTCACAAAGTATCCTAAATCAGAAATACATGTCACATTGTATTCTAATCAGTTCCCCCCCATCAATACTCCACCCCAGCCCCACCTGGAAATAATGGTCACACTTATTTAGGCATCTCTATAACACTGTTTCTGTCGACCTATCTCTTCTTTCCTTACAACTTTTCTCACAAAGTCTTAGTGATTCTATTGTCTTGCTTGGCATGAAAAAAAAAAAAAACAGTTTCTAGTTCTAATCTCCATTATTTTATTCATGTTTTTCTGATTAGCCATTTTATCAGACAATAGGCTTATCTTATGTGTCAACCCAAATTATCCCCGGGTACTTGTGATGGTTGGGGATATGACAAAATACATTTAGGATTTATTTAAAATTTTACTAAATTCCTGACACTACTCAACAGCTGACCATTCATACACCTTAGTAGCTATTACTTTGTGAGGTAATATCCAGAAACAATTAGAGTAGTCAACATTCAATCAACAAATGATAGCATAGAGAATTAGAGTAAAAAGAGTAGCAGATGGTGCTTATTTGTTTCCATGGCCAAAATGGTTATGGCAATGTCCATAAAAGACAAGCTATTGAAGTAAGAAATGCAAATTCAAGTCTCATTAAAAGCTACTTTTATTCCTTAATTCAACTTCTTTGTTCATAGTCAATTCATACATCAACCCAGACTTATGAAGAAGCAACAAGATCGAATGAAATTAACAAAATATTGAAAATGCTTCACACAAATATAAAAAAAAAAAAATTATATAAAAGCTACAGAAAAAGGCATGAGCTACATAGTTCATTATTTACATTATTCGGACTATTGTCCTCATCTTTGTCGCCATATTTATTACATTTCGGCTGTTGTACGCTCCGGCCTTCTTCAGGTGGTTGGAATGTCGAACTGAACCCTTTATTTTGCTCACTGGGGTAGACTGTTCTAGTTCCACGTGCAATGTTTAATGGATGTCAGTTATCAGTTATCTCCTGTTAATTTCCCTCTGAAAGTTCTCCACTACCTTAACCAGGTATTGAACTCACACTCTTTGGGTCCTGTCACTGGATCTAATTAACACCTTTATCCAATGTGCCATGTGTCTTTGAGGAAACGTAATAAATATGGCAATAAAGATGAGGACAATAGTTCGAATAATGTAAATAATGTGCATAATACCTCATCTCAGAAATATAGACAGTTAATGAATCAATAACTATGTAGCTTCTAACTAACGAATACCTCAAACCATAAATGAAAATAATTGTTTTAGAAATATTGGAACTGACCATATTACATTAACTTTTAGATTTCATTTGTCAGAACTTCATTCGTTTTGTTTGTTTTTTTTTGTTATTTATAAATAAAATGAATTCTCCAGTGGATTTAATTTGGTAGAAAAAGAATCTAATACTGAATGAAAGCCATTTTCTCAAAAGGTAATATTGGTTAATGGTGCTTGGCAAAGATTAGAGTTTTTCTAAAATAATTATAGATTCTGAAAATATTGAGCAAAAAAGGAGTTGCTTTAATGTTTTAGTTCACTAGAACAAAATTTTATTTTAAGTGAAATTAATATTTAACAAACACCCATAGCCACAGCAATTAGAAATGCAACCAATTAAAAGATTATATCGACAATATAACAGTGAAAGTAGAACTTGGTCATTTTATGCTACCTAACATCAAATTCTGAAAATAAACGGTTGAATTATATCGTTTAATTTAAAGCATTTCTTGGTTTTCTTGTAAATTTTAGCAACTGAATGGAGATGTAAATTATTGTTAGCAATTAAAAATCAAAAATTGTAACTAAACAATTTTTCATTAAATTTTGTGTATTTCCCCGAGATAATATTTAGCTCAAATAATTTGTCATTTGTTATAACAATAAATTCCTTTTGTGAAACTAAAACTTTTGCCATTTAATTTTTAACTTGTATTTTTATCTTACATTTAAGTAAGTGAATAATTTAATTTATATTTACATAGAAGTGGAGTTTGTTAAGAGATTTGTCCTGGTGCCATAACTATTCAACTGGGTCATGGGGAGTATGGGGACTGTATAAAGAAATATATAAAAAACAATATAAATAAAACATTTTCACCCATGAACACCTACATAAGTGTCAAGGTGGGTGACAACCCACTTTGAAGTAGAGTTCCCAAAGAGACTTGATAGAGTTAAACATAGAAAGGATTGATTTTAGGAAAAACACAAGGGGGGGAAGAAACAGGAAAGAAACCTTGATTACCAAAATCAAACATTGGGGGGGGAAAAAGAAAAAGATTTAATTAAGTTACACAAAATTAAATCAGCTGAGTGGTTCTTAAGAACAGTATCTGAATATTAACTTGGAACCAATTTAGTGACTAAGTATATCTGGGTACAGCCCCATATCAATCTGTTGCACTCACAAATTTAGACAAAAATGATGACAATAAATGACTTTCAGAAAATTGGGGAAGAAAAAAAAAAAAATGACATTGTTATTTATATAAAAACTTATCCATTGGATTGGTAGAATTTCTAACTTCAGAGAAAAGCTTTCGGGAAAACATCAAGCCAAATGGTTTATTTACATAGGAAAAAAACGTTTTCTGGAAGCAGGTCATCAAAAATTGGTCAAGTGGCAAAATCATCTTGTACTTTTTGGAACAAAGGCGGCTCCTTCGTTAACACAAGTTAATGGTCAAATTGTACCAATATATCATTGGCAACAAGCCAGCAGGCCAAGTTCCATATATACAAGTGCAAAGTGTACTTTAATGAGTTACGGAGGTCAATATAAACGAGACACATACAAGATGGGGACAAAACACAATTACAGAAAAAGAGTATCATGACTGTTGTGCTATCATCATAGTTTTAAAACAAACACTTCAGTTAAGTAGCATTATAATTCGGAAAATGCAAAATTGCTAATTTGAAACATGTGTAAGCAATAATTAACAAACTACATCTTAAGGAATTATTTCAAGACTAATCAATCTCCAGAATCAGTCAGGAATGACATGTGGTTGGCTCAGGATTGGGAAGTTTCAGGCTTGAGTTTGGATATTCTTCAGATCATTTATAAACAAAGTAGGTGTGGGAGTCGCCTGCTCAGGACATTGTTGAACAAGTAACCAAGAAAGCTGACTAGTACTATGATCAATTATTCGTAAACCTGAGGCTACCACAGAAAGTGTATCATGCTATATTAAACAGAATAGATTGGTTGGTTGGTTTGGTTTATGGCATATCAACCTCAGTGGGTTACTTAATACCAACAATTTTTTTTTTCCTGATGGATGATATTTTGTTGTGTCAAAAACCTATTGCTGGCAATATTATTTTTAAAAACCTACTGCTGGCAATATTTTTTTTTAAACGTATTGCTGGTAATAGTTTTTTTTGTTTTTCTTCAAAAATTTATTTCTGGTAATAATTTTTTTTACAAAGTATTTCTGATATTAAAACCTATTTTTACACTTTCAAAGTATTTTTGCTCCAGTTTCGGGTGATAACTATTTGCCCATAGCAGGAATCCTAACAGGTGCTACCACCCCAGATCAGGACGGAACTAGGAACACCAGCAATTAAGAGGTGGTTAGACGCTCCTCAAAACCTCCTGATCAGAGGCCTTGCTGTTGGACATAGTTTATCATCTTACCCTGGACGGATTAAACAGAATAGCAAGTACAAGACCAGCCATTGTGTTACATACAGAAAGTGTTATGACAGTGATTCCCTTATTTGTTGATATCTTTTCAGAAGGAAGCCAGTCCATTGCTGCTGCTAATGCTTAGCTATGTGTCAGCAAAACTAAGTTCATTCATCTAAACAATTACATGACTTTGACCAAAAAAATAAAAATAGAAGCATGATGATTCCGTGCTGCTGTTAAAGTGATGCTCAGTCTTCTGGGAATTAAACTGTGTAAAGCTTATAGATTTCCTGACCAAAGGTACTATAATAACTGGGACTTATCCCTCATTGTTTTTGAATTTAGAGGAGACTAAAAAGCACATCAATGTATAATGATTAGCAAAGGTGTCTGGATGCTACAAGGTAATGTACTAGCATGCAGATCCCAGGTAACATAAAATGATTCCCCATCCTTTATACCTTGGCAACATCTGATTCTTCCTATGTCTCTATTAAGTTATATTTGAAAGGCAGGTACTTCCAGGAAGATGACACTGATTAAAGAGATGCAACTGACTGCAGACTCAAGTTACATAGTTGTGTGTGTGTGCGTGTGTGTGTATATATATATATATATATATAAAAGTCTCCACAAGTGTGCATAAATAAACGAGAAAAATATGTCATGTGGAAGCATATGAAGGGTAAATCAGTGCACCAATGTATTGTCATGCAATAAAAATGAGCCAGGACACATCTTTAATGAAGGTATAAGTTTGCTTATTCCTACCCAATGTCTTCAGAGAGCCTCACATAGAAATACACTTGTTGATATTTGTTAAGTCACCAAACCTTTATTTCCTGCCAATGGTCAGTGAACTTCCAATGAGAACATTCGCACCCCACAGACACATGCAAAAATAAGTGCTAGCTAAAAGTCCAGGGAACAGGGACAAACTTAAGAATCTGCTCATCATTTCCCATGTCTCAGATACAAGTACATTACTTATTGTAAGAAAATCAAATATTTTATGATAAAAAAATTCCAAAGAACTATCATATGCACATACAAAACATTATTTAGATTGTAAAGTCCTGCAATATTTAATGCAAGAGATGAAAGATTAATATAAAGAAATTTTAATCTTAAGCTAAGAAAAGATCTTCACAAATCAATCCTAATAGAATGTCCAAGGTTGGACCCAATAGAAAACATTCTTACAAATGATCACTGTATAATGTTCAATGTGTGATTGATAAAGGAAATTAAGTTGAGAAATAAATGCTTGAACAAATGAAGAAGTTTTGCTTAACTCCTAAAGTAATGATTTTCTGATATATCAAAATTGAAGCATTTAACACACCAGGTATGAATGCTTCTTAAGTCAAATTGAACAAAAATTCCAAATTCTTTTTCACATCTCTCATTAATCTGATGAGAGAGAAAAAAAAAATGAAATTAAATTCAGTGAGCAAAATAGTTAAAGCCAAAATGTCACAAAAGTCTATCAAAGTTAAAATGAGTACAAGCCATGAAAATAAACATTTCTATCAACTGTACACGAGTCCCTGAACTAATAGCTGAAAATAAATAATAGAAGAGGGAGGGGGTACATAACCTACTAAGTTGGTTTGCAAATGTAATAGGTGTTTTCAGGACTAAAAGCTATTACCATCACAGTTAATAGTAGATTGCAAATAGTATATATTAGCTATCAAGTGTTTTAACAAGAAAACTCTTCTGCTAACAATTTACCACACTATTCCTGACTGCACCCCAATATCAAGTTTAGTATCTGCATTACAGGCCAGAAAAGAAATTCTGATAACTTTCAAAGAGTTGTTTTTGTTTTTCTCTCTCTCTCTCAAATAGCTACTTCATCTGATGAGCCAGGTAGAATTTCAGAGATCAACTTTGGGAAGAGGACATCATCATCATCATTATTAATACTACTAAGACAACAGCAGCAGCAAAGAGAATGGCATGTGCTCAAATGCTGAAAACTAGGATGAGATCTTTATAGACCTGACATTCTAGATTACATCACATATGTAAGTGGCATAATCAACAATATAAATAGCTATATGTTTATCTTTTATTATATCGTTTCTGCTCAGTAAACTCAATTCCGTTAATATTCTAAGAGACATCACTCGAATTCATTTTCAATACTATTCAGGAGCAGCAATAGAGTAAATTAAATCAACACCTAATGAATCCAGAGACAAACTTTTTGCCCCCACACTTGAATATTGAAGCTATTATTTTTCCATTAGTCTATGCTAAAATCTAATTTACATAATCCCATTTTTGCCTCTTTTACAAGATTTACTCAAAACTGGTATTCAAAATAAAAGTTGAATCAACCTGGATCAAAAATTAAAAAAAAAAAAAAAGAAAAAAAAGAAAAGAAAGTGTATATTAGTTAATAGAAACCTAGATCCACCTGGATCTGCAAAAACAAGAAACGTTTACATAAAATTTCCACAAGTTTTGAGTTTAAAACTAATGCAGTATATGACTTGCGTTATCAAATTAACTTTTTCAGTCAGTTATTTGGAGGGGGTCACATTTAGAAAAAAAACTTCATTTTTATCTTTTAATAAAGATTGTTGGTTGATGTATTTCTTTGAGTGGGTGTTTGTTAAATATTTTTAAAAATTCAAAAAGTGTTGGATCATTTTTTTAGCTCATGTGAGACAGTAGTCAGCAAATGGGTCGATAGGAGGAGAGCAGGATAAAAAAGATAGAGAGGTCAAAGGGGCTTCCTTTCTAAAGTCAAGAAAAAAAAAGCAGCGAGTAGGTGGAGGTCAATAGCAAAAGAAAAAGAAAACTGGACAGAAAGAAAAAATTAAACGTACTTTCAACCTTATGTTAGAGGACATTTATCAAGGAGTGAAGTAGAGGGTTGAAAAATATGGGGGAGTCAATGAAGAGAGTAGGGAAATGAAACGAGAGAGACGATATTGATTAGTCTTTTCTATTATCAATTCCGTTGCATAAGAGAAAAAAAAAAGGTTAAAACTGAAATGGAAAAATGTTTAAAGACAAGGAAATGTTTCTAAGTGAATGGAATGAAAAAACATTAGTTTGTAACATAAGCCCTCTGGGAAACAACAACAGTAAAACAAAAACAGGTTGCAAATAAAAAGGATACCCCCTTCCTCTGTAAGGTTTACCCACCCCATTCACTGCGTTAATTGAATATCTGTCATGGAAATAAAACCGGGGAGATACACACAGTATAGCAAAAAGTTGATATATAGTCACTATTGCTATTTAAAAGTTATAAAGTAGGTACTCTCAAAGAAACGCGATACCTGATGTTTAAAATGACTTTAAAAATGAAAAATCTTTGAAGCTATTATATATTTCCAATAAGCAAAATACTTTTCTCTATTTCAAATTTAATTTAAAAAAAAAAAAAAAAAGAAGTGAGGAAATGATTCAAACACAGGGTTTCTTGCTTGCAATGCCTATTTCTGACCTTCAGAATTTCATTGATTCAACATCTTATGTTAAGTTTTAAATACACTTCTGCAAAGGTTGAAAAAGAAGTTTTGTCGCCGATCCCTGTAGGGGAAAAAAATGAATTTTTATTGGGATACCGGACATTGTATTTTTTTTAAATTAGCGGTAAATACCAGTAGTGTTCATCTTAAAAAAAATGTCCGACTCTAACAAAAGTAGAATTGACATTCTTTTTTAAAAAAAAACATAGACAAAGTCATTTGTTTTTAAATCAGAAGTCATGCTTGAATTACAACACAAAAATATCACCATTTATTTCACATGTAAATTATTAAAAAAAAAAAAAAACAAGTCACAAATGATAGCAACGGTACTAAATATGGGTTGAAGTTGCCTCCCACTCCATATTGTAGATAATTTTTAAAACTTTCTTAAATCGTACCACAAAAAACATATCCATCACTTGGCTGGTTCCTTTCAAGGTTGACAATGCTGTATGTTTTTTTGGGGTTTTTTAACTGCCACTATTCGCAGGTCTGCCCTATTATTCACCTCGTCTCAGCCAAACATGAGGAATTTTTTTTGTCAAGACAGTGTATAAATAATTCTTTCTTTCCCAAGGGTAAAAGTAACGGAAGGGGGGCGGGGCGCTTTCACTGCAATTCGAACTCGATATGCCTATTCCATGCTATTCGTATTATTCACTATTCAGTCAACTAAAACACCAGAAGTTATTTTCGCCTTTTCTACGGCACAGTCATATGCCTAACCTCACAAGTTGTAAAAAGATTTCCGACTTTAGTTGATCATTAAACAATTTTTTTATCTGGACTATCAGATCCTCCATTTAAGTTCTTTTTTTTTTTCTTATGGAGTAACAAACTAAGTCACCTACAGACAATTTTTAGCGTTATTTTCAATGTCTAAGCGGAATAGACAATTTTTTTTCTATCAAAACAAGACATGCTTTTTTTTCTTGCTAGCAGTTTTTAAAAAAATAAATTCAACAACAAATGACAGATTTGTCCACGTCTGACAATTTCATGAATAGAATAAAAATAAAATACATGTTATTTTTTCCTATCTCTCCACGTGGTGCCGTTTTTGTTCCGGTGGCAGGAGCAAAGGGTCTTAAAAATGAATTGATATTTGACAACGACAAAAAAAATCTTTCAAACACATTTTTTCTATAACAGACACTTGCAATTAAACGAAGCAATAAACAGGAATACAAAAAAACCCTCTTTTTTTTAGTCTCTCTACTCAACTGTGACATTTAGTGACTAGGGCTTTCCTGTCCATTCATTAGAAACAAATAGAAAAGGCGGGGGACATTTTTTCCACATATCTGAATATGCTACGAATGAAATTAAAGATGGTTTTGTTTTCAAAAATTTTAGCACACTAATATTAGGATGCGGCTTCAACACCAAAATCTGGCACTTTTGTTTACAATTGCTAGTAAAAACGCAGTGATAAGCCATGGAATTTCCATTATGGATTTTATTTTCATTTCCTAAACACTGTCAGTGGCAATTCAATGAATATTAAAATAAAAATGCAAATAATTATTAATTGAAATAAAAATTCAAGTTTTCTTTTCCCCTTTGTAGTTGTTCTGATGAAGGTTTTTTTTTTTTTTTATTTCTCTGAAAAAATTTAAAAGCTTCTCCTCATACCCCCCCATTTTATGAAAAATCCTGTTAGTTTGAAATGTTAGGTCAGTTTTTAAGTCAAAAAATAAAATATGAATCAAAGATTAACGAAATTGGGTGGGAAAAAAAGCTACACGTTTTCTTATTTCCCTTATTTTTAAACGATTCGGATTATTAAGTAATAATTTTTTTAAAGTTATCTTTATTTTTAATAGTCAAACTATGTGAGATTGTTAAAAAGTTTATTCCCCTCAAATTAGGTACACAAAAAAAAAAAGTCTAATACAATTTTTACCATACATCCTCATTAAATTTAGTCAAACAATATTTTTTACTTTAATGATCTTTATTTTTCATGTGTTTATATAGTTATTTTTTAATTAAATTAAATCAATTTAAATTTTAACTTAAATGAGTGGGCGTGGCAACGTAAAAAAAATTAATTTATGTACGGTTTTTTTGTTTTTCAACATCATTTTCTTTCTTCTTATCCCAGGGCAATTTTTTTTTAACAAAATCATGGATTTTTTTTTTAATTTATGCTATAATCGAGGAATTACTTACTATTTTATTTTTATACCTTAAATTTTAGAAAACTGAGAAAAATAAACATTAATTTTTCACTTTAAAAGAAGTTGAGCATTTAAAAAAAAAAAAAAAAAATTTCAGAAGATCAATCACGTGGGCCCTAATTCCCGCCCACTTCAAACGAATAGTTCGGGAAATGAGGGTCCTATATAGAGAATTTATAATTTAAAAAGAAATAAGTATCTCGACTTGAGAGACTTCTTTTTACTTTTTAAATTATAAAAAAAATACTTCTACCCTTCATGACAATTTATATAGAATTTGAAATTTCACAATGCAGTTTTTAAAAAGTTGCACCCCGAAATAAAAAAAAAAAAAAAGACCTTTTTAAGAAAAAAGTTAAATTAGAATTTTAAAGTCGTAACATCAAATTAATAAAAGACCAGAAATAGTTTGAGTTGTCAAGTTTAAAATTAATGATGAGGGTGGATTTCCCACCTTAACTGAAGTAACGGTTTAAAAAGAAAAAAAAAAAAGTCCTACCTATAGAAATTAGAAATATTCCCCTTTTGGAAGAAAATGACGACGAAAAAAAAAAAAAATAACTCTTTCTTGAAACTTGTGTAAAAAGTGATAAGATTTATTTTAAAAAAATAAATAAATAAACCAAATTATCAAAACAATATAAAATTAAAGTCATTTTTTCTGATTAATGAAAAAGTGAAAATTTAAAATGCACATGGATTTACATTTTTACAATACATACAAAAACTGTATCGACGGATTGTTAAAAAATAAAATTAATTATTATTTTGTTTGTCTGAATTCAAATAGTTAATGACATTTTTTTAATTAATACTTTTTCCTTTCTTTCTTGGTTGTCGCAGTTTTTATATTTAAAAAATTTACACTCGGATTTTGTGAAAAACTTGTTCTCGGCTCAAAGATCCTAACTTTACTAAGCCAGGATTAAAGAATTTATTGAACAATAAAGAAATGAAGCAATAAAGAAAA
This sequence comes from Acanthosepion esculentum, assembly GCA_964036315.1. Classification (NCBI taxonomy): domain Eukaryota; kingdom Metazoa; phylum Mollusca; class Cephalopoda; order Sepiida; family Sepiidae; genus Acanthosepion; species Acanthosepion esculentum. Next base: position 87,806,907 of record OZ038507.1, read on the forward strand.
ACGTGGGTGTTAAATGGATGAATTATACTTTCAATAACAAATGAATTAAATAATAACGGCTAGATTTCAGAAGATTTATCATATGGAAACTCATTTTTTAAATTAATATAAAATTCTGCAAATTCATGTTTTTAATTATAAAGGAAGCACAAATAAAACTCAAATAAAGACGATCGTAATTAATTTGTCCGAAAAGAAAATATATTTTAAATAAAATAAAGTAGACAAAAAAAAAAAAATTAATTAACTGAAAAAAGAAAAAAAAAAACGGACCTGTGATTATTTTAGATTTTATTAGCTTTTGGTACGATTCTTTGGATATATTTTTTTTAATCTAATAATGTATGGACCGAATAAAAGATGAGATGCAAAACCAAAACTAATAAAAAATCTACTACAAATTTCAAAATAAATCAAAATCATTGACATTCCACCTAGTAATTTATTAATCCCATTCATACAACATTATTCGAAAGAAACCGATTGTGATAATTTATTTGAGATGAGAAAAATAATCCTTATGTCCAACAAAACAAAATGTATTAAAGAAAAAACTTAACTCCCCAAAAAATTAATAAAGGACTCATTGATTTGAAATAAACAAAAGAAAAAAAAATATTTCTATTGTATTTTAGATGAAATGAAAAAGCCTGGAAAATTTATGAACAATACGAGAAGAAGACTGACAGTTGGAAATTCTCATGTTATTAATTATTATTATTATTATTCATTTGATTTTCTTCTCACCTGACAACGGCAAACAACCTCAGCCGACTGGGCCAGCATGTCGACTACTTTGCCTTTGCCTTCGTCTCCCCATTGCGTCCCAACAACAACGGTAACAACCTCAGTACTGGACATTTTGGCTCTCTTCGTCTGACAATTTACTTCTCCATTCAAATTATCCGACGGTGCGCTGCCGTTACTCTCCGTAATAGAGTGACTAACGTTGACTCCGCTTGAGTTCACCTTGCCGCCTTCTGTCGCCATTGCCTGTTTACACGTAGTACGCATGCGCAGCGAGTTGAGCGCGAAATCGGGCGGAGTGGGAGAAGCTCACCCCCCTCTCCTTAAACATGTTTTGACGGGCTGGAAACAACAGAGACTTAGAACTTAAACATGATTTTTAATTCGAACTTACATAAGAAAGAAGTCTTTCTTGATCATTCCCCTAACTTTTATATATATTTACGTACATCACCAGTAAAAGTTCAAAACTGATTTTTTTTAAAAAATAAAGTACTTAGTTATTTTACTGTGGGACTGAAAAACACGTGGAAAATACAAGCAACAAGCTTTTTAAATTTATTTTACACTGTTACGCTTCAAACTTAATCGATGAAATAAAAAAATGAAAGCTCAACTACACACCACATTTGTTAGAAAATTAGCCAGTTTTCTTCCGTTTTTTCTTAAATAAAGAAAAAACATTTTTATTGTTTCATCTCTACAACAAAAAAGGTATTTTTTTAGTGCGCCTACGTCACAACTGAAATGTAACACAAGAAGGTCAGTTTACTTTTTAAAAAAAGTATGTTTACCAGCCATACTGTGAAAAAATTACTCAAGCCTTCCTCTTCTGGGGACGCCTCAGGCGCCAGGAAATTACCCCAGCCTTCTTCCGAAAAAGAGGTACTGCCTGGGGGATATCTCCCCCTTGAGCTTGAGCTGAGATTATTTTGAAGTTACTCAGACGAAGTCAGATAAGTATAAAAAGTGGACACAAAGTTTAAACACCAAGCGGCGACAGTCTGTTTCATATTTCAACGCAATTTTCATGCTATATTTACATACCCTCTATCTCTGATAGAGCACTTTTACCCATCATAGCTTAAAATAAAACTATATTTTATCATATATAATAGCAATAATTTTGCATACACACCCTAATTTATTCGACTACTGACGGTTTCATGTGTTGGATACAATCTTCAGGCAATGGTGAAGAACAGAGAACATTTTTATGTTAAGAATTATTACATTTTATTGACACAAATTTTTTGTACATGTTTGTTTGTCTATAAAATTTATGTAGTGTCTAAAAATACTTAGGTATATGATTATATTAATTACAGAAAAGATAACTTGAGAAGATATATACCCCAAGATTCAGTAAGGCTATTTACCCAAGCCTAACAGTAAGTTTGACCCAAGGTGTAGCACTACGGATATATAGGAAAAGACAAAGAGAGAAAGAATTTCATTTATGCCTTGGTAAATTATTTTTAGTGCCACATCTATTCAGAATGTAGGTAATTATGGCTCTCTACATATTCCTTTTCTTTACAATCTGGTAATTGTCATGATTTCTTGGGAAAGACAATGTCATGGTTTCCTAACACTTCCAATTTTGAATTCAGTGTTTTTCACTGGCTGCCACACAAAACTAGAGATCCCAGTCTACCTGGCTATTTAAATCATAACAGTAAGATGAGAATAAATAGATCCATGCCTGGGTGCAAAGTGAATGCAACAGATTAGGCTGGAATTTGAACTTGTAGTGGACAGTTTGGTGGTTACCATTTATTTAATGGTGTCGACGGCCCAAATCAATCCATACAATTTTTTACTCTATGAATATGTTAAGCAAAATGCAAAAACAACAAGAAACATTTGTGATAAAAGACAGAAGGCAAATATTTGAATAAGTAATTTTCAATATATTTTTGTAATGAAAATATTTTACAAAAATGTAGTGGATTTTTTTAGGTGAAATCTTGTTAGTTTATGTTGAACTCAAGTTTGGTGAAAGATTAAATTTTCTTAATGAGTTCTGATTTGAAAGGTTGTTTGTTAGAATCTGTTATTGAAGATTTTGTAAATTAATTGCAAGAGAAAAATTTACATTTCAGAATTTACTGTTCATGTAATTAGCAAATGTTTGTAAAGTTGAATGCAATTTTGTGATCAAAGACGTTATCTACCTTTGATTGTTTTGTGTAATACAATGTTCTCGAATATTGAGAAATAAAGTTGATTTGTTAGCAGGAATTTGTTTAACTTCTGCGTAAAGAATTTGGTGAGTGAATGGGAATAGAGTTCACTGATGAGTTTTGGTGAGTGAGTGAGTGTGAATATCGTTAAGTTTATATAATGTTCGTATGAACAAAAACTTAAGATTGTGTGGTTGTGTGAAGTTTAGTTGCAATTCGTTTGATGTTACAATGCTCACTGGAAAGTGTGAGTGAGTTTTTGTTTTTATTAGCTTCAGGTGGCTCACAGAGAGTTGGCGCAAACTTGGATTTCAATCATGAGCTGTAAAAATTAGTTAAGCGTGGGTGGATAGTCATGCCTGCTTGTATATTTATTAACCAATGAGGGCTCAAGATGTTTTTGAAAGTGTTCTGTAATCCACTTTTTGCACAGATTTGACCAAACTATTTTTGGGTATTGGAATAATGTAGAATTTGGGTTCTACAAACTTTTCTCACCAATTCTACTTTCTGCACTGGTAACCACTATGCTACCAGCAGACCTCTTTGGTCAATACTATAATGAGATATGATTTTGTGGTGAGTGCGAATAAAAATAACTCCCTTTACTCACTCCTTTCAAACTCGAGCAAGCTGAGGATAAAGACGGAAGGAAATTTTTCTTGGACCAATGAAAACTTTGAATTGACAGAGACTGCCCGGCGAGCTGAGAAAAAAATTAAAGCAAAATCGTGAGCCTATGTGAAATTTTCTTTGGACCAATGAAAACCTAGTTTTCACAGAAATTAGCCATTGAACCTAGAAAATAAAGTAAATAGCAAGCCTATGCAAAATCCTTTTTTATATGAAATAAGGAAAAAAATTAAATCAACTCAAAAAGAGTGATTGAAGCCATATGAAAAGTTTCATTTCTGTTCAAGCGTCCTGCATTCAGATTTTCGTCAGTGTCAAATTACTCACTAATTATATTACTGGCCTTTAAACAAGCACTTTGCACTTCAAAGAACTTTATTTCAGCAATCCAAGAAAGCTAAGTATTTCAAACTATCTCTCTTCATCTATTTTTGAACATATAAAACCATACATCTCTACAGTGAACAACAAACTCTCTTACTGTTGTTTTAATATTTTTTAATATTATTTTGTGTTAGATCATTTAATCCGTTGTATGAACATTTCCTCTTCATGACAATTTGTTAAAACTACAGACTCTCAAAATTTCTGATTTATTTTCCTGAAAAGAGCTACTGAGACAACTTCAAGTATTTAAATTTGTAAATAAATTCCTTATTTTGTTTTGTTAAAATTACACATTATTATCATCTTCCACAAATCTTCTTGACATAGATAAACCAACTGTTCATTTTAGCCCCAAAGCCTCACACCACTATATTTTTATTACTTACTTTCACGGTAATTGCTCCGATGAGCTGCTTTCGCTGGTTCCCAGGCCTCATGAATTTAAACGTCCTACGAGGCTGGCATCCCTTTCCCACCCCTTCACCGTTGAAACTGTTAGATGTAGACGTCTCTTCTACTCCAATAGCTTCATTTCTCGCACATCTCACCTGTGGAACTCCCTTCCTTATTCCTGTTTCCCTGACAAATACAATCTCCAACTATTTAAGTGTAACGTCAATCGACATCTCCAGCTGCCTTGATCTATCCACTTCCCTTCTCCACATCCTTTCACCTTTCATTCCCATCTGCTCTCACTCCAAATCTTCTGTAACCCCCTTGCCTTGATCGATCCACTATCTTTCTCCACATCCTCTCCTTTACCACTCCTATCTGCTCTTCCTCCAAACCTTCTGTAACCCCTTGCATGCTAGTGGATTCCAGCCTTGCTTGGGGTGATAAGCTTAAAAAAAAAAAAAAAAAAAAACTTTAAGCATTATTTTTAGTGGATATCCATATTTGAGTAGATGCTCCATTTATTTATTTAAACAGTATTTTATTTTCACCTACTGACCTGAATATATAAGAAATCTTATTATTATTATTATATGGGTATCCACTAAAAATAATGTTTAAAGTGATAAAAATCTGTCAAATTAATAAATAAAAATCCATTACTTCTTTATAAATTGCTTTGTTTACGTTTCAGGTACAAAACTGAGCAGTTATGAACTTTTGGAATCTAAAATGAATGTGCTTAAAGGCAGTATACAACCTTGCTTAATTGACAACACTCTTCATAGCCAAGTCAGTTAAAAACACATTGGATCTAACAACAGTTTCTCTTACAAAGAGGGATCCAGGTTCAAGTCCTAGTATAAATGCCTGGTATTGTGTAAGTTAAAACCACTTTATGACAGAGTGCAATAACTTGCTCTTAGTATTGATTTCATAAGTGTTTGGAAAACCTTTTGAGAGTTTTTTTTTTTTTTTTTACTAAAATTTGCCCAAACTCAAGAAACACTCCAGATAGAAGGTAACTAAATGTGGAGTGTGGTATGAATATAAGAGGAGATTGTAAAAAGTGTGATGTTCAGGGGAGCATCTACACAGGAGTTTTATTTACATTGTTCAGACTGTTGTTTTCATCTTTATTGTCATGTTCACAACATTTCGGTCATCATAAACTCCAGACTTCTTCAGATGATTGGAATTTCAAACTGAACCCTTTATTTCATCCACCAGGGTAGGTTGTTCTAGTTCCACATGCCACACCTCTTCTGGATGTCTCAGCTACCTCACTTTAACTCAAGTTTTTGATCACCACTGCCATAGCCAGGTATTGAACTCACAACTCTTTGGGTCAAGTCACTGGATTCAACTAATACTTTTATCCACTGGGCCATGTGAACATGACAATAAAGATGAGGACAACAGTCTGAACAATGTAAATAATGTAAATAATTACAATAACACCATCTCAGAAATATAGACAGATACACAAGAGTTTATTATACAAAGTAGAAGTTCTTGAGCAAAGTTGTCTGAGTAGAACTTCCTTCTTACAAATGGAATTCAAATGACATGAGGGTTATTTGACTCATGGTGAATCCTATTTGTAAAGATTTGAACTGGTGGAACTAAAGAATGGATCTCATCTGGATATTTTCCATGGAAATAGTAATAAAGTAGTGTAGGTTACCCCACTTGGCTTTGTCAAAAACACCCATTAGGTGGTACTATTTAAGTCTATAAAAAGACAAACATATCCGCTCCTTTGATTCCGGATGTATTAGTGCATAAAAAAGAACATTGTTGCCGAGGTGCATTCATTATCCTCGGTTCACTGACTGTTGAACTCTCACACATACACACTTGTATCACACACACACACACACACACACACACACACAAGTACAGTCTTTAATAGCTAAGTTCTAATTTCTTTTCCTTTACTTTCAATTGTGTATACAGTGTAACCCGGATATAAGAGTTGTCAGGACCGGAGAAGAAGTATCTTATATCCGGGTTTCTCTTATATCCGGGTTTGGTCTATTTTGTTTTATTAACACAAGCTCTAATTTGGGGCCAGAGAAAATCGCTCTTATATCCGGGTTTCTCTTATATCAGTGTCTCTTATATCCGGGTTACACTGTATTATTCAATTGTTATTTTAATATTATTTTATTACTAGCCAGTCAGCAGGATCGCCGATAGCAGCAGTGGGCTTAATGACCCGGGCCACCTAGAGCCCCTTTTAGAGTGGGATCCATCCATGTATTGTGGTGGAAGAAGAAAAACGTCTTGCTTTTAGTTAGTTTTCTGCAAAGTTATTTTAATAATTTAATTACAGTGTAACCCGGATATAAGAGAGTTGTCGGGACTGGAGAAGAAATCTCTTATATCCGGGTTTGGTCTATTTTGTTTAGGTAAGTATGGCTCTAATTTGGGGGCATGAGAAAATCTCTCTTATATCCGGGTCTCTTATATCCGGGTTACACTGTACATGTAATTCCTTTTGTTATACACACATTTAATTGTCATTTGTTTTAAATATCAATTTTCGTTAATTTATTTTTACCTGGACTCACATGAGTTCACCAAATATTGTTTGTGGAACAAATGTTCCAGGAACCATTAAATATAAACTGAAAAACATCCACACTTCGCAAGAAAAGATGTGATGTCCGCAACAGCAGTGATAGGCTTGCAATGTTGTTTCTGTTAGAAGGAGGGGGGGCGAAAATAAGTCAGCCTCCACAAAATTGTGCAAACTAAATTCTATAAAGGCTGGAAAGTGAGAATTATGCAACTCCATAATGTTCAGCCATGCTGTCTTAATAGATATCCGCAGCAAACTTGATCTTTGTAGTTGCAGGCTCTCCACTATATCCTATAAACGATATCAGAACGAGCAATACAAATGCAGATGGATATATACCTATGTTTTATAGATTATGCAATCGACTTTGATAAACTACATCGCAAAGAACAGATACAACTGCTTAGGTAAGCTTTATATATTTGGGAAGGAGATTAGAATAATCCATAATCTATTCTGGCAGTGAACCACCTGCATACGGATAGAAAATGAATTCAGTAAATATATGACAATAGAAAGGGGTGTAAGGCAAGGATGTGTCTTCTCACCGGACTTATTCAACCTATACAGTGAGGCAATCCTGAAGGAAGTGAAAATCCTACCAGGATTCAATATTGGTGACCGCAATCTTAACAACATAAGATAGATGACACAGTGTTGATAACAGACACAGAAAGGAAACTACAAAAATTCCTACAGAAGGTCATCAGTTATATGCCATGGTGTGATACATGACTGACGAGGCAGATTTTTTTCACACAGTATGTTGCCATTTCTTTCTGTGGTAGACCAGTTGCCATCCAAGGCTATAGAACCCAGTCTGTCCTGCTATTTACCCATAGCTAGGGGGAGAAGAAGAGGATTCATACTTTTCCCAAGGGCATTAGCATGTAAGTGAATGTAGTGGATTCGACTGGAATTCGAACTCAGCTCTCCGATTCCTCAATCCAAGCCGCTATCCATTACTCCACCGTGCTTCCTACAGAAGGAAATTAAGAAGAAACAACTAAACATTAATTACTTTGGGCTCATGTCAGGTGAATGTGTACCAATTGTCAGAAGTCTGCAATTACTCCCAGACCAATTCTAAGAAACCTATGCCAGTGATACAGTGCATTAACCTATTGGAATAACCTATAATTTGGGGGATACAGGTAATGGTAGCCATTTCCTTATAAGGAAATATTTTGCAGACGTTTATTGAGCAGCCAATGCTACTATCAGCAGAATTTTATAAAATCTTTTTATTGAAACTATTTGTTCAGGAAAATAGGTTTCTCAAAGATCAATATTATTGTTCTTTACAGTATTAATGGGAGCTTCCTTTCTAACCTTTTGTTTGAAGTTGTATGGAAAACCGACATCTACAAGGAATTTGTGAATGAGTGCAAATAGTCACGAAGCATTGCGATGTAGTGGTCACTGGTAAACAAAGTTTTAAGACAGACCAATAGACCCAACCTATGCCATGCAAGCAAACCCCACAACAGTAGAGAACCACCACCAGTCTGCACAGTGCCTTGTTGACAGTTGGGGTCTATGGCCTCATGGGATCTGCATCACACCCAAACCCTACCATTAGCCTCCAAACAACTAGAACCATGACCAAATGAATCACATCACACATGAGCAGTTGTCTAGGACCCAATTAGCAATATCACAAATACAGGTGAGGTGAGGTGCTATATCTAGTGTTGTGGTGTTGACAGGGACACCTTCGTGATTTGCTGAACTGACCTGCTTAATACACATCTGTTGGCTCCTGCATTGAATATAGTCCTGATTTGAAGCAATATTGCTTTTCTGTTGCTGCAGACAATTCTAGTCAAATATGCTGAGAAACATTATGGACAGGTTGTTAGCCACTGTCAACTATGAGCTAATGTCTTCTATCAAGTATTCATGGGATACATGTGACCCCACAGATCAAGAAATATCAAACATCCCAACAATTTTAAAAATGAAACGGTCTAATTCATCTGGCAACCAGTATCATGTTTTGTTCAAGCTCCAATAATTTACATTGCCTTGCCTGAAGCAGCTTTATCAGTGTTTTCACTGACTCATTGGATGTCGAGTTACTGATATATCTCTGGGCATTTCCATGCTGTCAAGATATGATGGTGCTACCTACAATTAACTTTACTTGCTGCTATCAGTAGGTTCTTCATTCCAGTTTGGTGACTAATAAAAAAAAAGTAAAGGAAAGAATAAAATAAATGTAAGTATATTCATATTGTGAATATATTTATTCATATTGTGAATATATTTATTCATATTGTGAATATATTTATTCATATTGTGAATATACTTATTCATATTGTGAATATACTTATTCATATTGTGAATATACTTATTCATATTGTGAATTTACTTATTCATATTGTGAATTTACTTATTCATATTGTGAATATATTTATTCATATTATGAATATACTTATTCATATTGTGAATATATTTATTCATATTGTGAATATATTTATTCATATTATGAATATACTTATTCATATTGTGAATATACTTATTCATATTGTGAATATATTTATTCATATTGTGAATATACTTATTCATATTGTGAATATATTTATTCATATTGTGAATATACTTATTCATATTGTGAATATATTTATTCATATTATGAATATACTTATTCATATTGTGAATATATTTATTCATATTGTGAATATACTTATTCATATTGTGAATATATTTATTCATATTGTGAATATATTTATTCATATTGTGAATATACTTATTCATATTGTGAATATATTTATTCATATTATGAATATACTTATTCATATTGTGAATATATTTATTCATATTGTGAATATACTTATTCATATTGTGAATATACTTATTCATATTGTCCATGAAACTCGAGTCACAAATAGAATCTAGGCAATTTGGGCTTCAAGCACATTACTGAGTAGCTAAGTTGGCTTTAAACCTTTTTTCTCTTTCTTTTTTCAGTTCTGTCATCTATATTTGAGACTGTATCTGGATAAGTCTTTAGGTTTTGGCAAGCTGTCTGTTGGTTATACCAATGTTTTTTTGTTTTTCTTTAACACACACACACACACACACACACATATAAATATAGATATATATATTTAATATAAAAATATATTTTTAACGTATGCTGTATTTATGGGTTAGAGTGCTCAATAACAAGGATAGAGAATATGTAAATATAAAAATACACATTGAGGTCATCAGCCAATGATGACAGTCTGTTTCATGCTTAAACACAATCATCAGGTCATTTGATATATATCTTTAATATATATACTATACATACACATACACACGCATATATATATATATATATATATATATATATATATATTTATATTAAAGAAAAACAAAAACCATTGAAGGAACCAATGTGCAACATGCCAAAACCTAAAACCCTGATCCAGATAAAGTCTCAAACAAAATTACAATACTGAAAGAAGGCCTAAAGGCAAACCTACCTACGGAATAAAGTAAAGTGCTTGAGGCCTAAATTGCCTAGACAGCAAAAAATGCTTAACAACATTAAATCCTATGAAAGGATTGCCCTAGTCATAACCCGAGTTTCACACTCTTCAGACAACTTGAACATATTTTGTTGGATAGATGTGAGTTTGTGACCCTGGGTTTCACGCTTTTGCGATCATCAGACAAACTGATTAATTTTTTAAAAATTTGGATTTACGTAGGTCGCATGTATTGGTGTTATTATGGAAGCGGGAGGGAAATCATCATTGTGATGTTACTCATGCTAACGCAAACATACATGCATGCCTTTACACCCATTGAGGTATGCAGGCACACATACACACGCACTCGCCTACTGGAACTCACACAAACATAAACATATGTGGACAGTATGGGACTTGACATATGTATGTATATGTGTGTTGTTGTCTACATACATACGCATTTGATTGTTGAATTTCAATAATGGGATGTGTATCCATTTTTCTCTTGAATGTAGCCATGTCAACAATCAGACCATTTCTATATTTTTCTGCTGAATATTCAGCGGAAAAATAGAGAAATGGTCTGATTTCCCTCCCATTTCCTGTCCATTTCAAATACGAGTATCCACCATATTAACGTTTGAAGTAATAAAAATGTCAGATTAAAAATGAATCCATTAATTCTTTAGAAATTGCTTTGTTTACATTTCATATACAAAACAGGAACAAATATACGTTTTCAAGAAAAACATCTGAATGAGGAAGTGTGCTTTCCTTAAAAGGAAAAGTAGAACCTTACTGGATTGTGATGCTCTCTGTAGCTGAGAGTGCTATGTCGTCACTTTCATCAGTTTCGAAAATCAACATAAAAAAATGCAAAACCTCAAAAATCTTTGATAGTGGCTAATGGTAGCCAAATGTACTCAGATGTAGGAAAATATATTTTCAAATATGAACCTGAAATCAACAAAATAATAAGAAACATGGAAAAAAATAAAGAAAAAATAATTAACAAAGAGATTTAGTTAGTATTTAACCAAACTTGTATAAATGAAAACTGCTGCCCCAAATACACCCAATATATATACATATCATTATCTATCTATTCCTGAAACCTTCTGATCGAACAATTCCAAAAAGATTTGTCTATGAAACACTGGAGTCAGGATGCTGAATATAATATCAATCAGCTAAGTGACAAATTTTATATTTGTATTAATCCTATATGTGTGTGTGTGTGTGTGTGTGTGTGTGTGTGTGTGTGTGTAAAACACTTTGTGTGTTTTACACACACACATATATATATTTATAGGATTAATACAAATATAAAATTTGAAAAATATATATATAAATATATATATAAATATATATAAATATATATATAAATATATATGTGTGTGTAAAACACCTTGTGTGTTTTACACACACACATATATATTTATAGGATTAATACAAATATAAAATTTGTCACTTAGCTGATTGATATTATAAAACTCAGAAGAGCATATGAAACTGACACCCCAAGACAAAATGCTCTTTACCAAAATGGTAGAGCATTATATTTCATATAATAAAAATCAGGTTTTATTTTTTTAAGCATTTCACCCCAAGCAAGGCAGGAGTGCCACTAGCATGCAAGGGGTTACAGAGAGTGAAAATAAGAGTAAAGAGGAGTGTTTGGGAAAAGGATAAAGAGAAGGACAGGGATCAAGGTCAAGACATCAGAAGATGTCGATTGACATTACATTTGTATATTTGAAGATTATAGCTATCAGGGAAGCAAGTGATAGGAAGGGAGTTCCACTGACGGGAGGTGCGAGATAAGAAGCTGTTGGAGTAGAAGAGGTGACTACATTTAGTCGTTTCAACAGTGAAAGGGTGGGACTGAGATGCCAACCTAGTACCACGCTTAAATTCATGCAGTTTGGGAACCAGTGAAATTAGATTGTCGGAGCAGTTGCTATGAAAATACTTTTAGAAAAGGCAGAGGGAAGCCACAGCACATCTGTGAGGAAGTGACTTTAGATGGAATGCCAGATCAGGACCTATCAAATTGCATATCCGTCTCTGGATTTTTATCAAGAACCTCAAGATGAACAGCAGGAGTACCAGACCATATATGGCAGCAGTATTCCACGCAAGGGCGGATGGTTGATTTGTAGATTTGAAGGATGGACTCAGACGAGAAAAACTTTCTGGCGCAACACAGAGAACCAACTTTCCTTGCGGTAGATGAAGCTATAGATTCAATGCAGTTGTTCCACTTCAGGTCAGTGGACAGTGTGAGACCAAGCAAGTGCAGGGAGGTGCTCTTGTGGAGTAGGGCATCAGCCATCCTGATGGGAGGAGAGTGGGTTCTCTGTGGTCATCAGGCAGCCAGTAAGAAACTCACAGTCATGGCTGGTCAGATGATCATCTGAATTCATTATAAAATATATATATATATATGTATATTTGTTTATACATAGTAAATATTTTATACACATTTCAAGATATGTGGTCTCACTTAACTATTACACATAACATCACCATGGACTATTTTAAACTTTCAGCTTTCTAAAGAATACCAGGATGTAGCTAGCCAAAACTTGCCAAGCATATGATTCTTTAAAATGACCGATATGGTTAAAAATTACTTGAACATGAACAACACAGGAAGCTTGAACTTAAGACAGTTTATCTAGCATCTTACTTGAAAATTGGAAAAATATGATAAAAAATAAACAGACAGATCATATGAGTTAATCAAACTTATTAATATGCATACTTGCTATCTTATTGTAGATGGGAGTGGCCAACAGATCTCTTGCGAAAGGATAGTTTGCCATAGAGGATGTCCTTTAGGATATGGCCATCTTCCATTCAGCACATATGGCCAAGACATGTATTTTGCAGTGCTCCCACATCACTACCGAATGTAACATAAGGTCAGTTTAAAGTGGGTTTAAAGGAAAATAAAAAATGAAAAAATTGCTCAAGACCCCTCAGCATTTCTCCCTTTGGGGACACTTCATGACCTCAACCCTATCCTGAAGAAGAGGTACTGCCTGGTGGGGGGGGGCTTCATGGGGCTTGAACATAATATTATTTTGAAATTACTCCAACTAGGGCAAGATGGATAATGATATATACATTTTTATATATCAAGAACAATTTTAGGGATAATGACAGAGGAAAAAGTTTTAAAGGACAAAATGTTTCCCACAAAAACTTTTTTCCATTTTTTCATAGTTTTTCCTAAAATATATGCATAACCTCTTATATATGCATCTATATATATATATATATATATATATATATATATATATATATATAGATAGATAGATAGATAGATAGATAGATAATATTAGTGGTCAATGTACATGACTCTTCATCAGAATTGAGTCACTGTCAGTCACTGTGTGTTTATCTAAATCTAAAAATAAACGCGCTAAAATTCACCTTCATCCCTGCCGTGATCCGACGGCTTAGTGGTAGAAGTTCCCACTGATGGCAATTCAGTCGGGTTTTGATCCTAGCTAGAGGCAACCGGACGTCTAGCCACACTGATGAGCTGTGAAACAGCGAAACAGTCTGTCTGTGGATGACCAAAAAAAAATATATATATATATATATATATATATATATTATGAAATGGACAAAGTCCGACAATTATTTAAATATATTTTTATGTTTAACATTCTTTTTATATATACAAGTATTTAAGTAAATGCTCTGTTTATAATAAACAGTATTAAGTAACATTTACTGGCCTGAATGTCCGAGAAATTTTCATAGAAACTATTCGTCCCTGACAGGATTTGAACTTGTATCCTATATGAAACCGTCATATAGCCTGATGTGCCTTAACCGATTCGGCCACTGAGGATCGTTTGGTTGGCAAGTTCGAATTTCCTGCTTATAAACTTCAATCTTCCATGAATCTCTCACGTACATTCATAACTGCTCATGGCGTATCAAATGTAAACAAATGTATCAAATGTTAAACATAAAAATGTCTTTAAATAATTGTCGGACTTTGTCCATTTCATAATGTGTGATGTCATTTGTTTACATTTGATACATATATATATATATATATATATATATATATATATGAAAGAGTTTAACAAAGCAGCTAGAGATCAAAAGACTTACCAACGACTGAAACTACTTGCTAAGCTACTCTTAGTTAATATTTATGTATTTCTTGTGAGTAACAAGATTTATTAAAATATGTGCCCTTTCTCTATATTAAACACGTCTATTTCAATGAATATTTCAAATAATAAAATTGTTTATCATGGAAATATTCAGCTAAAACACAACTTACACACTCCTTGACATACAAAAATTTTGTTGTAAAGATGTGAACAAATTGCGGTTTTAAATTTTCCCACAGTTACTGAGAGTTTAGGCGTGGCAATCGGTCTAGGAGAAGGAAAACTCTAAATACAAAACTGTATCTAGCAAAGCTCATACTATGCAACTAAGGAAAGGATTGTTTGCATTGACTGGATGATCCCAACTACGGTCAACTCATTTTGTTTAGTTACTATATTAATTGTAAGTAGGACTAATAATGCAGTACACTTATTTACCAAATACATGTGCCATCTCCAATAGACATGCTGGTGAGAATTTTTCAACTTATAAAATTAGTGTATTGGTTCAAATAAACATTTCACTGGGATTTTTTTTATACAAGTTTAATAAACTGGAATCAAAAGTAATCATGACACAGAGAAATAAGGAACATCCTGGGTTGTAAATTAAAAGAAATAATTTATTCATACCAGAACACATCTGTTCCAGACAGCAATATTATAATTATTTGAGGAATAATACTAACAATAGTGTACGGGAAAGGTTGGTTAGTCGTCGCTGGTGGGCTTTTGCTGGTCGTCTGGTTTGGTTAGCACTGTTGGTCGGCTGGTCTGGTTATTGCTGCTGGTCGGCGGGTGATCGCTGCTGATGGTTGCTGGTGTTGCGGGTCTACCGGTCGAGTCCGAATATTGAAACCTCCCGTAATAATGACAACTGGTGTGTACGGGAAAGGTTGTGGATGACGTGTGGGCTGCCAGTAGGAGTGGAATGGCGAGAGTAGAAAATGGGCCAGGAGTAGAGAATTGAAATAGAGAGAGATTTTCCAACTCACGTATAGTTGGCAGACAAAAAAAAAAATGGGAGCATAAATTAATACACAGCCCGGGGCGGCATCCTGGTCTCAAAGGCCAGGAGCCTGGCTGTATCAGAGCGGACCGGTCAATACTGACCACGAATTCGGCGAGGAGTCGCTGTGTTATGTTCAGAGTGCCTTACGACAGAAAATGGCACAACTAAAATGTCAAAAATCTCTCTAAAAAATGAGTAGAGATTTGCTATGCGAAATTTACGGTGTAAAACGCTTAGAGGTGTATTACGAATAGGTTCGTAATAACAGCGAACTAAAAAGGTAATTAGTTCATCTCCAAACGAGATTACAAGCATGTAGGGATCACGATGGAAAGGTCAAGGTTGAAAAATGCCCTGTTCTCTTCAGCTTTAGTGAGCAGCCGAAAGCGGCTGCGATAAACGCATGAAACAAAATTTTACATTGGAACCATTTTAACCATCTTATGAAACAACTTATTAAAACATTTTACTCAAAGACATTTCACCCACCTTGTCAGTGTGTGTGTGTGTGTGTATATATATATATATATATATATATATATATATATATATATACACACACACACACACACTGACAAGGTGGGTGAAATGTTATCATTTGACAATTATACTGAGAATTCTGCTTCTGAATATCTTTTCTCTGTCACTAAATTACTATTAATACCTTGGTGACCATCACTAATATCTTTAATATCACCTTTATTGTCATTATTTTCCTATTCTCTTACTATAAGGTATCTTTAATTACTTATCTTTTATTTGATTTGATTTTAATTGATTTTATTTTAATTGATTTTATTTAATTCTGACTTATCATTATCACTTTATAGTTATCTTATAATTACTGATGATATTTTCCTCTTTTCTTGGATTTCTTTTTTATATTTTCCCATTTTTTTCCTTTCTCATTACATTCTAATTTTTATAAATTTCAAATAGATTTCCACATGTTTTTTCAACGGTTTTTAGTAGGTATATATATATATATATATATATATATATATATATATATATATATATATATATATATGTCATTCACAGACAGTACTGTTTCGCTGTATCACAGCTCCTCAGTGCGACTAGACTTCCGAATGCCTCAAGCCAGGATTGAAACACAACTAATTTTGTGTCAGCCAGAGCTATCTACACTCAGTAGAGTTACACAACTAGATCTAGCGTATTGTTTTTACAAATGTAAACAAATGCCAATCAGCCAAAGTGCTCCATTCATTTTACTGAATACTGAAGAACTTTGCAGGTGGCTGTTGTTTATAGAATTAGCTTATCACTCAACAGTGCTATGTATGGGTATGTATTGTGTATATATATATATATGTATATGTGTATATATATATGTGTGTGTGTGTATATGTGTGTGTATGTATATATATATATATATATATATATGAAAAAATATACTCTTAAGGTGTGCGATAACATTTTTTACAGATTATTTCTATTGCAAATACAAATAAAGTTATAAATTTTTTAAAGTATACCTGAACTTTATGGACACCCTGTATATATATATATATATATATATATATATATATATATATATATATATATATGAAGAAATATACTCTTAAGGTGTGCGATAACATTTTTTACAGATTATTTCTATTGCAAATACAAATAAAGTTATAAATTTTTTAAAGTACACCTGAACTTTATGGACACCCTGTATATATATATATATATATATATATATATATATATATTGGAAGAGAGTGAGAGAGAGATTATATCTATCTATTTGAAAAAAATCAACCCATTGTCAGCTGCGGTTATTTTATTAATTTTCACTTTTAGCTGACTAGTATGATTATTAGTAAGTTTTCTAAATTTGGTGTCGTAGTCAAGTAACTGGTTCATTTTTGAGTTGTAGTCAGACTTGTTTAAAACAACAAAGATGTTTGCTTTATCGGCTTTTTTAATTACTATTTCAAGATGGCTGTGTAATTCTTTTGTAGCAATCTTTAGTGATTAATTTAGGAATTTAGATGAATTTTCCTTTTCCTCATGTCTATCTTTATAGATTCTGCCTTGAGTAGATGATGGATTTCTGGCTCTGTGGTAATTAGCTGCTGTTCTTGGAGTTTATAATGGTCACAGGAATAACGTATATGTGCAATGGTGTTTCTATGCATTCAGTTCTGGGCCCAACCTTCAGCAACTTCTACATGGCCAACCTAGAAAAATAATATATTTAGCACCATCAAGAAACCCTCCCTCTACCTATAAAAAATAAAATACAACCAATTTAATTATTCGCAATACATCCTCAATACAAGCTGATGTATTACGTAAAACCAACATTATATATCAATTCAAATGTCCCTAACAGAAAAACAAATATATATGTTGGATATACAACAACGACATCTTACTCTACACATATATATATATTCATATATATGTTTTATATATATGAAGAAATATAGTCTTAAGGTGTGCTATATTTATGGGGTAAAGTGCTCAATATCAGAAATGGAGCGTGTGTAAATATAAAAGTGAACATAGAAGTCAACACTTGTGGCCTGACGATTGCATCTACCATGAAACAGACTGTCGCCTCTAAGTGTTAACTTCTATGTTCACTTTATTTATATATATATATATATATATATATATATATATATATATATATATATATATTATAGATAGATATATAGATAGATAGATTAGAATCTGACAGAATGATAAAATAAGGAACAAATAGGGGGGGTTATATTTCATTTTTATTTAATTTTCATCAGAAATAAAATATGAAGGAGAAAAGAAAATTCTGTTATTTTTGTGTTGTTTGTTTTTCATTGGTTAAGTAGACCTCACATGTATTTGTCTTGTCTAGTAGCATTTGTGTGTATAATTCTTGTGTGTTTGTTTATCTTAATTTTAGTTCTGTGCAGGATTTGGTTGATAATGCATGTGCATGTGTTTATCTGTGGATCTAGTGGCTATTTTTTTTATGTCCATATCTTGATTAGGGGACGTTTCGTGCAGGAGTGAAATAAATTAGTTTACACTGGTTGTGGTTGTAGGTAGACTGATCTTAGATTCTTTAAGTATCGATTTTATAAACGTTGGTGATAAAATAAAGTGTGTTTGACATGTGTTTATTGAGATGGGAAAATATTTATCTGGATTCTTTCTAAGTATATATATATATATATATATATATATATATATATATAAAATTAAGTAATTCATTGAGTCTGAAAGAAACCTCAACAGAATGCAGAAAGCACTGGACGGCCGTTTCGTCCTATATTTGGCACTCATCAGCAGTGCACATCCACTACCGAGAATTGAAACCCTGACAGTTAGGTTGTCAAGCAAACATCATACCAACTGTTCCAACGGGCCTCGGTGACGAAGAGGTAGCAAATCAGACTCAATATAGCGCCGCTCGCTCACATATTCCGTGGTGGAACTCAACTGAAGTTCTCTGTAACCATAGGACTGTGACCCCGGAGCCACGACTAATATCACCAAGCCGTTCGAACTGAAGCATTAGAAGCCGGATCAAGCAATGATATACATATGATAGAAATTGTAAGGAGGATTTGATAATTATAATTATCTAATTTATTGAGTCTGAAATTATATCTATATATATATATATATATATGTGTGTGTGTGTGTGTGTGTGTGTGTGTGTGTGTGTTTCTTTAATAAAACTTCTTGAATATTCAGGCTGGTAGATGAAAATAAATAAATATAATGTTTAATAAATAAATTGAGCATCTACTCAGACATGGGTATCCACTAAAAATAACATTTAAGTAATAAAATATTCAGATTAATAAATAAAAATCCACCACTTCCTTAGAAATTGCTTTGTTTACATTAGGATACGAAACTGAACCGATATGAATGTTTTGAGAATCTGAGAAAATTTGTGTTTATAAGGCATATATATATTTATATATTTCACCTTGCTTGATCATTGATCATGCACTTTGTGGTCAAAACAGTCTAAAGCACATCAGATCTATTGATGGTTTCTCCTGTCAAGGTGAATGCAGGTTTAAATCCTGCTGGAAAGTGCAAATTTTTTCTTTAATAAGATTTCTCAAATATCCAGGCTGATAGATAAATAAATATACTGTTTAATAAATAAACAGAGTGTCTACTCAAATATGGGTATCCATTAAAAATAATATTTAAGTAATAAAATCTGTTGAATTAATAAATAAAACTTAACTTCTTTATATATATGTATATATATAAATATATTTTGGCAGCATATCATTATTAAGGCATGTGTTGTTAAAGACCACAGAACTTTTCCATTTAATAATCTTTTTTTTCTTGCTTTCTTGCAAGTTTTTTTTATATTTGGATCTAAGCCAAGTTGTTGAAATAAGATCCTAGTCCATGGTGTTTTGCCGGGCGCTTTTGATTATCGTCAACCATCATCATGGCTTTATGTTTTGATTTGAAATAGGTTGCTTATTATTTTAGTTTTATAGATATATATATTTAGTTGGATTGATGTGAGTTTGTGACCCTGGATTTCATGCTCTCTGCGATCATTTGAGTTTGTCTGATGATCGCAGAGTGCATGAAACCCAAGGTCACAAACTCACATCAATCCAACTAAATATGTTAGCTCTGTCACTGTATCGAGCACTTTCCAATAAGTACTGCACTTATATAATATATAAATAATATATATAAAAATTGCATACATATATATATATATATATATATATATATATGCAATAATAATAAAGTGTTTGTCAAATCAGCACTACTACAAGTTTCATGTTTGGTACAATCCTCAGGCATTGTTAATATAGAACATTTATTCAGCATAATTGTTAAATAGGCTGAAGGTTGATGTCTTTGACTACCCAGGATGTATATTTTTAATTAAATACTTACTTTGTTCTGACAACTGAACTCCTTTGTTTGTGTGTGTATATGGTGGGTGGGGTGGTGGGATTTTCAAAGCGTGTGGAAAAAATTAAAAATAATATTAATAACCTTGTTATATGTTTGTATATTTAAGCTTACCATAATTTTGAGGCCTGAAACTGGGTTAATATGAATTTTATTACAGGTTTATATTCACATATAGTAAAGTGCTTTCATGATTGTAACCCACTTATGCTTGAGGACTATTACAAAAAAAAGGGAATATTCATGGCTTTTATCTCTTGCAGCTCACTAGGATGACCTGTGAAATTGATATATGATTGGGTGGAGGTTGATTTGGGGCCCAGGCAGTGCTTTGTGACCTTTGCTATCTTATTAACATTTGTTTTTTCTATGTCTAAAGTCTTTGTTCTTTTGTCCAAATCCATGCATTTGTTTTGTTCATACTGTCTCAAAAAAACACTTTATAAAATTCACTATTTTTTATCCATAATGTTGAATGAGTTAAAATTATTCAACTTTTTAACAAGAAAAATCTCAAGCTGATGTTAAAAATTACCCCAAAACATTGTTGATTTATTTAAGATGGAATGATCTATTGTAACATGTCTTTAATTTGTATTTAGATACATTGTATTTATTTAAAATCTTTGAAGTTGAATTGTTCATCTATATTACATATGATACAGTATTGTACATGAAAAATTTGTATTTTATATGAATTGAATACTACCTTATGAAAATTGAGATGTAGTAGTGTGGAGGGTCCTATATCATAGATTGGAGGGGCATGAGATCTTTGCACTGGCCAAACTGTGATGTCTATGGATAAAATAAATCAAAATAAGAATAGCAAAACTGGGGAGTTATTCCCTCTGAGATATGTAGTCATGTGATATTATAATAGTCACATGACATGCAAGTATAAAAACAGTGCCAAATTCAAAAATATTCCCTTCCACTTCAGACCTCAAAAGGTGAACATGGCAATGCCTAGTAGTAAGGTAGGTTTTATTGACTTTTTCTATCCCTGCTTTTGTCACATACACTTTACACACATTGAAACATTTTGATGTCAGTGTTACTAAAACATGGTTTCTATAGCTATGCTTTTTTGTCTTTTCTTTCATATATCAGGTTTCCTTTCTTTGCATCTTTTCAAACATGTTTATGATGTATTCCACAACTGAAAGATGTTGCAATATATAAGTATTTTAGGAATAATTAGAAATGCCTATGAATATTTATAGCAATGTATAATCACTAACCATTATGATATGATATTTTAAGGTAAAACCAATTTAAATAAAATATCACATTCAGGGACATTCAATGAAAACTTGCTGTCAATGCCTTGCAAGGCTCATGCACTAACCACAGCACTACACAAGCAAATAAAATAAACTTTAGCACTGAACCAAATTGACAGAGAATCCAGTGAGAATAAAATTTAACATAGACAAAATAGACTTGCCCTATTTTGCATAGAGTTGAGTGACTAGTAATAAGTCAGTTGTCACTCGGCACAGAGGTGGAACTTCCACATGACAGACTAGAAGACATCACAGCAATATGGCATTGCCAATAGGATCTCTAACATCGCTGGATGAGCTGGACTTTGTGGAAATATGGATTTGTTGGTTTACTGATGTGTGGGTCAAGAAGTTAAAAGACCATAAAGTTGCAGGAGAGGAGAATGAGATTATGGATATCTTTTTGACTTTGGCAGGTGCCGAGGCCATCAGAAAGATCTCTGTTATGGTGTAGCCCAGAGAATTGGAAGATTTAACCTTTTCAAAAATTTCAGACATTATAAAGAGAAATTTGTGCCCAAAAAAGAAGTTGGTTATCATGAAAAGAACAAAATCTTTTGCAAGCAAACAAGAACCAAGTGAAAAATAAAACAGTATGTACACAAGCTACAGGAGGCTCTCACATTCTGTGAGCTTGAAAAATTTGGCACTGGAGAAATGACCATCGAAGATGAGTTGAAAAAGTTGAGACTAATTGAAGATATGTGTGATGCTCCATACAAAAACAAAATTTTAGAACAGTTTTTATTTACTAAAATGCCCTTGGATGCATGTTAATTGAGAAATTCAATATATCGAAGAGTAATGCTGAAGCATATAGTATATCGAATTACCTTTTGCAATGCAAATAGTGTGATAAAAAGATTGAATGTGACAAAAAAAATGTCCAACTTTAGAACAAGTATGCTGGAATTGTGAAAAGAAAAAACATTTCCAGTTTGTGTGCAAGTATAAAAGGAAAATAGAAAGGGTAGAAATTCCCCCCACTCAGAAAAATACAGCAGTATTTGCAAAACAAAATCATAAAGAGAAAAATGCAAGAGAAAAAATTAAATTAAATGGTAAATCTTTTCCTATGCAAGTAGATACTGGGAGTAATATTACCCTAATCCCAATAAAGCCCTGCATTAAGCAGCGTTCCTGTTTAAATTTTTTGGTACCAAGTCCAAATTTGTTTGCCAGTTTGTGAAGTTTTTTCCAAATTTTGCATTGAAGGCACACTGCACAGTCTTGGCTGACTGTTGTGCGAGCATATTCCAAGACACAAAATGACTTCTCTTTGCGAGTGAACAGCATGGCTCAAGCTGAAGACAGAACAAAAATAAAACATTAAATATAAAATCTTGATCTGTTTCTATACATTCTGTGAAAATTTGAGATTATTTCAACAAGAATTACCAAAATTATTGGCCTGTGAAACAATGTCAAATTTTGTGGGACACCCTGTATATAATCATATTCTGAAATCCTACAGACTCTTTAGGCTTCTTCAGCTCTCCAGGACTCAGAACCAAATACAATGTACTCCATGCACCCCTACATGATAGACAATTATTATTATTATTATTATTGTTATTATTATTACTATGATAATCCATTAACATTATTGCCTTGTCTGCTTATCATCTCAATTTAAGGTCTGAATGGATGATAACATTTTCTGCCTGATCTGCTTCCCAAAACCTGTATTTTAATAACTATATATCAGATTTGGAAGGTGTGCCAGGCTGAGAACTTTTCAGCACTCCTTTATTATCTGTCTATATCTCTGAGACGAGCTATTATGATTACTTGCATTATTTACATTATTCGGACTGTTGTCCTCATCTTCATTGCCATATTCACAACGTTTTGGCCATTGTACACCCCGGCCTTCTTCAGGTGATTGGAATTTCGAGGGAAATAACCGAGACATCCGGAAGAGGCATGGCACGTGGAACTAGAACAATATACCCCCCCTGGACAAAATAAAGGGTTTGGTTAAAAAATTTCAATCACCTGAAGAAGGCCAGAGCGTACAATGGCCAAAACGTTGTGAATATGGCAATGAAGATGAGGATAACAGTCCGAATAATGTAAATAATGCAAGTACTCCTTTATTATCATCATCATTATTATTATTATTATTATTGTAATATATTAGGTTGGTGCAAAAATAATGTCGTTTTTTGACATGATCTTGAACGTCAAAAAACAACATTATTTTTGCACCAACCTAATAGCAACAATTCTAAGTAGAAGCTAATTCAGCTTTAACACTGAAAACTGAAAATTTTTTTATAGTGCATGGTTACAAGTGAGAAGGAGAAATAGGATGTGTTTATTTTATTACAACAAATATTATGATTGCCTTCTCCTCAGATGACTGGATTTGGTTGTAAGGTCACTGGGCTGCTAAGCACCTGACCAATTCCAGCCATATATCTGGGTTGAAAGCTGGAGAGGTATTAATTCATATGTAGCGTGTCTTGGGTAAACAAACCTGGTGGAGCCCATCCCTTCCCAGGTCAAAAGCTTGGTTACACACACATGGTTGTTGATTCCTTTGGGGAACTCTGTTCCTTGGCTATCATCTTTGGTCTCAGAAGACTTTTGCTGAGCAATGACATGTCATCACCATACTGGCTGCATATGTGACCATGGAGTCCAGTCTATCCAATTATGCTGGATGACTGAAGACCCTACAAGAAGGTGCATCCATATTTTGACTGGTTTTGTTTTTAATTCTGCTAAGTGTCTAGCCACCATCCTTAACAGAAAATCCTGATGGGGGAACTAGTATAGTCATTGATAATACAAACATACAGCAAGTAGTATTGGATTACATGTTATCAGTATTACTTCTGGAATGGCCTAAGATAAAGAGTGACCTCGTACTTAATATCACATTAATCTTCATGGCAACCCATAACAGGTTCTGAAAATGACCTAAATGAATAAAAATATGAAATAAAGACAAGTTATTTCTAAGTTTTCTAGGATCTGGCTGTTAAAGATGACAAACAGTTTGTTTTTGTTTTTTTAAAAAGAAACTGAGATTCCTTCTCTGATTAAGATTTTTATGACTTCAGCTGGAAACTGTTGATGAAATATCCTAAGAATATTACATCATTTGCTAAGAACATTTATCTAAGGTATACATGCCATTTTATTTTTAGAGAGAGAGAGAGAGAGAGAGAGAGAGAGAGAGAGACACACACACACACACACACACACACACACAGCCAGCCACATGTATCTGTATATTTGAACATTAATCTTAGTTCCCTCCCTTTTCATTATGCCACACAGTCAGAATCCTGGTTCAACTGATATATCTCCTGGAAGAGCCATGTGCAAAACATTAACATTACAGGTTTGATATGATCTTGTTTAAAATTTTACATATCAGACTTCTGTTTAAATAGTTGCCATTTGGTCATATTTCAGTAAGTGAATATCATTCAAGTAGAATGAATGCACAAAAGACAAGCCAGGATATTGGGAGAGTGACACGATTTGTATATGCATATATGAATTGAATCCAAATATCCAGATCGAGTACTTTGCGAGAGGATAAAAGAACGAACAAGATCAACACTGGGAGAAAGGTGTTCTTAACAGTGTTTCTAAAGACAGCCAAGGCAAGCAAGAAATTAAGACAAGCGACCATATTCCTTTCCTTTTGTCTTGTACTTCACTTTCTTTTTACATCATCTTTTTATTAGCCTCTTTCTTAACAGTGTTTCTTAAGACAGCCAAGGCAAGCAAGAAATTAAGACAAGCGACCATATTCCTTTCCTTTTGTCTTGTACTTCACTTTCTTTTTACATCATCTTTTTATTAGCCTCTTTCTTAACAGTGTTTCTTAAGACAGCCAAGGCAAGCAAGAAATTAAGACAAGCGACCATATTCCTTTCCTTTTGTCTTGTACTTCACTTTCTTTTTACATCATCTTTTTATTAGCCTCTTTCTTAACAGTGTTTCTTAAGACAGCCAAGGCAAGCAAGAAATTAAGACAAGCGACCATATTCCTTTCCTTTTGTCTTGTACTTCACTTTCTTTTTACATCATCTTTTTATTAGCCTCTTTCTTAATAGTGTTTCTTAAGACAGCCAATGCAAGCAAGAAATTAAGACAAGCGACCATATTCCTTTCCTTTTGTCTTGTACTTCACTTTCTTTTTACATCATCTTTTTATTAGCCTCTTTCTTAACAGTGTTTCTTAAGACAGCCAAGGCAAGCAAGAAATTAAGACAAGCGACCATATTCCTTTCCTTTTGTCTTGTACTTCACTTTCTTTTTACATCATCTTTTTATTAGCCTCTTTCTTAACAGTGTTTCTTAAGACAGCCAAGGCAAGCAAGAAATTAAGACAAGCGACCATATTCCTTTCCTTTTGTCTTGTACTTCACTTTCTTTTTACATCATCTTTTTATTAGCCTCTTTCTTAACAGTGTTTCTTAAGACAGCCAAGGCAAGCAAGAAATTAAGACAAGTGACCATATTCCTTTCCTTTTGTCTTGTACTTCACTTTCTTTTTACATCATCTTTTTATTAGCCTCTTTCTTAACAGTGTTTCTTAAGACAGCCAATGCAAGCAAGAAATTAAGACAAGCGACCATATTCCTTTCCTTTTGTCTTGTACTTCACTTTCTTTTTACATCATCTTTTTATTAGCCTCTTTCTTAACAGTGTTTCTTAAGACAGCCAAGGCAAGCAAGAAATTAAGACAAGCGACCATATTCCTTTCCTTTTGTCTTGTACTTCACTTTCTTTTTACATCATCTTTTTATTAGCCTCTTTCTTAACAGTGTTTCTTAAGACAGCCAAGGCAAGCAAGAAATTAAGACAAGCGACCATATTCCTTTCCTTTTGTCTTGTACTTCACTTTCTTTTTACATCATCTTTTTATTAGCCTCTTTCTTAACAGTGTTTCTTAAGACAGCCAAGGCAAGCAAGAAATTAAGACAAGCGACCATATTCCTTTCCTTTTGTCTTGTACTTCACTTTCTTTTTACATCATCTTTTTATTAGCCTCTTTCTTAATAGTGTTTCTTAAGACAGCCAATGCAAGCAAGAAATTAAGACAAGCGACCATATTCCTTTCCTTTTGTCTTGTACTTCACTTTCTTTTTACATCATCTTTTTATTAGCCTCTTTCTTAACAGTGTTTCTTAAGACAGCCAAGGCAAGCAAGAAATTAAGACAAGCGACCATATTCCTTTCCTTTTGTCTTGTACTTCACTTTCTTTTTACATCATCTTTTTATTAGCCTCTTTCTTAACAGTGTTTCTTAAGACAGCCAAGGCAAGCAAGAAATTAAGACAAGCGACCATATTCCTTTCCTTTTGTCTTGTACTTCACTTTCTTTTTACATCATCTTTTTATTAGCCTCTTTCTTAATAGTGTTTCTTAAGACAGCCAATGCAAGCAAGAAATTAAGACAAGCGACCATATTCCTTTCCTTTTGTCTTGTACTTCACTTTCTTTTTACATCATCTTTTTATTAGCCTCTTTCTTAACAGTGTTTCTTAAGACAGCCAATGCAAGCAAGAAATTAAGACAAGCGACCATATTCCTTTCCTTTTGTCTTGTACTTCACTTTCTTTTTACATCATCTTTTTATTAGCCTCTTTCTTAACAGTGTTTCTTAAGACAGCCAAGGCAAGCAAGAAATTAAGACAAGCGACCATATTCCTTTCCTTTTGTCTTGTACTTCACTTTCTTTTTACATCATCTTTTTATTAGCCTCTTTCTTAACAGTGTTTCTTAAGACAGCCAAGGCAAGCAAGAAATTAAGACAAGCGACCATATTCCTTTCCTTTTGTCTTGTACTTCACTTTCTTTTTACATCATCTTTTTATTAGCCTCTTTCTTAACAGTGTTTCTTAAGACAGCCAAGGCAAGCAAGAAATTAAGACAAGCGACCATATTCCTTTCCTTTTGTCTTGTACTTCACTTTCTTTTTACATCATCTTTTTATTAGCCTCTTTCTTAACAGTGTTTCTTAAGACAGCCAAGGCAAGCAAGAAATTAAGACAAGCGACCATATTCCTTTCCTTTTGTCTTGTACTTCACTTTCTTTTTACATCATCTTTTTATTAGCCTCTTTCTTAACAGTGTTTCTTAAGACAGCCAAGGCAAGCAAGAAATTAAGACAAGCGACCATATTCCTTTCCTTTTGTCTTGTACTTCACTTTCTTTTTACATCATCTTTTTATTAGCCTCTTTCTTAATAGTGTTTCTTAAGACAGCCAAGGCAAGCAAGAAATTAAGACAAGCGACCATATTCCTTTCCTTTTGTCTTGTACTTCACTTTCTTTTTACATCATCTTTTTATTAGCCTCTTTCTTAACAGTGTTTCTTAAGACAGCCAAGGCAAGCAAGAAATTAAGACAAGCGACCATATTCCTTTCCTTTTGTCTTGTACTTCACTTTCTTTTTACATCATCTTTTTATTAGCCTCTTTCTTAACAGTGTTTCTTAAGACAGCCAAGGCAAGCAAGAAATTAAGACAAGCGACCATATTCCTTTCCTTTTGTCTTGTACTTCACTTTCTTTTTACATCATCTTTTTATTAGCCTCTTTCTTAACAGTGTTTCTTAAGACAGCCAAGGCAAGCAAGAAATTAAGACAAGCGACCATATTCCTTTCCTTTTGTCTTGTACTTCACTTTCTTTTTACATCATCTTTTTATTAGCCTCTTTCTTAACAGTGTTTCTTAAGACAGCCAAGGCAAGCAAGAAATTAAGACAAGCGACCATATTCCTTTCCTTTTGTCTTGTACTTCACTTTCTTTTTACATCATCTTTTTATTAGCCTCTTTCTTAATAGTGTTTCTTAAGACAGCCAAGGCAAGCAAGAAATTAAGACAAGCGACCATATTCCTTTCCTTTTGTCTTGTACTTCACTTTCTTTTTACATCATCTTTTTATTAGCCTCTTTCTTAACAGTGTTTCTTAAGACAGCCAAGGCAAGCAAGAAATTAAGACAAGCGACCATATTCCTTTCCTTTTGTCTTGTACTTCACTTTCTTTTTACATCATCTTTTTATTAGCCTCTTTCTTAACAGTGTTTCTTAAGACAGCCAAGGCAAGCAAGAAATTAAGACAAGCGACCATATTCCTTTCCTTTTGTCTTGTACTTCACTTTCTTTTTACATCATCTTTTTATTAGCCTCTTTCTTAACAGTGTTTCTTAAGACAGCCAAGGCAAGCAAGAAATTAAGACAAGCGACCATATTCCTTTCCTTTTGTCTTGTACTTCACTTTCTTTTTACATCATCTTTTTATTAGCCTCTTTCTTAATAGTGTTTCTTAAGACAGCCAAGGCAAGCAAGAAATTAAGACAAGCGACCATATTCCTTTCCTTTTGTCTTGTACTTCACTTTCTTTTTACATCATCTTTTTATTAGCCTCTTTCTTAACAGTGTTTCTTAAGACAGCCAAGGCAAGCAAGAAATTAAGACAAGCGACCATATTCCTTTCCTTTTGTCTTGTACTTCACTTTCTTTTTACATCATCTTTTTATTAGCCTCTTTCTTAACAGTGTTTCTTAAGACAGCCAAGGCAAGCAAGAAATTAAGACAAGCGACCATATTCCTTTCCTTTTGTCTTGTACTTCACTTTCTTTTTACATCATCTTTTTATTAGCCTCTTTCTTAACAGTGTTTCTTAAGACAGCCAAGGCAAGCAAGAAATTAAGACAAGCGACCATATTCCTTTCCTTTTGTCTTGTACTTCACTTTCTTTTTACATCATCTTTTTATTAGCCTCTTTCTTAACAGTGTTTCTTAAGACAGCCAAGGCAAGCAAGAAATTAAGACAAGCGACCATATTCCTTTCCTTTTGTCTTGTACTTCACTCTCTTTTTACATCATCTTTTTATTAGCCTCTTTCTTAACAGTGTTTCTTAAGACAGCCAATGCAAGCAAGAAATTAAGACAAGCGACCATATTCCTTTCCTTTTGTCTTGTACTTCACTTTCTTTTTACATCATCTTTTTATTAGCCTCTTTCTTAACAGTGTTTCTTAAGACAGCCAAGGCAAGCAAGAAATTAAGACAAGCGACCATATTCCTTTCCTTTTGTCTTGTACTTCACTTTCTTTTTACATCATCTTTTTATTAGCCTCTTTCTTAACAGTGTTTCTTAAGACAGCCAAGGCAAGCAAGAAATTAAGACAAGCGACCATATTCCTTTCCTTTTGTCTTGTACTTCACTTTCTTTTTACATCATCTTTTTATTAGCCTCTTTCTTAACAGTGTTTCTTAAGACAACCAATGCAAGCAAGAAATTAAGACAAGCGACCATATTCCTTTCCTTTTGTCTTGTACTTCACTTTCTTTTTACATCATCTTTTTATTAGCCTCTTTCTTAATAGTGTTTCTTAAGACAGCCAAGGCAAGCAAGAAATTAAGACAAGCGACCATATTCCTTTCCTTTTGTCTTGTACTTCACTTTCTTTTTACATCATCTTTTTATTAGCCTCTTTCTTAACAGTGTTTCTTAAGACAGCCAAGGCAAGCAAGAAATTAAGACAAGCGACCATATTCCTTTCCTTTTGTCTTGTACTTCACTCTCTTTTTACATCATCTTTTTATTAGCCTCTTTCTTAATAGTGTTTCTTAAGACAGCCAAGGCAAGCAAGAAATTAAGACAAGCGACCATATTCCTTTCCTTTTGTCTTGTACTTCACTCTTTTTTACATCATCTTTTTATTAGCCTCTTTCTTAACAGTGTTTCTTAAGACAGCCAAGGCAAGCAAGAAATTAAGACAAGCGACCATATTCCTTTCCTTTTGTCTTGTACTTCACTTTCTTTTTACATCATCTTTTTATTAGCCTCTTTCTTAACAGTGTTTCTTAAGACAGCCAAGGCAAGCAAGAAATTAAGACAAGCGACCATATTCCTTTCCTTTTGTCTTGTACTTCACTTTCTTTTTACATCATCTTTTTATTAGCCTCTTTCTTAACAGTGTTTCTTAAGACAGCCAAGGCAAGCAAGAAATTAAGACAAGCGACCATATTCCTTTCCTTTTGTCTTGTACTTCACTTACTTTTTACATCATCTTTTTATTAGCCTCTTTCTTAATAGTGTTTCTTAAGACAGCCAAGGCAAGCAAGAAATTAAGACAAGCGACCATATTCCTTTCCTTTTGTCTTGTACTTCACTTTCTTTTTACATCATCTTTTTATTAGCCTCTTTCTTAATAGTGTTTCTTAAGACAGCCAAGGCAAGCAAGAAATTAAGACAAGCGACCATATTCCTTTCCTTTTGTCTTGTACTTCACTTTCTTTTTACATCATCTTTTTATTAGCCTCTTTCTTAACAGTGTTTCTTAAGACAGCCAAGGCAAGCAAGAAATTAAGACAAGCGACCATATTCCTTTCCTTTTGTCTTGTACTTCACTTTCTTTTTACATCATCTTTTTATTAGCCTCTTTCTTAACAGTGTTTCTTAAGACAGCCAAGGCAAGCAAGAAATTAAGACAAGCGACCATATTCCTTTCCTTTTGTCTTGTACTTCACTTTCTTTTTACATCATCTTTTTATTAGCCTCTTTCTTAACAGTGTTTCTTAAGACAGCCAAGGCAAGCAAGAAATTAAGACAAGCGACCATATTCCTTTCCTTTTGTCTTGTACTTCACTTTCTTTTTACATCATCTTTTTATTAGCCTCTTTCTTAACAGTGTTTCTTAAGACAGCCAAGGCAAGCAAGAAATTAAGACAAGCGACCATATTCCTTTCCTTTTGTCTTGTACTTCACTTTCTTTTTACATCATCTTTTTATTAGCCTCTTTCTTAATAGTGTTTCTTAAGACAGCCAAGGCAAGCAAGAAATTAAGACAAGCGACCATATTCCTTTCCTTTTGTCTTGTACTTCACTTTCTTTTTACATCATCTTTTTATTAGCCTCTTTCTTAATAGTGTTTCTTAAGACAGCCAAGGCAAGCAAGAAATTAAGACAAGCGACCATATTCCTTTCCTTTTGTCTTGTACTTCACTTTCTTTTTACATCATCTTTTTATTAGCCTCTTTCTTAACAGTGTTTCTTAAGACAGCCAAGGCAAGCAAGAAATTAAGACAAGCGACCATATTCCTTTCCTTTTGTCTTGTACTTCACTTTCTTTTTACATCATCTTTTTATTAGCCTCTTTCTTAACAGTGTTTCTTAAGACAGCCAAGGCAAGCAAGAAATTAAGACAAGCGACCATATTCCTTTCCTTTTGTCTTGTACTTCACTTTCTTTTTACATCATCTTTTTATTAGCCTCTTTCTTAATAGTGTTTCTTAAGACAGCCAAGGCAAGCAAGAAATTAAGACAAGCGACCATATTCCTTTCCTTTTGTCTTGTACTTCACTTTCTTTTTACATCATCTTTTTATTAGCCTCTTTCTTAATAGTGTTTCTTAAGACAGCCAAGGCAAGCAAGAAATTAAGACAAGCGACCATATTCCTTTCCTTTTGTCTTGTACTTCACTTTCTTTTTACATCATCTTTTTATTAGCCTCTTTCTTAACAGTGTTTCTTAAGACAGCCAAGGCAAGCAAGAAATTAAGACAAGCGACCATATTCCTTTCCTTTTGTCTTGTACTTCACTTTCTTTTTACATCATCTTTTTATTAGCCTCTTTCTTAATAGTGTTTCTTAAGACAGCCAAGGCAAGCAAGAAATTAAGACAAGCGACCATATTCCTTTCCTTTTGTCTTGTACTTCACTTTCTTTTTACATCATCTTTTTATTAGCCTCTTTCTTAACAGTGTTTCTTAAGACAGCCAAGGCAAGCAAGAAATTAAGACAAGCGACCATATTCCTTTCCTTTTGTCTTGTACTTCACTTTCTTTTTACATCATCTTTTTATTAGCCTCTTTCTTAATAGTGTTTCTTAAGACAGCCAAGGCAAGCAAGAAATTAAGACAAGCGACCATATTCCTTTCCTTTTGTCTTGTACTTCACTTTCTTTTTACATCATCTTTTTATTAGCCTCTTTCTTAATAGTGTTTCTTAAGACAGCCAAGGCAAGCAAGAAATTAAGACAAGCGACCATATTCCTTTCCTTTTGTCTTGTACTTCACTTTCTTTTTACATCATCTTTTTATTAGCCTCTTTCTTAATAGTGTTTCTTAAGACAGCCAAGGCAAGCAAGAAATTAAGACAAGCGACCATATTCCTTTCCTTTTGTCTTGTACTTCACTTTCTTTTTACATCATCTTTTTATTAGCCTCTTTCTTAACAGTGTTTCTTAAGACAGCCAAGGCAAGCAAGAAATTAAGACAAGCGACCATATTCCTTTCCTTTTGTCTTGTACTTCACTTTCTTTTTACATCATCTTTTTATTAGCCTCTTTCTTAACAGTGTTTCTTAAGACAGCCAAGGCAAGCAAGAAATTAAGACAAGCGACCATATTCCTTTCCTTTTGTCTTGTACTTCACTTTCTTTTTACATCATCTTTTTATTAGCCTCTTTCTTAATAGTGTTTCTTAAGACAGCCAAGGCAAGCAAGAAATTAAGACAAGCGACCATATTCCTTTCCTTTTGTCTTGTACTTCACTTTCTTTTTACATCATCTTTTTATTAGCCTCTTTCTTAATAGTGTTTCTTAAGACAGCCAAGGCAAGCAAGAAATTAAGACAAGCGACCATATTCCTTTCCTTTTGTCTTGTACTTCACTTTCTTTTTACATCATCTTTTTATTAGCCTCTTTCTTAACAGTGTTTCTTAAGACAGCCAAGGCAAGCAAGAAATTAAGACAAGCGACCATATTCCTTTCCTTTTGTCTTGTACTTCACTTTCTTTTTACATCATCTTTTTATTAGCCTCTTTCTTAATAGTGTTTCTTAAGACAGCCAAGGCAAGCAAGAAATTAAGACAAGCGACCATATTCCTTTCCTTTTGTCTTGTACTTCACTTTCTTTTTACATCATCTTTTTATTAGCCTCTTTCTTAACAGTGTTTCTTAAGACAGCCAAGGCAAGCAAGAAATTAAGACAAGCGACCATATTCCTTTCCTTTTGTCTTGTACTTCACTTTCTTTTTACATCATCTTTTTATTAGCCTCTTTCTTAATAGTGTTTCTTAAGACAGCCAAGGCAAGCAAGAAATTAAGACAAGCGACCATATTCCTTTCCTTTTGTCTTGTACTTCACTTTCTTTTTACATCATCTTTTTATTAGCCTCTTTCTTAATAGTGTTTCTTAAGACAGCCAAGGCAAGCAAGAAATTAAGACAAGCGACCATATTCCTTTCCTTTTGTCTTGTACTTCACTTTCTTTTTACATCATCTTTTTATTAGCCTCTTTCTTAATAGTGTTTCTTAAGACAGCCAAGGCAAGCAAGAAATTAAGACAAGCGACCATATTCCTTTCCTTTTGTCTTGTACTTCACTTTCTTTTTACATCATCTTTTTATTAGCCTCTTTCTTAACAGTGTTTCTTAAGACAGCCAAGGCAAGCAAGAAATTAAGACAAGCGACCATATTCCTTTCCTTTTGTCTTGTACTTCACTTTCTTTTTACATCATCTTTTTATTAGCCTCTTTCTTAACAGTGTTTCTTAAGACAGCCAAGGCAAGCAAGAAATTAAGACAAGCGACCATATTCCTTTCCTTTTGTCTTGTACTTCACTTTCTTTTTACATCATCTTTTTATTAGCCTCTTTCTTAACAGTGTTTCTTAAGACAGCCAAGGCAAGCAAGAAATTAAGACAAGCGACCATATTCCTTTCCTTTTGTCTTGTACTTCACTTTCTTTTTACATCATCTTTTTATTAGCCTCTTTCTTAACAGTGTTTCTTAAGACAGCCAAGGCAAGCAAGAAATTAAGACAAGCGACCATATTCCTTTCCTTTTGTCTTGTACTTCACTTTCTTTTTACATCATCTTTTTATTAGCCTCTTTCTTAATAGTGTTTCTTAAGACAGCCAAGGCAAGCAAGAAATTAAGACAAGCGACCATATTCCTTTCCTTTTGTCTTGTACTTCACTTTCTTTTTACATCATCTTTTTATTAGCCTCTTTCTTAACAGTGTTTCTTAAGACAGCCAAGGCAAGCAAGAAATTAAGACAAGCGACCATATTCCTTTCCTTTTGTCTTGTACTTCACTTTCTTTTTACATCATCTTTTTATTAGCCTCTTTCTTAACAGTGTTTCTTAAGACAGCCAAGGCAAGCAAGAAATTAAGACAAGCGACCATATTCCTTTCCTTTTGTCTTGTACTTCACTTTCTTTTTACATCATCTTTTTATTAGCCTCTTTCTTAATAGTGTTTCTTAAGACAGCCAAGGCAAGCAAGAAATTAAGACAAGCGACCATATTCCTTTCCTTTTGTCTTGTACTTCACTTTCTTTTTACATCATCTTTTTATTAGCCTCTTTCTTAATAGTGTTTCTTAAGACAGCCAAGGCAAGCAAGAAATTAAGACAAGCGACCATATTCCTTTCCTTTTGTCTTGTACTTCACTTTCTTTTTACATCATCTTTTTATTAGCCTCTTTCTTAACAGTGTTTCTTAAGACAGCCAAGGCAAGCAAGAAATTAAGACAAGCGACCATATTCCTTTCCTTTTGTCTTGTACTTCACTTTCTTTTTACATCATCTTTTTATTAGCCTCTTTCTTAATAGTGTTTCTTAAGACAGCCAAGGCAAGCAAGAAATTAAGACAAGCGACCATATTCCTTTCCTTTTGTCTTGTACTTCACTTTCTTTTTACATCATCTTTTTATTAGCCTCTTTCTTAACAGTGTTTCTTAAGACAGCCAAGGCAAGCAAGAAATTAAGACAAGCGACCATATTCCTTTCCTTTTGTCTTGTACTTCACTTTCTTTTTACATCATCTTTTTATTAGCCTCTTTCTTAATAGTGTTTCTTAAGACAGCCAAGGCAAGCAAGAAATTAAGACAAGCGACCATATTCCTTTCCTTTTGTCTTGTACTTCACTTTCTTTTTACATCATCTTTTTATTAGCCTCTTTCTTAATAGTGTTTCTTAAGACAGCCAAGGCAAGCAAGAAATTAAGACAAGCGACCATATTCCTTTCCTTTTGTCTTGTACTTCACTTTCTTTTTATATCATCTTTTTATTAGCCTCTTTCTTAATAGTGTTTCTTAAGACAGCCAAGGCAAGCAAGAAATTAAGACAAGCGACCATATTCCTTTCCTTTTGTCTTGTACTTCACTTTCTTTTTACATCATCTTTTTATTAGCCTCTTTCTTAACAGTGTTTCTTAAGACAGCCAAGGCAAGCAAGAAATTAAGACAAGCGACCATATTCCTTTCCTTTTGTCTTGTACTTCACTTTCTTTTTACATCATCTTTTTATTAGCCTCTTTCTTAACAGTGTTTCTTAAGACAGCCAAGGCAAGCAAGAAATTAAGACAAGCGACCATATTCCTTTCCTTTTGTCTTGTACTTCACTTTCTTTTTACATCATCTTTTTATTAGCCTCTTTCTTAACAGTGTTTCTTAAGACAGCCAAGGCAAGCAAGAAATTAAGACAAGCGACCATATTCCTTTCCTTTTGTCTTGTACTTCACTTTCTTTTTACATCATCTTTTTATTAGCCTCTTTCTTAACAGTGTTTCTTAAGACAGCCAAGGCAAGCAAGAAATTAAGACAAGCGACCATATTCCTTTCCTTTTGTCTTGTACTTCACTTTCTTTTTACATCATCTTTTTATTAGCCTCTTTCTTAACAGTGTTTCTTAAGACAGCCAAGGCAAGCAAGAAATTAAGACAAGCGACCATATTCCTTTCCTTTTGTCTTGTACTTCACTTTCTTTTTACATCATCTTTTTATTAGCCTCTTTCTTAACAGTGTTTCTTAAGACAGCCAAGGCAAGCAATAAATTAAGACAAGCGACCATATTCCTTTCCTTTTGTCTTGTACTTCACTTTCTTTTTACATCATCTTTTTATTAGCCTCTTTCTTAATAGTGTTTCTTAAGACAGCCAAGGCAAGCAAGAAATTAAGACAAGCGACCATATTCCTTTCCTTTTGTCTTGTACTTCACTTTCTTTTTACATCATCTTTTTATTAGCCTCTTTCTTAACAGTGTTTCTTAAGACAGCCAAGGCAAGCAAGAAATTAAGACAAGCGACCATATTCCTTTCCTTTTGTCTTGTACTTCACTTTCTTTTTACATCATCTTTTTATTAGCCTCTTTCTTAACAGTGTTTCTTAAAACAGCCAAGGCAAGCAAGAAATTAAGACAAGTGACCATATTCCTTTCCTTTTGTCTTGTACTTCACTCTCTTTTTACATCATCTTTTTATTAGCCTCTTTCTTAACAGTGTTTCTTAAGACAGCCAAGGCAAGCAAGAAATTAAGACAAGCGACCATATTCCTTTCCTTTTGTCTTGTACTTCACTCTCTTTTACATCATCTTTTTATTAGCCTCTTTCTTAACAGTGTTTCTTAAGACAGCCAAGGCAAGCAAGAAATTAAGACAAGCGACCATATTCCTTTCCTTTTGTCTTGTACTTCACTTTCTTTTTACATCATCTTTTTATTAGCCTCTTTCTTAACAGTGTTTCTAAAGACAGCCAAGGCAAGCAAGAAATTAAGACAAGCGACCATATTCCTTTCCTTTTGTCTTGTACTTCACTCTCTTTTTACATCATCTTTTTATTAGCCTCTTTCTTAACAGTGTTTCTTAAGACAGCCAAGGCAAGCAAGAAATTAAGACAAGCGACCATATTCCTTTCCTTTTGTCTTGTACTTCACTTTCTTTTTACATCGTCTTTTTATTAGCCTCAAATGAATGCTGGACAGAGTGATCCAAGAAATAACTTTGAGGTTCCAACTGCTTCATGAGCTTGCTGAGAAATATGCCTTCCTTAACCTGTTAAATATTTTGGATTATAAATATAAGAGTCAAATATATCATGATGACATTGATAAAAATGAGTTCCTTGTTGAGAGAAAAAGACTTTTGCTGCTATTAAGGATGGAATACAGTTGTGGAAAGAAGGCCCCCTTGAATTTTTGCAGTTTATTCAAAAGTATAATGTTAGGAACTTGGGTTTGAAATATAGTAACAATGCTATTGTAGATTTTCCTCACAATTTCTGTTTGTGTTGCTACCCATGAAAGAAGATTTTTTAAACTAAAACTGAATTACTTAAGATCTACTTTGAGCACTTTGCGGTTGAAAGTCTTGCCATACTGTCTATAGAACAACAATTGACAGACGAAATACATTCCGATGATGCCATTGAAGAATTTGGTAATAAAAAAGCAAGAAAAGTTACTTTGTAGAAAATTGTAATTTTCATTTTAGAAATAAAAATGGTCCTAAGTTTTTTACTCTTTTTTTACTATATGTTGTTTTTACTTTTTTCACTGTTACTAATAAAGTTTAAGTATGATTTGTATGCATTTAAAGCATACTATACATGAATATGTGAAAGTAATATTATAATGGTACCCAAACTAGTTTATATATATATATATATATATATATATATATATATATATATATGATATAGAAAAAACAACTGA
>OZ038507.1:87850134-87852634 GCA_964036315.1 Acanthosepion esculentum
ATATTTGAATAAATTGTGTGAGGTACAGAACTGACAAATAGCTAGAAAGACATAAAATTTATTACTAATGGGCATAATGTGAGAGGAAGTAAAAAATAAGAAATGGGACAATCACTCAAAAGACCAACCGGTTTCGTTCCCTAGCTTATCAAGGTCTACGGGGAACTTTTTATTCTATAATAAATAGCTAAATTATGACACAAGCAAAATTCATACAATTAAAACATTAAAATTGACAATGAATTATCTGTATGAAAGAAATACATTTTCTCAACCCGAATAATACAATTTTCTGCCAAAAAATAAAGCAAAAAAAACAAAATTTAAAAAAAAAATTATATATAGCAGAAAATAGAGATGGAAAAGGTGGGGAATAAGAATAGAGAAAACTAGAAAAATGGGGAAAAAAAAGAAAGTACCAGAAACCTCTGTCTACTAATAGGTTGAAAGAAATTGTCCAGTACCTTAAATCTATGTTACAAAGAGTAAAAAACAACAGCAAGTAATAAGTTAAAACGAAGAGTGATCAATACACAAAAGTAAAATAAATAAATCTTAATGTACCAGGTACTACCTACCTAGGTTTTCACTACATGTGATCATCAGGGTGAGCCAGTTCACCATGATGTTCCCATGTTGTGAAACATGGTAGTACCTGGCTCATAAGATTTTTTTCACACACACACACACACACACACACACACACACACACACACACACACACACACACACACCTATATATATACAAGTACAGGGTTGGTACACATGGAATAAAATTCCAATAACCAAAAAACACTATTCTTAAAAAAGTAAGAGTGCTCAATACCAATTAGAGCTGAGAGAGAGAGAGAGAGATATATAAATAGATAGTGATAGACATATCAATAGATAAATCATCATCATAGCTGTATTTTTTTGTTGAGCCAGGACCAGGGTTAATCTCGCACAAAGCAAGGTGTCTACTGCTTCACAGAGGATCTCAGTTTACCTTTCCATGCATGCTTTTTACTAGCATCAGCCAGTTCTAGGCCCAGTTTTTCCCTATCCTTCCCAAAAACATTCTGCCAAGTCTTCTTAAGCTGACCTGTTCCTCTCCTGCCCTCAGCCATTGCCTCATGAACCAGTTTGATAGTCCCCTCACTGCGCTCAACATGGCCAATCCATTGTAGTCTGTTGCTGTGCAGCAATGAATCAAGGTCAAGGTCTAGCTTCTCAAGAATCAAGTCTGACCTGACCTCATCCTTAGTGGACAGAGCATACATCCAGCATACCATGGCCTTGTCATTCTGCTGCAGGCATTTGGAGTCCACCAATCAGCAGGGCCCATGTCTCACTGGTATGCAGTATGGCGTGTGAATGAAGGTGCTCTCTATACATGAACTCTGGTAGATATAGATATATATAAATTAAAAAATATGAATTAAATTTGATAGAATGATTAAATAAAGAACAAATAGGAGAATGTTAATAAATTGAACATGTTTCACTTTTCTTTTAGCTTCATAAGAAATTTTTTGAAAATTGCAGATTAAACTAAAATGAAACCAAAACATTAAATTTATAAATGTTTTCATATTTTTTCCTTACTTAATCATATATATATATATATATAATATCGGGATAAAATAAATGAAACAAAATTGGGTGTTTTTTTTATGAAAGTATATATTTCTGTGTTTTTGTATATATTTATTTAATATTTCAGACCACCTCGGTCTTTCCTCAGAAATCAAATGAGATACTGTCTTAAATATTTCTTGAGATATGGTCAAAAAACATTTTAAACAACATTTAAGACACTATCATCAGTCTTCCGCCAAATATTCAAACA
This sequence comes from Acanthosepion esculentum, assembly GCA_964036315.1. Lineage (NCBI taxonomy): Eukaryota > Metazoa > Mollusca > Cephalopoda > Sepiida > Sepiidae > Acanthosepion > Acanthosepion esculentum. The sequence continues at coordinate 87,851,966 of OZ038507.1, forward strand.
AAGTCGCATTACACATCACGTGACATGCACGCTTCACGACAAACGCTGTAAACAAACGCTGTAAACAAACGCTGTAAACAAACACACAAACACAGTATCTCATTTGATTTCTGAGGAAAGACCGAGGTGGTCTGAAATATTAAATAAATATATACAAAATCACAGAAATAAATACTTTCATAAAAAAAAACACCCAATTTTGTTTCATTTATTTTATCCAGATATTATATACATATCAAGAAAGTATACGTGGCCTCTCATTATGCTATATATATATATATATATATATATATATATATATATATATATATATATATTGATAATGTTAGTGGTCAATATATATATATATATATATGTATATGTAAATAAAAAGAAAGAACAGTAAGATATATAATCCAGTGTTCATATAGATATTTTTATTTTTACAAAATAGTGCTCAATGTAAATTTACAGAGCATTATAGATATATATATATATATATATATATATATATATATATATATATATACATAAATTTCCAAGAGGATAGAATCCAGGTAGAACTCAATGTCCAGAACAGAGTAAGAATATAATATAATATAAAAGGCTAAAACACTAATATTCCATGGTTATAATTTATTACATTGGAATCGTAATCACGATCTAATTCATCAGACCTACAAATTCAAT
>OZ038507.1:87857634-87955134 GCA_964036315.1 Acanthosepion esculentum
GTCATCTGTGGGTGTTGACTTCAATGTCCACTTTTATATATATATTCCCATACTTAATACTTCTCGTTTTCACTCTTGCGTGGTCATGTGTGACGTCATGAGCTGCGGTGCGATTTTCGTTTCCAGTGTCTTATATGCACGAGTTTGTCATTGCTTGGAAATCTTCCATGTAAACAAAAACAGATCATTATTGTGTTATCCGTGTATTGTTCAATATATTGTAATGTAATTGTCATCTTTGATGATGGCTTATGTAAGCCGAAAGCTTAGATTAGGATTAAAAAATATGTATCAATATTGTGATTTTTTTTCTTCTTTTAATGGTAATGCTATTAAGCTTATCAGACGATATGAAAAGAATTTGCATAAAATAAATAGACAAAACTTGTCTACATTATTTAATGAAACATGCATCAATATATATATATATATATATATATATATATATATATGTATATACAAACAAAAGATATAATTGTAACATACTGAATGTTTGTTTTCCTTTAGTCAAGATTAAACATACCGCTAATATGACCAAATAAAAGTAAATGATTACAGATAGAGATCAATAGTCACAGATAGAGATCAATAGTCACAGGTTTCAAAATAAGGAGTCTATCAACACTATGAAACCCCATACTAATATACCTATATACTAACATTAATACAAGCCTGCAATCTAATATGCATAGTCATACCAATATTATCCATTATTCTATATCCCTTGCACCTGTTGAAACAGTACAGCAAGAAATGTTGGCAGGTGAACTGAATGAGTCAGGTGTTTTTTCACCATGTCTGATATATGCACAATGGTGTCAGGTTGGCAGTTGAGCTGCTCAGGGAAGTTGTTGAATATCTTACAGAACATGTTGAATAGCATGGGAATTATGTGGGCAGGCATTATCCTACTGAAACAAAACATCACCTTCCTGTTGTAGGAATGGCAACAGAACAGGTTGAACAATGTTCTGCATATACATTGGATTGTTCAATGTTCCTTTCACAAATATCAAATGCAAGCAAGTGTTGCAACTTATACTATTCTTCTATTAACTTGGGGTGCACCTGCCTACTGTTCAGTGCACATTAGTGCACCCAGGCACAATGTTTGAGAAACACTGCCCTAGACCATTATGCCAGATGCTATGTTTGAGATTGTGTGTCATTGGTGAATGCACTCTGTAACATGTCACTCCCCAGGCCTTATGTCATACACACAAATGATCATCATTTGCATGATAGAAAAATACTACAGAATGCCATTCTACCACCAAGTGACATCACAAGTGATGTGCACAATGGTGTTGGGGTCTGGTGGTGTTATATAGCATGCATGGTCACAAGAGTAACAAACTAAAACAACAAATCATTGTCAGTAAAGTAGAAAGAAAGAGAGACATGCTAAAATAAAATTATCGTTATTGCCAGTATAATGGATCAAGGCAGAATGTCTGTCATGTGGACAAAAGAAGCAATCTGGACAATGGGAGACAACCCAAGCATTGAAGTTTGTGTTGGGTTGGTTGACCGAAAGGCTACTGGTGAACTCTGTGAACTGCCTGCATACTGCTTTTATTGCCATTGAACAGGTCCTTTTAAGTAGTCAGGTCGCAGTTTTTGTCATACGTTTGTATTAGTGACAATATTCCTGACTGGTTCTGACTTAAATTTCACTTTATATCTTTTTTGGATTTGATGCTCAGACTCCCTACAAAAAGAGCAACAATTTTTATTTTCAATTTTGCTTTTGTAGTGTTCACATCCAGTTGACAGGTTTTGGTGTGGAGTGAATCAAAAAGAGGTCTGATTTGAAGCAGAGTATGAGTGGTGTGAATGGAAATCTGGTTAGAAGCATATGTGCCTGGATTCCGTTTGCAAGTAAACAATTCTCAATGTGAATTTGCTCTGATCTATGCTGTGGGTGAATTTTCTCAGTGGATGCAATATAGCTACCTAGGTATTTGAAGTCAGCTACCTGCTTGATGTTTTCTCCATTCAGACATTTCATGCCTGTTGATGTATCTCGATTCAGGTAGACAAAATCTGTTTTACGCGCATTGACATACAGTTAAATCTCCTGGGCCACATTTTCGATCTTGTGAAGGAGTGACGTTACATGTTTTAGATGGTAAGCCAGTCTCACTAGATCATCAGCATAGTCAGCATGAATGATCTTCTCAGCCTGGATAGTGTCTTCTTTTTCGTTCAGTGAGAATGAAGCCAAGCTGCAAGTCCTTATCTAGGGCTTTTCTCAGCATGTAGTCAAGACAGATGATGAAGAGAAAAGGTGCAAATGTGTCTCCCTGAGGGACTCCTGCAGTAATATCAAAAAACTGTGTATCACCATCAGGTGAGGGTACCATGGAATGATTGTTCTGATACAGCATCATGATGGCATCTTGTTGAAACTTGACTAATGCATGGAATAATAATGCAACACAAAATGTACTTAGAACAAAATGTATTGAAACAAGAAAGTGTACACAATATTTACATATAGTCTTTTTTATATTCCTGGGAAGACCATTCCTGGAGAATGTGTTGACTGAGTCGCAGTCGGGCAGAGTCTCTGGTTGAATCTCCTGATTCCTCCCCTCTCTTCCTGGTACCAACCATATTTATATGGTCGGTACTCCACTATGCAAATTAGGTGGATCCTACCACAACACATCTACAGTTTCCTTATGTATCCCATAAAGAAATATAGACATATTAAAAATAAACCCAATGTATTTCTACTGCTAAGAAAGGTAAAAAAATGAGACTTAATTAAATATTTATCTTTTGTGTCTCTTTTTTGTTTGTGACAGTAAGAAAAGAAATGGAAGTGACAAAACAACAAATGGAGATAAGACATGGTTGAGATAAGGGAAAGAGTTTTTATTTACCCTTGATTTACAAGGTTTGATTGTTTGCTCATTCCAGAGTATCATATATCAGTTGTGGGAGACTGAGAGTTCACTTGGGGTATAACCCAATGTAGTAGTCAAGATAGACACATGGAGAAAATCAATATCCATATTTAATCAAGTGAAATAAACTCATGGGTGAAAATATTCCATAAATTATCACAATGTAGTTATCAAAAGTTACTCTCTGTCACTGCTGGGTTTGTCACTGACCAAAGGCATCATTGTTGATAGAAGCACCTTGGTGCCACTGCTGATGGCTTGGTTAAGCTTGCCTGCCATGGGAGTCCGTCGCTAATGCCAGCTTTGTCAGATCTACCTTTGTGGGTGAAATCAGTGTTGATTTTATAGTGAATCACTGGATAAGAAGCAGCTGTTGTGAAAGCTGTGTGGACCTTTTTCTGATTGGTCAGAAAAATGTTTTATGACCCTCTGGTATTTTGGGGGGAGTGGGGGGGGCAGTATTCCGGAAGTGGGCAGGGGGAAATTAAAATCTGCTTGTGTCTTATGAACTCTGGATGTTGAAGTAAACTCTTCCATTTGAGTTTTTAAAAAAATCGGTGTTCTCACAGGGTACAAAACTCTCTTTTATATGCACACAAACGTTGACTCTCTCTGTAAAACTCAGAAATTTATGACAACTCAAAAATGGCAATGTTATATTCCGTATTTAGATGCGTGGGTGATGTGGAAACAATGTGGGCGAATACTGCGTCTGGCTGCAAAACAAATGAAATTCAGAATCGAAAGAACAAGAAAGACTGTGGATATATTTTATAGTCTCTTTTAGTGAGGAAAATAAGAACAAGTAGAAAGTTCGTATTTAAGAAGTTGAATGTCTATGGTAGTAGCAAGTAAAGTTCATGGAGTTAACTTGACTTTTGGAAGGGGAAGGGTACCCTTTGACAAGCGTCGGACAAGAGTTCATTAGCAGCAGCAGTCACATGCTTCGTTTCGTCGCCGGGCCGGTGTGTCAGGAGCGAGCGTTGTGACCCTTCTGCCTCGCCGGTGAAGTGGGACTCCCCTTTTTTTACTTTCCCGTGTTGAACTTATACACGCCTATAAGCTCCAAATGGAAATTTTTTTGAGTACGCGGGAGACGGTCAGATTGGTTGATTTAATTCTTTTCATTTTTTTTTTTTTGAGTTTATCCCAAACGGAAGTATCTGCGTCGAGCCTATGCGTAGACGTGCAGTTTTCATTTCGAGTCGGGGACTCGTGATGGTAACTTCCGTTTATCGAAGCAGGGCAAGATCTCATCTTGTAACAGCAACAATCAATAAAAATCCTACCTTCTTTCACAACTTACAAATGTTCATCTACACCGTATGTACAACCTGGAACATTGACAATGAGTTGTAATATCAAGGACCAATAAAGTACTCACAACTTCCTATACATCAGATATATACCCATTTATATATAAACAAGAGAAAAATGAACCACTTTGTCCAGTTACACACCTCCTTTTGCACATAGGCATGTGATAAAACTGGTCCACCACAAACTGTCGGTCTCTTCAGAAATGACAGCATATTTTATAGTGATATGAAAAACAACACAAATGTTTCTTTCTGTTCCATACCAAACATTTTAAGTCTAATTATTATTATTAATTCTTTTTTTTTTAATGAAATGTGGATACCAAAAGTCAATTAAAAGGTAATTTCTTTCATCTCTACACAAGTCCTGTAATAGCAGAAATCTGTCACCTCTACAAAAGAAACTAAACTGGTAGAAGGTTTTTTTGCCAGATTGCAGTCAGATCCTGAGTTTTCTCCAATCAGGATAAATGGTTGCATTCTTGATGAGGCTTCATACTTTGAACGTCCGTTGAGTCTCAATTTCCCTCCAGACTTCAAGAAAAAATTAATGCATATGATCCGTTGCTAAAGACGGTGGGAATTTTCAGCTATCATTTCGGAAAGTAATTGACTCCTTCTGCCATGATTTATTGTCACAAGTTTCAAATTAAACCAAAAATGGGGTACTGCTGCCCTATCTGTGCTGGAGCTACTCAATTCTCCCTTTCCAGCTTTGAGTTCAAAAGCTTTCACACCGTCTTGTGGAATGAGGTGGGAGGGCTTATTCTCTACTCTTCAGCCTCTTTCTCCCAGATACAATGTCAAGCCTATCATCACTCTATCACTATTTCCATGGCAAATGTTCAGATAAGTTTCATTCTTTAATTTCACCAATTCAAGCCTTTACAGTCAGAACTCACCATGGACTTAAATCACCTTCATTTCCCCTGTATTTCAATTATACGGAGAAAGTTCCACCCTGACAGACTTTTTTTCTCCCAAAGAACCGTTCTTTTATGGACCAGATTCCCATGTGAATGCTTCCCTGAACACTACAATCTTAACCTGGGCACATGGCTGAGTGGTTAGAATGTTTGCATTCTGACCATGAAACCCAGGTTCGAATCTCGCCATGTTCAATTTGTCAGGAAGGAGACTTCCTGATGTTATTGAACTGGAGGGGTTGAAACCAGCATGTGGTGCCTTTCGAAAGTGCCTGAAAACCATACCACAGGTTGACCCAAGCCTTGTGAGTGGGTAGTTGAACCCTTTGGTGCCATCAATAGCTGTGATAGCATGAAATCACAAGTCATCGTGGACGAGAGATTGAATGTGCTGACCTTGTTCAAATTGTTGATCACGCTAGATAACACACACTTTCCCAGTGAGAAACTAAGGTCTGCTCAGCATAGTTGCAGTATAAACCACAGTAAAAAAAATCAGGTGAGTCACTTTTATCGAACAGCACTGTATTTTAGATTTATCAGACTGAATAAAAGGTTTTGTTCCCATCCTTAATGGACATGGTCTACAAGTGAGGGTGCAAAGCTCTTATGTTATATGCAGGGCTGGATTACCCTTTAGGCAAGTATAGGCAGAAGCCTGGGGCTCAGGACCTGATTATCTTCTAGGCTAGTAAAGGCTGCAACCTAGGGCCCCTCAAGCTTTTATAAAGCAATGATTTTAATTTTCTAGATGTTATAACTTTTAAATAGTTCTATAAACTGAAATGATATCAATAGGACAAACTCATATTTTTTGACTTTACAGGAAACAAAGAAAAGAATGTTTTAGCTTGTGTTATTGTGTTTCAAGTAGATAACATTTGATTTTAGTTCAGAATATTTAAATCTTTCAGTAGTGTATTCTCTTTTACAATAGACCTCTCTTCTTTCATCTATGCTTGTGTTGCTGTTCCTTCACTTGAGTACCACCTTTGTATGTTTGTAACCTCTTTAAGGATACAACAGACTTCACTGTTAAGATAAACAGCATTTAATTACAACTGCAAATAAATACTTAACAAGAACAAAGAAGTAAAGTCAACCAAAGATAACCATTTCAATGAATACCTTGTTAATATCGCAGCTCAGCTTAACATCTGGTAAATCCTAAATCAAAATTATTGACGCACAATAATTCACACTAATTTGACTGGATAGTTCTACTCAATAGTCACTGCAGTCAGTAGCCTGACACCGCTAATTATACATCTAGAGTAGTCCAGAGTGTCATGCATGAACCTCGGTGTCAGTAGTTACTCATTTTCTTCCTATATGACAAAAATGTAGTTTTTCTCAAGTGGATTTTGATGCCATTATTGTTCAGTTGGATTTCCACTGGGGAAAGAGTCTTTCTTGCCTGAATCTGTCTGTTGCAATTAGGTCAGAATTGTAGTATGTGACTAGGATCAGATGATACTAAAATAGACTTTTATTTTAATGATTTCACTCCAAGCATGGCAATAAAGCCACTAAGACGTAAAGAGACCACAGAGAGTGAAGGAAACTGAGAAAACATTACTGAGGAGAAAGGACAATAAAATAAACAGGATTCAAGGAGGCAGAAGATGTCGATTGTTGTTGCATTTAAATTTTGAAGATTGTAGCTGACAGGAAAGTAAGAAGTGGAAAGAGAGTTCCACATGTAAGAAGTGCGAGAGAAGAAACTATCACCATAGAACTTACGGTTGCATCTAGCCATTTCTACAATAAAATGATGAAATCTAGTTGCTAATCTGGTACTATGCTTAAATTTACGAAGTTGAGGTGTTAAAGAATAGAGCTCAGAATAATTGATATGAAAGTATTTCTAAAAAACACATGGAAGCTACATTTATGGCCATGAGAAAGTGATTGAGGCTGAGATGCTCAGTCAGGACCTGTAACATTGCTGACTCTTCACCCTGTGGTATGTAGAGAAGCCAAGTACATTGGTGAATTGACCTGAGAGATGACCTCCTTGCCACCAGGTACAAATCTATGCTCCACTTGGTTGACCCAGCCGTACCTAGGATGTGAATACATAAGAAAAGATGTATGATATTTAGATATATAAACACACACCCCAGAGGTAAGAGGTTCTCTGAAGTACTAGCAAGGTGTAGAATCCACGTTTGCAGAAGACCCCAGAGCTACACATCTACTAGCTGACAGTAAATTAATAGTTGAATTTTCATTATTTACGTTTGATGATAATTATTGTGCTTGGTTGAAAATTACTGAATTTTAAATTAAGATTTTATATATACTTTAACAGGAAGTAATATGTAGAACCAACTGCATACTGACTTGCTTTTGAACCTGCTGTGAGAACATTTATATCTGGTGTAGGCTATAGCTATCATTCACAACAATAATTTGTATAAATTATTACTTTTCCTACACTAAAAGATTTTCCTTTAAAATATAATCTGTCATTTTTAAGCAATATAAAAATTTTATTATTTGCAGAAAAATGTTAAAGTTCTATGCATAATTGTTTGTTTTTTTTATACATATTTTGAGAAAAGTGTATTCTGAATGCCAAATGATTTATGTTAAAATTTGTGCAAATTTTATGGCCTTTTAGGCTCAAGCGATGATACCACTAAAATTGTTTGATCTGTTGCAGATTCATTTTTTTGAATAACTGGAGAACGATATATATATTGGCCAATGAAAAATGAGTTCTTTGGACACTTGTGAAATTCTGGCCATGGAGAGACCAAACATTCAAGTGAAAATACTCCAGTGGTTGAACAGCCAAAAATAAAAAGATTTTGAAGAACCTTTTCAAGCATGAATTGTGTAAAGTTAAAAGGGGCCATTTTTTTTCAAAATACCTGCTGTGAAAATAGTTTTTTTCATTTTTTATGAAAGGTATTTGAGCCTTTTTTATTTACTGATTTCTTGTATTGTTTTCTCTTTTTGTCATTTACAAAATCCTTGTTTTCCCCTGGTTTTAATTTTCCACTTTTTGTTAGTAATCCTTGAAATTTGTTATCCTACCTAGAGTTTTGCTTAGCACAGGAACTTGGAGTTGGTAGGAAAGTAAAAAAATTTATATTTTGCACAAAAAAGTTTTATTGTTACAGTGGCATAATTTTTATATCTTGCACAAAAAATACTGTTTTATGTTACCAAAGTAAAATAGCACCTGTACCTTATAATTTGCTGAAAAGATTTCTATTCTTCTAAATTTCCAGCAATGGCTTGCATCTATCTTGTATACTAAATATAAAAGCAAAATCCCTTCAACAATACATAATAACATTTTCCACTTTTATATTTTCCAGCCTCAGATTTCTATTAGATTGTGTTTGTCATTGCCATTTAAATCAACAAACCTATTCATTCAGTGATGCTTTGTCCTTGTTGGCACTGAAACCAATTCCTTGTATCTGTGCACCTGAAAAATTATATTCATTCCTTCCCTTCCCAGTTATCAAGCCTGAAAATATATCACCGCACCCATGTCTTACATTGGAGTCAAAGTTTCTTCATTTTGTCACTGTAATGTTGGATTTTTTCCAAAGCAAATTCCTTTCTCTCTTATTAAATACATGGCATCTTTACTGTTTGCAGTTGGTTTGTTTAGAGTCAGATAATATTTACGAACATTTTGCAGACACTTGACTGCAAAATAAAAAGAGAAAATAATGAAAAGAAAAAAAATCAGCTGAAAAAAGCAAAAAAACTAATAGAGCAAATATTTCTGTAAAATGCTAGAAATTTTGTATTAGTGTAATTACTCATGTGTAACATGCCTTCATCCATAATACCCACCCCCAAAATTGCGCTGAAATTGTGTGAAAATGCTTCTATTCTTGCATAATACGCACCCCTTGTTTGGTAATCATACCCTATAAATTGTATGTCTCCAATTTCATTATGGCCTGCATTTCCTACTCTTATTAAAAAAAAGGTTTTAAACATCGTATATATTATTTTAATTTAGTTTTATGATAATTCTTATTTTGTTTTACATTTGTAAATATAGTTAGGTACATATCCTTGTATTTGACATCCTTATGAGATTGCAATCTTTGAATGTTAGAGTCAAATTGTTGTATATTTGTGGTGAGTAATCATTTCACAACTGAAATCGACCTATGAAATGGCAATTTTTTAAAGGATTTTTTTGTAGCTGTGCATAATACGCACCCCTAATTTTGTGTATTATTTTTTATAAAAAAATGTGTATAATACATGGGGGATTACAGTAAAGGCTAAAATAAAGAATTTACAGCAAACTTGCACCTTCATACCGGCAAAACACAAATTGTCAAAAAGATGTTTTTCCATTAACACCACTATCATTTTAACTGCCTTCACTCCTCAGCAATATTTATTGCTGAAAGTCTCTATCAAGTTTAGACAAGAATGGTGAAAATTGGGCTGTTACTTTGGATATCTCTTAATCATCTTTTTGCCTTTCATTAGCAAGACTGATGCTAACCTTCAGGAGAGTGACTCATTGCGTCTTCTCAGACTAACGTTTCCACTGACATGAAGTTGAAAGATTATATTGAATCAATTGCTAGATCTGCTGCTTGGGAACTTGGCTCACTGTCATGCTAAGTAATTTTTCTTGCCAGAATCTATGTTACACATAAATCTACCATTTACCTATGCATTGAATATTGCTGCCACATATATTTAGAGATTCTTGATAAAATCCAAAGAACAATCTGCAATGCTATTGGTCCAGACCTGGCATCTCGGCTTCAGTCATTTTCCCATTGCCATAATGTAGCTTCTTTGTGTCTTTTCTGTAAATATTTTCATGGTAATTGTTCTGTTGAGCTTTCCTCTTTGGCACCTAGACTTTATCAATTTAAGTGCAGTACTAGATTGGCAGCTAGGTCTCATGTTAGTTGAAATGGCTAGATGTAATGCTAACAGTTTCTTGCTTGAGGAACTCTCTTTAGATGCAATGTCAGTTATTATTTTTTGTCTTCTTAATTCTTCTTTTTTTTTTATTGTTCTCTCTCTGTAATAAAGTTTTTATTTTTCTCATACTCTTTCACACTCAGTGACCCCTAGATGCAACCGTAAGTTCTATGCTAACAGTTTCTTCTCTCACATGTCTTATTTGTGATACTCCCTTCTGGTATCTTGCTATCCAATCAACTTTGAGCTTCAAAAATTTAAATGCAATGTCAATAGTTATTTTTTATTTTATTTTTCCTTTTATTGTTTTCACTCCTTTTTCTTTTTTTTCATATTCTTTCACATTCAGTAGCCCCTTATATCTTAGTGGCTTTATTGCCTTCTTTGGAGTAAAATAATTAAAAAGAAAAAAAAACCATAGTTTCACAGATTCTAAAATTCACTCATCAAGAGACCAAAATATTTTTGATTTTTTTCATATATCATATTTTTTATAAAAGACACAACATTATCAATTATTTGAATTTGTTTTTTGTAGAAGATGTTAGTTTATGATGTAAGCTTATTTGAATTTATTTTTACTTTAAATATTAATGCAAACTTTAATTTCAGTTATTTTAGATAGGGATGTGTAAAATGTTTTCTAAATAGTTAATCATGTGAAGAGATTTTTCTATTTATAGCATATATATATATATATATATATATATATGACTTCTCTCTTTCTCTCTCCCTATATATATATGATTTCTCTCTCTCTCTCTCTATATATATATATGATTTCTCTCTCTTTATATATATATATATATATATGACCTCTCTCTATATATATCTATTACTTCTCTCTCTCTCTATATATATATATATCACCTCTCTCTCTCTCTATATATATATATGACTTCTCTCTCTATATATCTATTACTTCTCTCTCTCTCTCTCTATATATATCTATTACTTCTCTCTCTCTCTCTCTCTATATATATCTATTACTTCTCTCTCTCTCTCTATATATATATATCTATTACTTCTCTCTCTCTCTCTCTCTCTCTATATATATATATATATATGACCTCTCTCTCTCTATATATATATATACCTCTCTCTCTCTCTCTCTCTATATATATATATATATATGACCTCTCTCTCTCTCTATATATATATATATATGACCTCTCTCTCTCTCTCTCTATATATATATATATATGACCTCTCTCTCTCTCTCTCTCTATATATATATATATATATATATATATATGTGTGTGTGACTTCTCTCTCTCTATATATATATCTATATATATATATATATGACCTCTCTCTCTCTCTCTATATATATATATATATATATTATATATATATATGACCTCTCTCTCTCTCGCTATATATATATATATATGACCTCTCTCTCTCTCTATATATATATATGACCTCTCTCTCTCTCTCTATATATATATATAACCTCTCTCTCTCTATATATATTATATATATATATATATGACCTCTCTCTCTCTCTCTAAATATATATATATGACTTCTCTCTCTCTCTCTAAATATATATATATGACTTCTCTCTCTCTCTCTAAATATATATATATGACTTCTCTCTCTCTCTCTAAATATATATATATGACTTCTCTCTCTCTCTCTAAATATATATATATATATATATATATATATATATATATAATGAGTTTTATATTCATATTATTGTAATATTTAAAATGATAGTGGGCTTAATGCAAGAATAATTATGATTTATATTACTGGGTAAAAAAAATAAAATGATTGAATTATTATAATTTATTTATAATTTTTAACTTGATTTTATAATAAAAATCAAAGTAAGTATTTCTTTACATATGCGCATTTGGTTGAGAAATCATTCCTTTTATTTAACAATTTATCTTGATGTTTATTTCAAATTTTTCTTACAAGTTTTTCATATTAGCATTGCAAAAAGGTACCGTTCTTCTTATTTCCTATTTTATACTAATAGGAGATATCTTTTTCTTCCCATATATATTTTGAGAGCCTATTATTATTAGCTTATCTTATTTGTGAAAGACTTTTTATGTTTATATTACCTTTCTTCAAGAGCACTTATATAAATTTTTTGAGATCCTTTTCAATTTATAATGTCATATGTCTCTAGCAGCTGTGACGATACATCTATGAATAATCAATTATAAAAATCTATAGATAGAATTTATGAGGTCACATTGAATATTATCAACTGGAAACATCATAAGTCTTTATCAGCTGTTAAGATAAATATCGGACTAATTAATATGTTTATAAAAATATAATGAATTTATGAGGTCACATTGAATATCATCAATTGATAACATTATAGGTCACCACCAGCTAGCAAATAAATACATAAATAATACAATATATATGTTTATAAAATTAGAGCCCTCGATTTTCCATTTCAAATTTTCCTTGATTCTGTTTCCACTTTTGGTAAATTCCGTTTTTACTTTTGGGAAATTTTTATTTTTTTTCCATTTTTATAATTTTATGAGAAAATTGCAATATAATATGCTATAATTATTCTTATTAAAACTGAAACCAAAAACATAATTCAAAGTTTTATTGCATGTAAAGAAATAGCAAATATCTACAAACTTTTTTTTAAATGTTAAAATCCAAGTCCAAAAATAAATTATATATAAAAATAAAAAAATGTAACATGACTAGACAATAAAACAATGGAATGTTACAGTTCATAGTTATCTTTGAGGTTGAACTTTTAATCAGAGCTTCTTTCTTTAAGAACATTCAAAACACATTCAAATTGTTTTTGTTTTTTTAAGTAAAAGTATTCAGATTGATTTGTAATTAATGATTCATAATATAAAAATCAAATTATCAACAGGAAATTTAAATTTCCAACAGGAAATAACTTGAATCTCTAATAAATATCTGAAGAAAGTCACATATTTTGACTAAAATTTTACAAAACAGTAATTAAACCATAATAACTGAATCTTTGTAACAAAATATCAAAAAACAAATTAGACATATTAATTCAAAATTTAAATAAAACAACTTATCCCAAGTTGAAATACGGCTCAAATTTAAAATTGCTAATTTCTTAATTTGGGAAATATCTAATCTTCAAATCTCTTCTCTAAATCTCCATTGTAATACAACATTGTTGCTTGGTGTTCTCAGGGGTAAGACTTTCACATTGTAAATGTTTATATTGAGAAAATGAACATTCATCTCTGCTGGTAAAAGGCATCCATATGACTGCATTTGCAATCTGTTCCAGAAGAGGAAATATTCTTTTATTTGCATTCTAAAATGATAGGATATTAAAAGGATTTGGTAAATCATCTTGGTAATTCATATACATTTGGAATTCTTCAAGAAGGTCAGTAGAAGGACATTGCAAGTCCTTGATGGCTGCAAAGCTGTCTCTAAATCATGGCCTAAACAGGGTAGCTGTCTAGGATCAAACAGGTGAGCTGCCTTGTAAAAGTTATACACAGGGTGGGTGTCCAGGTATTTATTCAGTTTCGAAAAAGATGTGCTGAAAAAAATCTTGGAAATTTCAGATAACTCTCTCCCTCTCTGTGTTTCACTTGTTCCTTAGGCAAGGAACCTTCAAGCCATTTAAAGTATCACTTTTTCCAACTAGACCTTTTAAAAAAAGACTGACTTGATGAAAGTAATGAGCTGGGTAACATTATCAAATGCTGACCAGTGTAAAAATACTTCATTAACAAGATTTAAAATATGTGCTAAGCACAACACATGGCAACTGTTAACAAAGACATTTGATGACACTTCCTTATGAGCTTTTTTTTTTACAAAAGGCTGCAGAATCTGTTACGAAGGCAATAATATCCTCAAATGCAATATCCACATGAGTTACAGCTCGGGTTCATGCCTAACTTACAGTTTGATGATTGCATTCTCCCAAGGTTACATCATCAATGGGAAATGGCTCCCCATGAATGCTTGCAATTACATTCAAAATGCTGTGGCCATGACAGTTGTTTCATCTCTTATGATGCTGACTGATTAGCAAGCTTGGCTTTCAGGGCAGCAAAGTGACAAGCAAACAATTTTGGTAGATGAAGTTGCCTAACACAATTGACTCTTGGAATAGCACCACCTTCTTTACAATGTTTTAATATGAATGGCCTCATTTTGTCAATTTTGTGTTGGGAATGTCAGACAAAGTGCACATTTTCAAAAAATCAAGGACAAAACCATCTCGTACGTCTTTACTCTTCAACAAAGTTACGACTGTCTTCTGTTTCAGTTGAGCCGACTTTTTTGTCAATTGAGTTTTTGATTTGAATGTGATTTTTGATTGTGTCAACCCTAAATATGTCAACACTATGGAGACAGAATTTGCGAAATAACATTTTCTTCTTCATAAAAGTTATCAGTAAATTGCTCTACTCTGGCCTTAACACAAATTTTAGATACTGGGGTCATTTTCTTCTTTTTTTAGAGGAGCAGACCCAACTTTAAAAGTTGATTCACTATACTGACTTTATTCAGTCATCTTGGCAATTTGTTGATTATTCATAAAACTCATTTAGAATACAAAATATAAATAAATCATGAGAAAATAATCATTGATAGTTAATATTATTAAAGGAATTTTTTTTCATTCAATTTAAATTTGTTTACAGTAGTGAAGCGCTGAAGATGATGCAATTATTAATCCAGGAGAATCACTGTGTGAGGGTAAGCTTAGACAAGCCAGTCGTTTCATAGAATGGTGCATTTGGATAATTTTTTTTTTCTTCTTTTTTTTCTTTATTTCTAAATTGTATGATAGGCACATGGTAGCATTTACTTTTCTTTCATATTCATAAACAAGTTGTTCAGAATCTTTTCCTTGTAAATTGTGTGAGGCCTCAAAGGAAATGAATTTGTTAAACTTATTGGTTTGATCTTCAGCTCTCTCTCCTCCCCCTCCAATTTTGACAGCAACTAATGTCTGTCTTCCATTTCCACTTTAGCAATGGATTTCAGTGGTCACGACCTAGCTGTGACCTGACTTTCATCTCATTTGCAACATACAATTTCTTTGAAAAGTTTTAAAATATTTAAAAATAGACTAGCCAACATATTCTCAGAAGAATTGGCAACCCACTTTTCTTTTTTTTATGTAAACATATTTGCTCTTAATTATTTTTCAGGTTTTATAAGGAAAATAACTACAAAGATTTATAAAAACAAATTTTAAGGAAATAACTACGTTATTGTTACATTTATTAAAATGCTTAACAAAATCAGAGAGATAGTTATTAAGTTTTGAAAGAATTAAGAAAAAAATCTGGAAAAAAACATCAAACAATTTATGATTTATTATTGAAAATTACATTAAAAACCCAGCTTCCGTGATTCCATCTGCAATTCCATAATCATGGAAAATTTGTTCCACTATGTAATATATAAAGAGAATACATGTGAACACAGTGTGCATTCTGAAATGAAAATGTCAGCATTCACAAGTAGCTGTCACAATGAATGGTTGGCCACTCATATCCGAGTTGGCACATTTGTGTTGTTCAGCATCCACATGGTTTACACTGCAACTATGCTGAGCAGACCTTATTTACAGTTTTTTATGAGAAAAGCACATAATCTGGCATGATCAACAGTTTGTAAAAAGACAGTACACTCAAACATAATGACTTTTGACTTCATGCTATGCAACCATCAATGACTACCAAATAGTTCCATATTACCTAATTTCACACACAAGGCTTGGGTCATCCTATGGGGTGATTTCAAACGGTGCTGCACACTAACATTGTTTCTCCAGGCCAATATTATCAAGTAGTCACTTCCCTAATAAATCAACCCTGGAATGATTTGAACCAGGATCTCATGGTTGGGATGCTAATGTTCTAATCATATGGTCATGTACCCAATACTGTTACAATAAATTTATGAATAATCACACATATATATATATATATATATATATATATATATATATATATATATATATATATAATTAAGTAATTCATTGAGTCTAGAAGAAACCGCAACAGAATGCAGAAAGCACTGGATGGCCATTTCATCCTATATTTGGGACTCATCAGAAGTGTGCATCCACTACCGAGAATTGAAACCCGGACAGTTACGTTATCAGGCAAACATCACACCAACTGTACCAACAGTCCTCAGTGACAAAGAGGTAGCGAATTAGACTCGATATAATGCCGCTTGATCACATATTCCATGGTGTAACTCATCCAAGTTTCCCTTACCCATAGGACTGTGTCCCTATGAGCCACGACTACTATCCCCAAGCTGCTCCATCCAGAGCATTAGATTCTAGACTCGATGAATTACTTAATTATAATTATCTCAAATCCTCCTAATAATTTCTATCACTTCTATATATATATATATATAGTGATGAGGTCATATTGATATTACTAATTAATAATGCTATAGGTCAATGACAAGTGAATATTATATAACAATATATTAGGTTTGAAAGACAATTCTATTGCATTTTCAACATAACTTTAAAGGCACTTTTCCAATGCTTATGAACAGCTCTCTATTCAAAACCAGTTGGGCATAGGGCAGCAGCAACATCATCCTGTAAAAACCTATTTGCTATGGAAACTAAGGCAGCAATGCTTAGCATGTTGAGAGTTGTGACCCCATATTCTTCGGTGGAGTTTACAAAATTGAGTGAGTTAATGAATGAATGGGTGCTGAAAATACATGAAAACTGCTTTCTCAACAGCAACTTGTAGCAGCAATTGGCTGGACCTAATTAGCTAGAGGTTCGATCTTTCATGTTAACAATAATTAATGTATAGTGAAGAAAACGGTGACTTACCTCGTCAAACCAAGCGACAGCGCATCGCATGTGTCCTACGACGGAAAATGTGGGGAAAAAGAAAATTACTTACCAAAAAAAAAAAGGGCACATATTCCACATGACATGCTGAAGACGGAATGTTTAAATTAAAAAAAAAAAAGAAAAAAGTCCATTGCAGGAGTCGCTACCTGTTTCCCTGACAAATATAATCTCCAACTATTTGTTGTCTTGATCTATCCACTTCCCTTCTCCACATCCTTTCACCTTTCATTCCTATCTGATCTCGCTCCAAATCTTCTGTAACCCCCCTTGCCTTGATCGATCCACTATCTTTCTCCACATCCTCTCCTTTACCACTACTATCTGCACTTCCTCCAAACCTTCTGTAACCCCTTGCGTGCTAGTGGCTTCCAGCCTTGCTTGGGGTGAAAAGCTTAAAAAAAAAAAAAGAAAGTATTTTGATATGCAAAAATTGGGCGTCCTCTGCCAGCTGTTGACAAATGGAAAAATTGCTTGGCCGATAAAAGCAGTTGGTGTTCTTGAATCGGGGATGAAAATTTGTGTATTTTGGCTACCGCGTTCGTGGGAGAGTGAGTTATATTTCTGACTGGTTACATGCATTGGGATTTGTGAGATAGTACCTGCGAATCGAGTTTTTGGCATTTCTTTGTGCCCCCCCCCCGATATTCAAGTCTGAACTTACAGTGATTTGTTCCTTGTGTTGTGGAAGTAATCTGCGACAAATATTTCCTTTGCTTTCAGAACGCTTACAATACTTAGACAATATGATGGAGGTGGTGTAATGCTTTGGGCTAGTGTCGTAGGCCGATTGTAACATTATAGGTCTCTTCAAAGTTGATTATGGTGTCAAGATAAATGCAAAGAATTATCGTAAGTATTTAGGAAAAAGACATTTTTGAGTGGTATAAGTCACAGCCAAGAAGCTTTAAACTAAGGATTATATTTATGCAAAACAAAACATTTTTATATTTGGAAAAGTTGATGATTACCCGCCCCCCCGTCACCCCCCCCAAAAAAAAAGAAAAAGAAAAAGTTTTCAATTTCACTAAAATAATGGAATAACGCCACCATCTTCAGATGTTAATCTATTAGAAAATTTGTGGTGTATTGTTAAGAGCTTTATATGAAAACAGAAAACAATATTCAATCAAAGATGGTTTGGGAAGTGAAAGTGATGCAAGTAATAGTAAAGTCAAAACAATAAAAAAAACTTAACAAAATCAATGGTTGAAGGACAGGTGAAGGTTATAGAATGTCAAGGAGTAAACAGTTTATTCACTTATATTTGATATTGTGTTAATCAAATATGTTTCTGTGATCTATATCTTTTGGATTTATGGAGAAATAAAAAAAAGTTAAGTTGCAATTAGTTTTGTATAATGATAACCGAACTTCCTCAATATAAGTTATTATTCATAAATTTTATATTGTAAGTTGAAACACGTGAAAATAAATATGCCCTGAAAATTGTCCTACCATTGGTTAATAGTAATTTTATTGCAAAAACATTGACTTGAAATATCTGACATGTTACAGCTGAGACTGTAAATCTATAAAAACTTCCAGATTAAACAAAATATTTTTATGACTCATCCAGTTTACATTTGTTTTACTTTATTCTGAAATCTAAATATTTTAATCTTAAAAAACTGTGTATCATATAACACATCACCCTCACCAGGAAGCAGATTTAGTATCTGTACAGGTGAGAGGAGGCATGGTGAAGTAATGGATAGTGGCTCAGATTGAGGAATCGGAGAGCTGAATTTGAATTCCAGTCAAATCCATTACATTCACTTACATGCTAATACCTTTGGGAAAGGTATGAATCCTCTCCCCGCCAGCTATGGTTAAATAACAGGACAGACCGAGTTCTATAGCCTTGGATGGCAACTGGCCTACCACAGAAAGAAATGGCAACCTACTGTGGGGAAAAAATCTGCCTTGTCAGTCATGTATTGAAAGATACATGATCGCCTAAATGTGTATTACACATCGCACATAACTTACTGACAGGTGAGAGGTCAACAGTTTAATGACTGAACAATTTAGAATGGCAGGTAATTGACAAAAGAGAAAATTCTGATGTCAGGAACATCACAGAATGATTAAAAAAACAAAATCAAAATACAGAGTGAATACAGATACAAAATATTTTACTTAGCTTTTCTTGTTCCATCCATAAGATGTCATATCCCTCCAGGATGTAAGCAATCATAGCTCTTCACAATTCCCCCTTTTTTTAATATCTGTGAACTCCAGTAATTATTTTTTGGAAAAATGGTTTACTGATTCCTTTAAAAAAAAAAAAAAATAAATAAAAATACCCCCCCCCCAAAAAAAAACAAACAACACTTTGGTTGGGACACCAATGTACAAGAGAAAAGTGTGATTTTATTACAATTTCAAGTGTTTCTGTTTTATAACCAATAGATGGGTTCATTGAAGTCTCATTGAAGTCTCATTGAAGTCTTCTATGCAACATCCACTTTGGCTAAAGGGGAATAGAACAGTAAATGAGTGGAGGGAGGTTTTGATATATATAAAAAAAAAACCCCAAAAAACAACAAACATAAAGAGTAAATGGTTGCTGGTCTATATTAAGCCACAGTTAGGACTGAGTAAATCTGTTCTGACCGACCCAGACTGTCTTATGCATAGTTCCAATGCTGCCCATTAGTTTTTCTTGCCAGATGTCAGGATATGTAGACGGATGAGTTTGGATCAGGAAGGAGAGCTGATCTATGAAACTAACAGAAGTTGTTCCAAGTATCACTTACCAACCCACCCAGACCAAGTAAGTAAAATCCCCACCCCCTCCAAAAAAAGTTTGTTTCATAATATTGGAAACAGGGTTCATTTCTCACAAAGTCATTTATTTTCATCTTTTGTTTCCTTATGAATGAGCAGTAGATTTTTTCCCAGCTTTTGATGTCTACCAATAGAAACAAGTATGAAGAAACAATGTGAGGATGTTATTGGCTGGTTAGTGAAAAGCTGAGTGAGGGTATGTTTAGACTTCTACATGGTTTTGAATTCAGAGTTCCTGTTTTGGTATAGAAAGGAAAAATAATACACTGATGAAGTTGTTGCGGGGTCCGAGATGAACGACGAGTCAGCAATATGAATGTGAAGGATGACCAATCAGATGTAACAGACTCTACCACAATTATTTAACTTTGACTAGGAAAGACGTGGAAAAGAACATGCAAAGACGCTGGCGGTCACTATCCAATGTGGCGGTCACAATGTAATTTATATTTGACGTAAAATAGCACATAGTATAGAATACAAGACAGAACGTAATGGTTCAAAACATAACAATTGATTTTATTTGTTCTGATGTACATGCAAGTAAGCTAAAGGGTTGATAGAGTTACGTCTCTTAGATTTGGGAAATATTTGTACCTGAGCTCATAAAGTTGGATTAACTATTAAACTGTAGTTTTAGAAGAATAAAGTTCCTGTTGCATGTTAGGAAATGTGAATTGGAAAAGTTGGTAAGAGTTCAGAAGAGTTAAGAGTTCATACTTGCATGAATGTTGATAATGTTCTTTAACGTCTGACCACATGGTCAAGACAGGAGTTCTTGAAGGTTATATTTTTGCAGCAAGGAATGAGACGAAAGAGTGACAAAAAACAGACAGAGGAAGAGAGAAAAAGAAGAGAGAAGGCCCACTCATGTTTTGTTTATATAAGATGGTGTAACACGTGACAGGCTCAAAACTTACTGCGCGGGAAATTTCATTCCTTGCGTGCAGGCGATTTGTCAGAATTGACCAATCAGCGAGCTAGTTTTGAGGAGATTAGCCAATGAATGCTTGTCGTACGATCTCTATGTATGTAGGTGGTGGTGGTGATAATCACCACAAAGTAATTGTTTTTTTTTTTACAAAAGAGAAAAAAAAGAAGGCATTTATGATTTCTTCTAGCCATCTTTTTAATTCAGTTAATTAGTTTTTTTTCTAATAAATTCTGAGTACAATTATGTACTGCCTAGGATTGAACTCACAATTACAATATCAGTAAATACACAAACCAATGTTTTAATCCACTAGGCTATTTTTTGTGGGACAATCCTGAGTGGAGAAATCTAATTTCCAAGCTGATCACAATAACATGAAAGGTTTTTTTTTGTTTTTTTAGCCACAACCTTTGCTCTTTAGAACATTTTAAAACATGAAAAAAAAAAAAAAAAAGTGGAAAAGTAGTTTTCATTTAATTACAGAGTTTGATTTTCTTAATGAAATATTCATGCTATCTTCAGAATATTCACATCATTAACATTAAAATCAATCAAAATGTTATTTTTAGAGCTACTTGTGTCCTAAATCATATTATATTACAAGTACCATAACTAATTAACATCATAGGACCCCACATGTATAGCAGCCATAGCAACAGTGGTTTGTTGAGAGCAGAATTTTGCAACCTGGGCGATATCACCCACCAGAGGGTGCTTTCAACTGTTGGGTGGGCAATGAGCAACTGAACTGAAAATGGTGGGCGATTGGAAATTTTAGTGGATGATAGCTTTTTAATACTCAAAATCCTATTTTAACATATGCTACCACCCCAAAAAGATTCAAAGGAGATATACAGAGAAACTGTATAAAAAAAAACCCCAAAACAGGAGGCTAAATGGGAAACAAACAAGTTAAATTCCTAGATAAGATATAAATATTTACTTATTTAATATTTATACTGCAACTATGCTGAGCAGACCTTAGTACAGTTTCTGGAAGAGAGCATGTTATCTAGAAAGATCAATAATCTGAACAACACCCTCGGTCATGATGACTTGCGTCTTTGTGCTAGCACAGCTATCAATGGCCCCCAAGTGTTCTGTCTACCCAATTTCACTCACAAGGCTTGGGTCAATCTGTGGTATGGTTTTCAGTCACTTTCCAAAAGTGCAGCACACTGAGATCATACTCCCTCCAGGCCAATGACATCAGGAAGTCTCCTTCTTGACAAAAATCACCCATGGCGAGATTTGAACCCAGGTTTCATGGTCAGCAATCAAATGTTCTAGCCACTTGGCTGGCTATATATATATATATATATATATATATATATATATATATATATATATATATTATATATATATATATATATATAGTGTGCGTGGGTGCGTGTAACAGAGAATTGGGTCAGACCGATAAGAGAAACTGAGTTGCATCCCCTTCCACAATGTACTGTTAAGAGAATACATTCTACTTGGAGTAGGTGGTGCTATCTGCATATGTATGTTACTGGGCAGGTATTAGCCAATAATCAGCATGGGTCTGGCACTGGGAGAGCTATATAACACCAGTGTTTTCTCAGTTGGGAGGAGCACTCTCAACCCGACAAGATAAGCACATATTTATTATTAGGTTGGTGCAAAAATAATGTTGTTTTCTCACATGAATTTGGACGTCAAAAAACATTATTTTTGCACCAACCTAATATATATATATTATATATAGTTGCTGTCAATGTGGTGAAAGTTGACTTTGAACATCATCACTTCCAATGTGTCTTTTTATATGCCTTGTCAAGCCTGACCTGGACTTGCACACCCTAGTGCAGGTCGGGCATTGAAAGCAGGCCATAACGAAATCGTCATATGCAATAGATTGTTGGTGTTGGTGTGATTTCTGCTAAATAAGCAGACCTGCCCTGGACAGACATATCCAACTGCATTGGACACATGGCCAGGTTGGCACCTCATGGCAATTCAGGGATACCTTCCAAATAGCTCTCTTCAGTTCTGCATATTTTTGTGATGCCTCGTGGAAGATCTTGACGCCATCAATAATACCAGCTCTCCAAGATTATATATATACACACACTTCAATGGTCAAGTTTGCTTTTGTTCATTGTTTAATATGGTAACACCAGCAGCTGCCGCATAAGGCCTTGTTTTTATTACATCATAAAGTCAGTTTATGAACCAGTTACAAAGAGCTATAAAGGACAGGAAATTGTGGAGGGCCATTATTGCCTGTCCTGAAGGGTTACAGCACATAGAAGAGCAAACAACATTGGTATTCTTTTGAATATTTACCATATAAATGAGAAATTTTTCCTTTTGAAAGTGGGTGATGAAGCCAAAAAGTTTGGAAACCCCTGGTCTAGAGCAAAATAGCCCATCCCTTTTTCAGTGTGGTTTTGAATTCAGTTTTCCTTCTCTTACACTGGTTGCCACTCCAACACTGGAGAAAACAGTCTGCTATTTTGGTAAATCTTTATTATTATCAGAACAGTTATTTTTTTATGTTTAATTGTTTCACCCAAAGTAAATTGATAATGCTACTAGGATGCAGGAGGAGGTGGGTTACAGCAAGTAAAAAGGAAAAAAGACTTTAGGGGGGGAAGGATTGAGGAAAGAACAAAAAAGAAACAGGGTTCAGGAAGATAAAAGATGGTGAATGACATTGCATTTAAATTTTGGAAGATTGTAGTTACCACAGAATCAAGAAATCAGAAGAGACTGCCACAAGTGAGAAGTGCAAGAAAAAAAAAACTAGAGTAGAATTGGCAGTTGCATCTAGGTAGTTCAACAGTAAAATGGTGAAACCTAGTTGCCAATCTAGTAGCATGATTTAATTCATGTAATTGTGGCATCAGGGAAAAAGCTCATCATCAGAACAGTTGCCATGAAAATATTTGTAGAAAAGACAGAGGGAAGCCATGTCCCGCTGGTGAAAGTGATTTAAGTTGAGATGCCAAGACAGGATTGATTACATTGCAGATCCTTCTTTGAATTTTGGCAAGAATCTAGAGATGGACAGCAGGAGCACTAGACCAGATATGGCAACGGTATTCAATGCACAAACGAATGGTAGATTTGTGTTTAAGATAAATTCTAATGAGAAATTTTTCTGGCACAATGCAGTGAGCAAACTTTCCTTGCAGTAGATGCAGCAATTGATTTGATATAGTCACTCCACTTCATGCAAGTGGAAAACATGAAGCCAAGAAACTGCAAAGATTTGTTCTCCTGGAGGTTAGCATCAGCCATACTGACGGGAATCAAAAAAGGTTCTCCATGGTGATTAAATGAAAGCAGTTTTGTTTTGGAGGTGCTAAAATTTAAGAGCCATTTTTTGCCCAGTTAACTATTGATTTGAGACACTTTACAAGAGCAATTGTCAGGTTTAATTGAGTCTGGCAGATTTGCTACTAGGACAGGAGTAAGTGGTTGTGTCATCTGCATAAATACCAAGTTGAGAACTGATGAAATCAAAGAGATTCTTTTAATGATTTTTCACTTTTTTTTTTTATAAAGAAACTACCACCTAACATTGTCAGTGCAAGGACAGATAACTCTGTAAAATTACATATCCTGCTTTGAGACATTAAATGTATTACATGTTATTATTATTATTATTGATTTAAAAGAAATGAATCAATTAGCCACAGTGCAAGTCAGTCAAAAGCTGAGGGCATGTTTTGTACCCCACCACGAAGAAAAGGATTTTTCTCTCTCTCAAACGCTCATTCGTAGCATTAAACTTTATTTATCACTTTCAAAGGGTCCCATATTGAATATGAAAGCTAAAAAGAAACAGTTTTTGACGTAATATATTTCGGCAAGAAGACAGTGATGAACAAGTCATTGTTTTATTTTACTTCAGACAGGAAAAAAAAAAAGAAAAAGAAAAAGATTTAAACAAAGTTTAACATATGACATTTTGTCTTGGGAGAAGAAAAAAACAGACAATGTTTACCTGAAATAGGTTTTTTTTTTTTGTATTTACAGTTTTTAGTGACAATAAAAAAAGACAAAAACAAGCTGATTTGTAGAATAAATTTTATAAAAGAAAACAGTAATTACAACAGATAATGATAAACTTTTTAAAAATGTTTACAAAAGAGGAAAGGTTAAAAAAAAAAAATGAAAAAAAAAATGATTCAATATGAAACCAACAAAATTGGTAAATTATATTCACTGCTATATGCAATGAGTTAACTAACCAGAAGGCTGAGGGTGCTGAAAAATTCTCAGTCTGACCCATTTCTGAAAAATCAAAATCAATATTCTGATGTTTTGTCATTAAAATATGGATTTTGGGAAATGAGCCAGATCAAGATCCTTTCAACAACATCCCCCTTGTACAATGATTATCTGTGTAAGAATCTTAATTGTGCAGCTGTTCCATCAATTGTGTATTACTTCCCACTGCTTGTTTACCTTCTGTTTTTATATTCAAATGCTCTAAAGTATTTGCTGGTTTGCTTTAAGAAGAAAAAAAAGAAAAAAAAAGTTATGGCAACAAGAACACATCAAACATCAAGATAAATACTGAACACGTCTTGAACGAATCTTATGTAAAATTCTGATGATTTGGAATCAAGTGGTATCAGATATTTCAGAATAACTGTTGGGGGTGGGGAATGTCTTGTATTGATATTTAAGCTTAATCATAAGTATAGGGCACCCGGTGAGAATCAAACTCATCAAGAGTAGTAATGGTTTATGACAATTGTGGGGCACCCAGTGAGGATCAAACTCACTATAGTCATAATGGTTTACAAGCATGGCTTGCTAACCACTGCTACATGGCAAGATGATCCATAAAAGCCTCTTATTGATTAAATATATTATTTTTACTCTGAAATGTGTCAGGAAGCATAAATGAATAGAAAACAACAAGGAAATGAAGAGTTAATCAAATTTTCTTTTGCGTTTCAAACAAATCTGAAACTGGAAATCTTTTCATTTGAAAATAATTCAAATAAAAGGGAGGTAATCACAACAGCGAATGTCAATTACCAAAAATACTCAAATTTTCACTTCGTTAAATGGTTCATTTCACTGAAAAATCAAGTTAAGAAATTAAAGGGAGTTGACTTTTATATCTGAATAGTGTTTTTTCTTCTTCTTTTAATTATGTACCATTTAAAAATAAATCAAATCAATGGGCGTGATTTTTAAGAAAAATATCAACCATTCAAGTGATAAAACTTATCTCCCTTTAATTTTCTGTTATGATTTTTCAGCAAAGTAAAATATTTGACGAAGATTTGACATAACACTTTCAGTGGCGCCAGATTTCAGACAAATGACATGCATTACTATGAAGACCACCACAATTAAAATAATAATTTTTAACATAATGATACTATATTTTTTGTGGTAAACTGAGTATATTTAGAAGGCAAGATTTTTCTTTTTTACCCTCTCAATTCTGACGTAATGAAATAAGCAGTCAGAATTATAGATCAATAGCTTTTGCAAAGCCATCTTGTTGAGTGAAAACTTTCTCAATAACATCAGCAAGCAAACTAACAAGCAACTAGAGGAAAGTTTTACAGCTAGATCTGTTAAAAGGAGACAAAAAGTCATTTAAATTGATGAAAAAAAAAAAAAAAAAACATTGTTGGGTATAAAAGCATCTTGGAACAAAACTATACAATCCAATCAAAATTTCTAATGAGTATTTTCCAAATATATAGAAAAGAAAAACATTAATGAGAAAATTCAAAACAAATTTGTACAGAAGAAAAACAAAAACAGGAGTAGTAAAAACAATTTAAGACTGAACAAAAAACGATTTCTATACAAATGCAACATTTTTTTCCATGAGTGAAACATCTGTTTTAGTATAAAAACAGTTTTATTTCAGTCAAAGAAATATTTTTTTTTAAAACTTAACTGCCTACAACAGTTTCAGTAGCAGAACAGAAATTTCAAAAGACAAATTTTATATTCAATTTTGTAGACAAATTTTTTTTTGTTTCTTTAATGTAATTAGTTTTATTTTCTCTCTGTACAAGAGTGAAAATATAAATCTGTAGCCTGACGTGTAGTTATTAACTGAATTTTTATCTGGAATTTTCGCTGTGTAATGTCAGACCTATGAGATTAAAATTCACCAATGAATTAGGTGCATCGACATGTAGGGAAATAATGTTGAAAAAATAAATATTTGCTATGTAAAATAAAAGCTTTTTATATTAGATACTGGACTTCTATATGAATAATGTTCTGTACTTGAAAAATAATGAGGAAGGCACTTTAGTGACATCATATTAAAAGATTATGAAAATTGTAAACTATGAGCTAATAATGTAACTCATCTGCTACTTAGAGGCAAGAGTTGTTCAGATAATTGATATCCTTTTGTTTTTGTTGTCAGATTCAAGAAATAGAAGAAGGCTATATTAAATAAAAAAAATAAAAAAATGTATAGCAAAACCTATTTGGAGACAGAAAAGAATACATTAACGGGGTAGGGGGAAATTCAATAAATAAGGAGCAATTCTAAAGAGCGAGAAAACACTTATGTGCCAAATACAAGTGCCGGCACAATTAAATTATTCCCTTCAATTCAACCTGCACTTCCAATGCACGTCCTGGCCCAGTGGTTATTTTGTAGGGCATGCAGATTATTGTTCTAAACATTACCCAACATTATTATCCAAACTGGTACATTTGTTAGACTTATATAAAAATTTCCATCAGAATGTTTATTTAAACTGGCATGGTTTTAAGTTGAAAATTTTTCACCAGAATGACTATTCCAGACTTGTATTTGGTACAAAAGAGAGGATATGATTTTTTGGGGGTGGGGGTGATAAGGTCAAACAGATGTGTGTTTGTGCGTGAGAGCCTAGCATGAAAAGAATTAGGGATCACTTTTGTACATATAGAATTTATTATGATCATAAAATAAAAGAATGAGTATAAGGGAGTTTACCCCTGTTACTTAATTTGTTACTTATCGAATGGTGATGGTGGTGAAAGGCAAAGAAGAATAGTCGAAACATCATAGATCATAGTAACAAAATTTTAAAGAACTCTAAGAACATTGATTCTCAAATGTGAGGCACTTGGTTCCCAAAGGACAAATTTTAGCCAGTAGAAAGAATTGATCATTAAATAATAAAATAAAAAAAAAGCAACTCTGTTTCTTAAATTGTTGTAATAATTATGACTGAAGGTATTATGGTGAAGACATGAGATGATAATTCAAAATTGGGGTGGGGATTGACAAAATGTGGGATCTCAAGGGGAGGAATGTAAACTGTAATTCTGAGAACCACCGTCTTAATATGCAACGACAAATTCAAACTTTTTCTAAAAGCACAATATTTGACCTGTGATCTTATTTTGTACCGATATAGTCCAATTTGTAATACAGTATATATTATTTTGTACTGATATAGTTAAATTTCTCTGTTCCATAATAGTTGTTAGATTTAGTATATGAAATGTGTAGGCAGATGTACCAACTTTTATGGAGTAGAGGTGGTAGGAGTATAAAATATTGTAAATTCTAGTCAGATTCTGTTTACTGATGAGATTCTTAAGGCAGTGAAACTGAAATTTGCTCTCAGATTTCATTGTTATTTTTTTTAAAAAAGAAGAAAAAACAATAACTAAACATGTTTTCATTTATCATTTCAATTAATCATGTTCAGTGCCATTGACAGATAAAACTCTTTGAAATTCACTTTGAAGTACTGGTATCTTTGTGGGGTGTCATTTTTAATATCTCTTCTTTTTATCTTTGCATATCAAGAAGTCCAGTTTTGTATCAAGGTCAAATAACAGATGGTAGAGTAGCTCAAAGTGGAAGGATAAGAAGTGTGTCCCAAAGTGTTAAAGAAATGTGGAGCCTTCAAAGCAGCCAAGTTTCTAATTCTTGGTGAGATCTTGTTGACATTGTACAGAGTTTATCAGATGTCAAAAAATAAAAAAATTAAATTGTTATGCCACTGAGGTGCTAATATTAGACAAACAACGATCAGAAGGAAAGCAGTAGCAAAATTTGACAAGTAAGCAGACAGCAGTGTCCTTTGCATTTAGGAAAAAAAAAAAAAGAAAAAAGAAAAAAAAGAAAAAAAAGTCATTTCTGCTTGGGAAAAAAAAACAATGTAAAAATTGTTAACAGAAGAAATATGTAACATGATTAAGAAAACTAATCAGAGCCCAAAGTGATTTTTTTTCCCATTACCTTTGGTTGGAGAGAGAAAGAGAGGATAAATAAAATAAAATTAAAAAAAAGTAGAAAAAAAGAAAGAGAGAAAAAAAGAAAGAGAGAAAAAAAAGAAAGAGAGAAAAAAAAGAAAGAGAGAAAAAAAAGAAAGAGAGAAAAAAAAGAAAGAGAGAAAAAAAGAAAGAGAGAAAAAAAGAAAGAGAGAAAAAAAGAAAGAGAGAAAAAAAGAAAGAGAGAAAAAAAGAAAGAGAGAAAAAAAGAAAGAGAGAAAAAAAAGAAAGAGAGAAAAAAAAGAAAGAGAGAAAAAAAAGAAAGAGAGAAAAAAAAGAAAGAGAAAAAAAGAAAGAGAGAAAAAGAAAAAAGAAAAAGAGAAAAAAAGAAAAAAAAAAGAAAAAGGAGAAAAAAGAAAAAAAAAGAGAGGAAAAAAAAAGAAATAGAAAAAAAAGAAGAAGAGGTAGGTGGAATTGACAGTTATTCTACTATTATGTAAAAATCATCCAACTGAGCCACATCCTAGAAGGTTTTCTTGTGTAATAGTTAAAAAGTTGAGCTCACAGATCACTCATAGTGAATTTGATCTTGACCAGGTGCCCCATATATTAGTTTTGGCACAAGGCCAAAACAGCTAAGCTTAGTAAATGGCTAAATTAAGTTTAAAACAAAGTTGTGTTAAACACCTCTTTGACATGTTCTTTCTTTACAGACACACATACACACAAGTGTTCAACCCTAAAAAGTCTGTCAGCTTTATAACAATTGAGACAAGACAGAGCAACCCATTACAGCATGAACGTATAATTTTCAATCTAGCGAGTCAAGATGCTATTTTTTCTTCTTCTGCTTTGTAGAGTTGGGAGATGAAGAACCAAGAACACTTCTAGTTACAGGTGTTGCAATTTCTTTTAGGTACAGATTCTAAATTTTCTTAATAAATATAAACATTGTTTTTTTCCAATTTTTCAATAAAAATTGGAGAAGTTTCCTTAAACAGCATTAAAGAGGAAGACAAGAAAAGAGAGAAAGACAAGAAAAGAGAGAAAGACAAGAAAAGAACAATCCACTCCTGTAAATTAAATAAAGGGTTAAGTTTGAAATTACCTGATGGTTACTCAGATCAGACACTTGAAGGAGGGGGGCTCAAATTATGCCAGAGAGAATTGTATTTTTAAAAAAGCTTTTCTGAAGATATTAAGATCATTATATTATTCACATTTAATTATCTTCATCTTTGTTGTTATTACCACAACACTTTGGCTGAGTCGGACCAGTAACCGAGCAGTACTAAATAAGAACAAGATGAAATAACACTAGGAAAGTGGAATGGAAACACTCTACCACCATAGATTAAATAAAATTCCTTGAAGGTTACCTAGATTGGCAAAAACCTGAAGATGGCCAGAGAGCACAACATTTTGATAACAACAAAGATGAGGATATTACATTATTTACATTATTCGGACTATTGTCCTCATCTTTGACCTCCTCGACTCTGGTAATGATGTCCAAGTATGGCACTCGCCTGATGGTTGTGGCAAAGCTAAGATCCTTATTCAATACTGACTCCTCAGAGGCACTCAGCTGATATTGGCTGATTTTGACTACTGCTTTCACTGGTGGGTGAGGGACCTTGTGCATCACCTTCTGATCTTTCAATCTATTTTTGTACTTGGCGAGCCTTGACTACATAGAATTCATGATGAGGACAATAGTCCGAATAATGTAAATAATGTACATAATACCTCATCTCAGAAATATAGACAGATAACGAGGATATTAGTCTGAATGCAAATAATGATAACTCCTTATCCTAGAAATTCAAACTGAAAAACTTTGTTATTTTTGTTTATATTTTCTTTATTTTTGCATAAATAAACCATAAAAGCATTCCCACAGTTGTTGTGCCCTTAGGTACTGTCTACAATGTCAAAACTACAGACATAAGTAAAAGCAACAAAGGGATATTGAGCAGTAGCAGGGAAAAGAAGTAGAAAAGACAACAAAAAAACTGCAAAGGACCCAGCAACACTTGTGCACAAGATAGCTAATAAAGTAAATGTGAATTTCAAACCAGTCAGAACATGTATGATGACCTGAGCCTTAAATCATACACCAGAATGCCATGAAAGCCAGGATGATAGAAAAGTGTTAAAAAAGAGGGTTCAATATCATAGGTTCACTGTTAAAATATTCCCTGACAAAAAGATTTACAATGAATGCTCTGTTGAATCACTGGAATGAACCGTACATTGCAGAGTCAACAACTGATGTCAAATGTACCAATCATCACCAGTCATGGCTTTGGGTGCCGTTGCCTTCACTGAGGAAAAGATGCCCCCATACTTCCAGAAGCTTGGAGAAAAATTGGGTGCTGATATCCACTGTAAGATCCTAAGGTACCATGTTTTGCGATGACTCAGGAGTAACTATCCAGAGGGTAAGTGCATGTGAACCTGGGATGTTGCTTCCAGCCAAGAAGGTGCACAAGTTCTGCACAGCTAACTTTGCTGATTTAGTTGCCAGTAGATTTTTGGTTCTTCTATAGCCCTAACATGAGCCTGCTAGAAGACTATGTCATAAAAAGCATTTTGGAGCAGGCCACCAACAAGAACTACAATCCAATCATCAAAAGGAAGAGGCCAAGATACCAAATGATTTTGTGCTTAAGACTTGCATTGTCTTTTGAGGCTGAAACTGAAAATAATTGAAGCCACATTGAACACATTCGTTTGATATTATCTGTGAGTTTTAATATCCTTTCATATTAATAGGTCTATTTATGCACAGTATGCAAGTTTAAAAAATTGCAGCAATTTTAAAAGTTTTGTTTCTTCGCTGTGTAGTTTGATATATAAATGTGAATAGTTCTTTTAAAATGTTATTTTTAATGATGTAATGATAGAAATCAACCTTTCTCTTCCACTCTTAACATTGGAAGGATCCAAAGAGGCATTCAAAAGCAAAAAATGGTTACGGAAAGGGAAGGGGGCTTTAATATTTGTTTTGAGTGCCAAAACAGATTTGGGAATCATTGATAAGATTTGTTTTTATTGAAAAAGTTCCAAATATTTCCAGCAAAAAATGATTCAATAGTTACTAAACAGCACTGGTTACTTTTACTGGAATATTGTTAACAAATTTTTAACAGATTTTTTTAGGAAAACAAATATTAGATTGATATAAAAAGTTTTCAACATTTTTAAGGGAAAATATTTTATACATATAAATTCATAGCATCATTATTCAGCCATCAAAGTAATTTCTCTTAGTTTCAACTAATCTTGCATGTTTCCTCATAAGGAAACAGTTATAGCAATGGTGAGATTAGCTATAACAAGTAACTTTCTAAGAAACTGTAATTTAGACGCTAATGATTCATAAAGAATTCATTGAGTCCTAAACACAGAAAAGAAACTACCCTAAAGGTATTTTTTAGTATCTTTCTATATCTCTGAGATGAGGTATCATGATTATTTACACTATTCAGACCGTTAACCTCATCTTCATTAGCATATTCACAATATTCTGGCTTTTCTCAGGTGATTGGAATTTTGAACCAAATCCTTTATTTTGTCCACCGGGGTAGATTGTTCTAGTTCCACGTGCCATGCTACTTCCAGATGTCTCAGTTGTTTCCCTTTAACTCAACTCTTCAAGTCAGATTTTTTTTTTTAGTTAAACCAGCAGTGACTGTTTTGTGCAAAAAAGAAATTTTTTATGTTCAACAAGAAGAGAAAGACAAGTTTTTAAAATCTAGTCAATGTTATTTTATGCTTAAGTTCCAGTGGAAGCCATTTTCCTGGCTTTTGATTTTGCCAAAGGCTTGTAAACGATGGAAAATAGTTATCTGGTTGGGCAGAGAACTTTTCTGTATTCACATACATAACAATTGAGTAACTGCAGTGACAACAAAGTTAAAAAGAAAAAAGAAAAAAAAAGGGGGTGCAAAGTTGAAGCTGGGAACTTTTGCATCAAAAAAAAGATTTTTATATATTTTAAAACAATTAAGTCATAACCTGAATCTATAGACTGAAGGATTAACAAAATTCATATTTCTAGATATTTTGTTTGACAGACATGTTTTGAACAACAGACTTCAAAGACACTAAAATTTCACTAATATTTGTCTAATTCATCATCAGCCTAATAGTTTCATCTTTCCAATGTACCGAATTTTAGTTGAATTCCTGCCAAGTTGTCATTCACAAGTAGAGTTGACTTTATTTGTTTACAAGTCACCAAAGACCTTTACATTCAATTGCATCGTAAATATAAAAGCCAACTTGGTTTTATATTTGTCTTTTTTACATTTGTGAATGTTTTGTTTTTTTAGGTTGTCACATTTGTTTTGAAAGTAAACATTCTAGTCACAGCAGCAAAAGATTACAAAGTAGAGCGATTAACCAAGTTTTAGATGAACTTGTGCAAAATTACAATAAAAGAGTTTAGTCAAACTGAGTTAGATGCTAATGCATCCAATGATAACAATGTATTAAAATGAATAGAATTTATTAAAACCCAATTTCTGTTGCTTTTTATCATAACTTTCAGGCCATTATTCTCAGTAAGCAGATCTAAATAAAGAATTAACCTCCAGTGAGAGTTGAACGCTCATACCTTATTCTTGGGATCCTGAACTAGCTGTGAGTAACTGAACAATGAAGCTATCAAAGCTTTCCTATTCTTTAAATAAGCCCTATTCTTTTCTATTTCAATCTTGCAGTGAGGTTATTCCTTCAATTTCTTGCACTCTAACCCAAATCAATACAAGATGAGATCACATTTGAGTGTAACAGTTTAAAAACAAGGCAATAATGACATTATATTGACTATCGATTTTGAGAAGATAGATATAACAAACATTTTATTTTTATGCGAATGTGTGTCAGTCAAGAAAAGAACAAGCAAAGATTCCCCCCGAGACAAAGTGACATCTCCAGAAAGCAAGTAAGAGTCACAGCAGTGTACAGAGGACAAAATGATGACAAGGCACAAATGTTGTTTGACACTTAAAAAGTAGAGTATTGAAAACGGTAACAACCTTTAGCAATAGCTGTGTGAAAAGAAATCTTTTTAAGTCATAAAAAGTCATAAAAAAAAATATATACAGAAACATTAAAATATTGATTGATTATAAAAAAATAAAAATCAATTTTTGGCCTGTATTTCAATTATTTTATTTCCTGACATTTTATTTCCACTAGTTGCATTTTTTAAAGAATTAAAGGATTTTGTTTTAATCTGACATATTTATTACTTCAAATGTTATTATAGTGGATACTCCGTATTTTAAATAAACGCCCCATTTTTACTTTTATTTTAAACAGTGTGCCTTGTATCTAATAGCCTGCACATTCAAGAAATCTTAGTAAAGAAAAATGCATTCCTTGTCATGGATCAAGCCTGCATAAAGGAAAATAGAACCTTGCTTGCTGTGTTATTTCTCTGTGGCTGAATGGTTTTCCCTAAAGATGAAGAAAAGGAAGAAAAAAAAATACAAGCCGACCATGCTATCACCAATGAAGAAAAGGAAGTGACAGAAAAAATAAAATAAAAGCCACAGACTATTACAACAAAGAAAAAAGAAGAAAAAAAAAAAAAAGCTCAAAAGGAAAACTTTCTACAAATTTAGACAGATTATCTTTCTATAGTTGTCTGTGAAAGTTTGTCACAAAATTAGAGGTATTAACCCTGATTTTGGACTTTTTATGCATTATGAAAATATGAGATTTAACTCATCTCAGTTTGTGAAACTGAATTGTTGTCTAAACAAACCAGGAACTCAGTGGCACCTATGAACTTGCTGTCCTTCGCAACTGCTTGTATGAATTGAAGTAAATGAACATTTTGTTGATAATTGTAATTAGAACTTGTCATCTTGCCTAATTGTTTGGCACACAAAAGAAAATTTAGAACAAAAGCTTTTGTTCTGTAAATTTTGTATTCTGTGCTATTATTAATTTTAATGCCATTTAACAAATGTACATTTCTTTCAAATTTCACACCAGAGTAAAAGTTTTGTGTTTTGTCCATTCACACCATGCATAATACTCAGGATAAGACATTTGATAAAATCCTTTTATACGAGATGAAGCATTAACCGTTATTTTTGTCTTCATTTTCTTTTTATCTCACTTTTTTTCTCAGCAGAAAGAGATAGTAAAAAAGAAGAAATAATAGTTGACAATTCTTAATTTAATAATAAAAATTGAAAACAATATTACTACTAATAATACTACTAGTGAAAATAAAGCAACTGAATCGAAAATGAAAGAAATGCTAGCTTAAATTAATAATTGTTGGAAATAATGAAGAAAATAATGTGAGTGGAGTGGCAATATTGACCGGAGAGTCCTAAGGTGCAAATACCTCATTCTCCTTTGCTTTAGTAGACTTCCATTTGGGTTGGCGGAAGAGATGAGGGCAAAGGTATGTTATTAAAATCCCTGCACCTCATACTTGAGGTTTTTATTTTTATTTTGACCAACAACAAACTAAGTTGTTATTGTTTCTGTTGTTATTACTGTGGTTACCTGACCCTAGGGGAGAGGGTCACAAAGGAAGGACACCTGGTCATTCACCAACTATCCCCACATTGGTCTTTTCGATCAAATTCATTTTCGACATAATTCATCTAAGAAATCCAAATAATATTCTTATAGTCAATTTGTAATTTCATTGGTATGATAGGATAATATTCTTGTACAATATATTGGACTAATCCAGCCAACCTATTAAAGAAATATAGATTACAATTACAATCATCTATTGATGATGTGAGAATGTTGCTAATGTGAAACACACCAAATACTTAAAAACAAAAAATGATTTATGGAGATAAGCATTTTGTTTTTTTTTGCTTTCAATATGTATTTATAAATAAAAGTATTTTATTTACTTAAGACAGCTCAATGTAGGTAGTCAGAGGGGCTTTCCATCCAAAAAGGGATTTTCTGACCACCTTATATAGATGATAAAAATAAAATTACCCAACCCAGAAAATAAGTGATTGGGTTAGACAGATAAGACAAACAGGCATAATGGTGTTTTCAGAACATAACATTTCTGGTAGAGGCTATTTAAAATAAAAAAGAAAATAAATTAAAAAAGAAAAAATATAAACAAAAATCAAACCAATAGTTTCCTACTGAATGTCATAAAAATATAAATTCCTTACTGAAGCCTCAGGACATATTTGTTTTAAACTCTCAAAAGAACCATTAACTCTTTATGAATTGGGGCATAAGAGTCGTTATTAACTAAAATTAATGATCAATTTTGGGTGGACGATTTCAAATATAAAAAAGAAATACTTTTCATTATAGCTTCCAAAGTTTTTTCTTTTTTTTTTAATAGATTTGTTTTTCTATTGAGGAGAGAGAATTTAAAAACATTAAAAAGAAAGAAAACCAGAGATTCTTACTAAGCCCTGCCAAGTGATTTTCTCTCTGCTAATTGCAGATTGCTATTTTAATGGTGGTACTGAAAGTCTGTAAAATAAAGTCACAGAATCAATGAGAGTTTGGAATCTTGAAAAATCTAGCAGTATCAGGATATTTTGTTTTCTGTAAGTCCTAAGGAGATTAGAACAAAATATAAAACACCTGTTTTAAAAACAACTGTGTGTAAAGAATGAGTAGACGCATGGCCTACCACTCCAGTTGAACTGGATAACTACCAGTCAGGCAGGCCATACAGTGACCATGTTTACCCTCTTTGACATCCTCCTTGATCCCTTCTTCCACAGCAAAACGAAGGCCTTCAACGGACAGATATTCCAAACTATCCACACCTGAAGATGATCAAAAAATTAAAAAAAAAAAAGATTATAATGAAGACGTGTGTGTGTGTGTATATATATATATATATATAAAGTATTAGTAGTAAAAGAGTTGGGCATGCCCAACATATTTCAGCACCAATTTACCAAAGTCTTCAGGGTGATTTTTCTTTTCATGTTAAGTTAAAAATAAGATAAAGATTTTATTTAGAATTTTTAAAAATATTATGAATGTAAAGTTTTTTTTTTAATTTGTTAGCAAAAAAGTGAATAAAATGTGATTTCCAGAGAGAGAGAGAGAGACAGACAGAAAAGTGATATCCAGAGAGAGAGAGAGAGAGAGAGAGAGAGAGAGAGAGAGAGAGAGAAAAACGTCATTTCCAGAGAGAGAGAGAAGTCATTTCCAGAGAGAGAAATAGAGAGAGAATTTATTTCCAGAGAGAGAGAGAGAGAGAGAAGTCATTTCCAGAGAGAGAGAGAGAGAGAGAAGTCATTTCCAGGAGAGAGAGAGAGAGGTCATTTCCAGGAGAGAGAGAGAGGTCATTTCCAGAGAGAGAAATAGAGAGAGAAGTCATTTCCAGAGAGAGAGAGAGAGAGAGAGAAGTCATTTCCAGGACAGAGAGAGAGGTCATTTCCAGAAGAGAGAGAGAAAAAAGCCATTTCCTGAGAGAGAAAAAAAAAGTCATTTCCTGAGAGAGAAAAAAAAAGTCATTTCCTGAGAGAGAAAAAAAAAGTCATTTCCTGAGAGAGAAAAAAAAAGTCATTTCCTGAGAGAGAAAAAAAAAGTCATTTCCTGAGAGAGAAAAAAAAAGTCATTTCCTGAGAGAGAAAAAAAAAGTCATTTCCTGAGAGAGAGAAAAAAAGTCATTTCCTGAGAGAGAAAAAAAAAGTCATTTCCTGAGAGAGAAAAAAAAAGTCATTTCCTGAGAGAGAAAAAAAAGTCATTTCCTGAGAGAGAAAAAAAAAGTCATTTCCTGAGAGAGAAAAAAAAAGTCATTTCCTGAGAGAGAAAAAAAAAGTCATTTCCTGAGAGAGAAAAAAAAAGTCATTTCCTGAGAGAGAGAAAAAAGCCATTTCCTGAGAGAGAGAAAAAAGTCATTTCCTGAGAGAGAGAAAAAAGTCATTTCCTGAGAGAGAAAAAAAAAGTCATTTCCTGAGAGAGAAAAAAAAGTCATTTCCTGAGAGAGAGAAAAAAGTCATTTCCTGAGAGAGAGAAAAAAGTCATTTCCTGAGAGAGAGAAAAAAGTCATTTCCTGAGAGAGAGAGAAAAAAGTCATTTCCTGAGAGAGAAAAAAAAGTCATTTCCTGAGAGAGAAAAAAAAGTCATTTCCTGAGAGAGAAAAAAAAGTCATTTCCTGAGAGAGAGAAAAAAGTCATTTCCTGAGAGAGAGAGAAAAAAGTCATTTCCTGAGAGAGAGAGAAAAAAGTCATTTCCTGAGAGAGAAAAAAAAGTCATTTCCTGAAAGAGAGAAAAAAGTCATTTCCTGAGAGAGAGAAAAAAGTCATTTCCTGAGAGAGAGAAAAAAGTCATTTCCTGAGAGAGAGAAAAAAGTCATTTCCAGAGAATGAGAGAAAAGTCATTTCCAATTAAATGACTTTTCTCTCACTCTCTGGAAATTACTTTCTCTCTCTCAGAGAGAGAGAGAGAAAAGTCATTTCCAGAGAGAGAGAGAGAGAGAAAAGTCATTTCCAGAGAGAGAGAGAGAGAGAGAAAAGTCATTTCCAGAGAGAGAGAGAGAGAGAGAGAAGTCATTTCCAGAGAGAGAGAGAGAGAGAGAGAAAAGTCATTTCCAGAGAGAGAGAGAGAGAGAGAGAAAAGTCATTTCCAGAGAGAGAGAGAGAGAGAAAAGTCATTTCCAGAGAGAGAGAGAGAGAGAGAGAGAAAAGTCATTTCCAGAGAGAGAGAGAGAGAGAGAGAAAAGTCATTTCCAGAGAGAGAGAAAAGTCATTTCCAGAGAGAGAGAGAGAGAGAGAGAGAAAAGTCATTTCCAGAGAGAGAGAGAGAGAAAAGTCATTTCCAGAGAGAGAGAGAGAAAAGTCATTTCCAGAGAGAGAAAAGTCATTTCCAGAGAGAGAGAGAGAGAAAAGTCATTTCCAGAGAGAGAGAGAGAGAGGGGTCATTTCCAGAGAGAGAGAGGGGTCATTTCCAGAGAGAGAGAGAGAGAGAAAAGTCATTTCCTGAGAGAGAGAGAGAGAGAGAGAGAGAGAGAAGTCATTTCCAGAGAGAGAGAGAGAAAAGTCATTTCCAGAGAGAGAGAGAGAGAGAAAAGTCATTTCCAGAGAGAGAGAGAGAGAGAAAAGTCATTTCCAGAGAGAGAGAGAAAAGTCATTTCCAGAGAGAGAGAGAGGGAGGGGTCATTTCCAGAGAGAGAGAGAGGGGTCATTTCCAGAGAGAGAGAGAGAGAGAGAGAGAGAGAGAGAGAGAAGTCATTTCCAGAGAGAGAGAGAGAGAGAGAGGGGTCATTTCCAGAGAGAGAGAGAGAGGGGTCATTTCCAGAGAGAGAGAGAGAGAGAGAGAGAGAAAAGTCATTTCCTGAGAGAGAGAGAGAGAGAGAGAGAGAGAGAAAAGTCATTTCCAGAGAGAGAGAGAGAGAAAAGTCATTTCCAGAGAGAGAGAGAGAGAAAAGTCATTTCCAGAGAGAGAGAGAGAAAAGTCATTTCCAGAGAGAGAGAGAGAGAGAGAGAGAGAGAGAGAGAGAGAGAGAGAGAGAGAGAGAGAGAGAGAGAGAGAGAGGTCATTTCCAGAGAGTTGGAGTTGGCGCTCCATTGTGTGCATGTGTTTTGTTTTACATTAATGAAGAAATCATTTTCATATAGTGCCCATTCGATCCCAGTTTTAATATTTATCACAATGTCATTTATTTTTTTTCCTAAATATGGGTAACGGTTAGAATGCTACCTTGTGGCACCCCCCCCCATTTATTGTTCCTTTTTTATCAAAAGTGTGTCATTTATCCGTACTTTGAAATGCCGATCATCCAGAAAGTTAGAAATAAATATTGGCATTCTGCCCATCAGTCCCAAGTCCTTTAAATCTTTTTTTTATACCATGTCACCAGGTTGTGTTGCATGCCTTTTCTGTTAGGTGTTTGTTTTTTAGATCGATGGAGCTTCTTCGTCTTCTGAAACCTGACTGATACTCTGTTAATACATTATTAGTTTCCAGGTACCATACAAGTCAGTTATTTATTATCCTTTTGAATGTTTTACAGATGCAGCTTGTAAGTGCAACGGGTTGATAATCTGCTGGGTCTGTGGCATCTTTTGTAGGTTTCAGTTTGGGAATCACAGTGGCTTCCTTCCAAATTTGGGGGATGTCTCCATTGATCCATATATTAGTGAAAATTTGTAGTAGGAAATTTGAGGATGCTTCTAGTAAATGTTATATGAATTCATAGTGAATATTGTCTGCTCCAACAGAAGTGTTGTTGGCTTCGTTTAGTGCTTCTTGCATTTCTGTTTTTGTGAAGAGATGGTCATAGATTTCTTCGTTTTTGGATTGGAAGTTGATTTTTTTCTTCGTTATGCTTGATGGTCTAGAATTCTTTTGTCTTATATTGTCAAGAGGAATTTTGTGCAAACTTTTCTGCAAGTTTATCAGCTATGTCTTTCTTATTTGTAATTTTTGCATTATTTTGGATAAGGTATTTGGTATGGTTCTTGCAATTTTTCTGACATTTTCTGGATCATGTCCCAGACCTTTTTTGTTTTAGTATCCCTGTGACATTATTGGCTACAGGTGGATAGGCTGACCTAGAAAACATTTATCTCGGGTTGAGATAACATTTAAATCTTGACTGAAGTGTTCCGGTCTGGATACACTTAAACCCACTAGTCGAGATAAAATTGTAATTGTCGATATGAACAATGGATTTAGATTTGTAAGTGGACATTAAAACTATGCTGAAAGTAACTGCTGTCTGATCAGAGAGAGTTGCTTTTTTATGAATCTATTTCAGGTGGTCAAGATTAATGAAAAACATTTGTTTCGATTCTGGTTTAATACAGGCTGCCGATTTGGATAATAATTTTTCACTTGAAGATAAGGATTCGAGGAAGTGTTGCATGTGGCTTGAAGGAAAAGAGAATTAAATATTTTATCATCTTTTTCTGGAGATTTGATTTCTCTATAAAAATAAATCCATACAGCCATTCCTTGATGGTTTTGGCAGTGTCTAGCAGAAACGAGATGATGATAATTTTTTTTTCAATAGGTGATCTTTTCCATAAATTAAATTCACCTAAAATTTAAAATTGGTGAAGAACCTTTTTACTATAGTTGACATGGTTAATGTTCAGACCGCCCCTTGTTACAGTCCCTAGGAAGGGATTGGTCAACTGGATCAAGTGACACCCCAAAGTTATTTCTAAGAAAGTTGGAGGAAGAAGAGGAGGTGGCAGCTATGAATGAAAATCAGAGATGCCGGAGAAGGCAAGTTGGAGTTGGATCGGTGGATTAATCCAATCACTGCCACTAAGGGGCTGGATAATTAACCCAAAAGTGGAAAATCTCAGTTGAGACAAAGGAATGGTTGATATTTCTATGCCGATCAGACTCCCCATCCAGTTTTGGAGAAAGTATTATAAAAACCAGGCATTTTGAGACTTTGGGGAGAACAGAGCTACAGGTCAAGCAGAACAGATCAGCAGACCCCAGAGTAGTTCAGCAAAATCCACAAGATAACTTAGATTTGAATCAGAATGTGCCTAAGAACTGACTAGGATACCTCTTGGACCCATAACTGTGCACCTACCAAAAACCAACAATTAGATGCCCAGAAGTATCTGTCTATATTTTTGAGATGAGGCATTATGTACATTATTCGGACTATTGTCCTCATCTTTGTCGCCATATTTATTCCAACCACATGAAGAAGGCTGGAGCATACAACAGCCGAAACGTTGTAATTAATATGGCAACAAGATGAGGACAATAGTCCAAATAATGTAGATGCCCAGAGTTAGCAAGTAAGAGCCCAAGTCTTAAGGTATAATTGTTCGTCACTCTCATGTTATTTTTTAAGCTTGTATTTTTTTTCTTTCTAATATTACTGTTTATAAATAATTTGTTAAAGTTGAAAAGAGTTGTCATCTCCCTTGTTATATAACTGTCAAAGCCTCCGCTAGCCATGGTATACCAAATCCTGCAGCAGATTTCTGGTCATTTGAGATCAGCCACAACGTGGGCATTTGACCGGACTTTTTGACAACTGCAGAAGTCACTGCAACCAACAGTTGATGGAAGAAATCCGATATTGACAGCCATTATTGGATATTCAGTGAGCCCTTTAGTGCATTGGCTGACCAGATGGTGTTATATCCCATATTTATTTTAGATATATATAGGGTGACCCCCCCCCAAAAACGGGAACTTTTTAACAATCCAATAAAACCAAGAGTGATGGAAGAAAAATATTTAATTCATAGTAATTGAAACCTTAAAACATCCCATTTAAGAAACAATGATGGAATTTTCATTTTTTTTTTAAATTACGTCCTGTAGATGGCGTCCGCCTGTACGAATGCATTCTTGAAATCTGCTGTTGAGATTCCTCATTGACTGCTGCAACATCTCAGCTGGGATACTGTGATTTTCATCTTGAATTCTCTGCTTTAACTCATCCAGAGTTCTTGGTCGAGTTGTGTAAACTTTACTCTTGAGATAGCTCCACAAGAAAAAAATCACAAACAGATAAATCTGGCGATCTAGGGGGCCAGGCAACGTTACCGAATCTTGAGATCACACGGCTACTGAACAATTCTCGTTACTAAAATGGCAAAAGCTCAATGTCTTGCAGTGTTGCTACTTGCTCATGTCTGGCAATACGCACTTCAAAAATTCCCGTTTTTTTGGGTCACCCTGTATTTTCTCCATGTATTTCATTTGGATTCTTTAATGACTTTGCTGTTTTTTGTATATATCCAGATTTTCTTTAGTTGGATTGGGTCTTGAATTTTTCTTAAGTTTGCTCAATGTTTTCTCATTGCTTTTCTGTATTCATCATTGAACCAGGGTTTGTTAATTTCAGGATAGATGGAGCGTTTTGGTATGTTTTCTTTTGCAATGGTATTAAGTGTTTGGTTTGGTTTATTTTGTTTTACAGCATATCAACCTCACTGGATTATTTAATGCCGACAAGATTTTTAGGATAGATTGGTATGAAAACAATATATATTCTTTGGTTTAGATTGGTTTGGTTTATTTTGTCCCATGGCACACCAACCCCAATGGTCTACCCAATACCGACAAAATTCTTTATTGCTGGTAATATTTTGTTTTGTCAAAAATCTGTTTCTGGTAATATTTTTCCTTCAAAATTGTATTGCTGGTAATAGTTAACTATTTGCCCATAGCTGGGACCCTAACAGATGCTACCACCCCAGGTCAGGGTGGACCTGGGGACACCAGCAATTAAGAGGTGGTTCCACGCTCCTCAAAACCTCCT
This sequence comes from Acanthosepion esculentum, assembly GCA_964036315.1. Taxonomy (NCBI): domain Eukaryota; kingdom Metazoa; phylum Mollusca; class Cephalopoda; order Sepiida; family Sepiidae; genus Acanthosepion; species Acanthosepion esculentum. The sequence goes on from OZ038507.1 coordinate 87,900,715, forward strand.
GATTAGAGGCCTTGCTGCTGGATATAGTTTATCGTCTTACCCAGGACGCGGATGTAGTTTAACGTCTTACCTCGGACGATATTAAGCGTTTTAGTGAAATATGTTATATGATCTTCATTGTCAGTGTTGGCTTTGAGAACTAGTCTATGTTTACATGAGTTTTGAAATTCTTTCCAGTTGGTTTTCTGGAGGTTCCAAAATGTATCCTGATGGGTTCTCCAAGTGTAGCCTATGTATATGGTGGGGTCGCATATTGTTAGGTCTATGTTATAATATGTATCTGTTACCGGATGTAGGTATGTGTATGATTTATCATTAAACAGACATAACCGTTTCTGTTTTATTAGTGTTTATATGATGCTGCCTTACTTATTTGTTACTTTATTGCCCCATAATTCATTGTGACTGTTGAGGTCTCCCATCACGATAAATGGTTTAGTAGCTGTTCAGTTGTTTATTTCATTAATGGTTTCACTAGGTGGTGTGTGTGTGTGTGTGTGTGTATATTATATATATATATATATATATATATATATATATATATATATATATATATATATATATATATTATGCAAATAGTGATGGTTCTGTGTAAATTTATGGAGATTGCAACTGTTTGTATATTTATTTTTAAATTTATTTCGCTATGAGGGGCGTTATTGTTGATGATTATTGATGACCCACCTGAGGCTTTATTGGCTTGTTTATTTATATGATTTGTATGACATGTAGTGTTTAAGGTCGAATGTGTCATTTGTTTTGATGCTGATCGTTCTCTTGGTTTAGGTGGGTTCAAGTTTTGCTCTACTTCCATTTCTCCTGTTTTTTTCAGGGTTGTGTCGAATTCTGTAGGTCTTTTGTTTCTCTTGTGATTGTTTGGAATCTTTTAGTTCTTTAGCATTTTTTTTTTATATTTTGGTTTAAGTTTTTCAAAGTAATTTTTCTGGTAGTTATAGGTTTTCCTTTTTTGTTTGAGTGTTGAAAGGGGGGGTAGGGACTTTTGTTCCAATGAAGGGCAATGAGTCCTTGCAGGTTAAACTTGCCTTTAGCAACTCTATCAGTTTTTTTTTTAGTTTTTTTTATTATTCATTTATAACAATGATTCTCAACATGGGGCACATGCCCCACCAGTGGGGCATGGTAATATTTTAGTGTGGCATACATAGGATGTGCACCCTTTGGATTACTATACCAACAGAATAAGGTGGCAATTCGAGAGTGAGTTATTGTAAGAGTTCTGGGATAGCAAAGGAAAATATTTGCTGCAGATTACTTCCACATTGAAGATAACAAATCACTGTAAGTTCAGACTCAAAGATCAGAGGGCAGAAAGAAAATGTCGAAATCTTGATTTGCAAGTACTATGTCACAAATCACAATGCACATAACCAGTCAGAAAAATAACTCAACCGCTGCAGTCGCTAAATACACAAATTTTGTCTCCAGCCCCAATTTGAGAACACCAACTGCTTTTATTGGTCAAGCATTTTTGTAGGAAAAATAAAAAAAAAAAAATAAAAAAAATGACGAGGGGGGGGGGCAGAGAGTGCAGTGCGCCGTTAGCCGGCAAACCAGCTGTTCTTCTTTGCAGTCGGTCACCTCAAAGAAATGAATTGCGAGACTCCTTTTCTTGGCCGTTACACCGGGCAGTCGTGAAACGGACACCCAAATCAGATGTGCCTACTTCAACTGCTTCTTCGTCCGCCAGTCAATTCACACATCCAACTCTGTTGCACGAAGTCCGCCTAATGACTTGCCTTCTGCCGTGCCGCTGGCGCCTCACCTTTTTATGCTAGTCCGACACTGCTGAAATTTGCATGTGTACTGGTATAATCTCATTTTTGACAAGACCGGCATGCATAAATTGTGTCTTCGACAGCGGCCATGTTTCTTCTCGGCTTTATCATACAAGCAAGATACATTCTCACACGCTTCGAACGCCGAGGTAAGTCATCACAATTTTTTCACTCATCAACAACTGAGAGAGTGCGCACAATATTAGCATATCAAAATACTTGTATGGCGACACGTGCGACTGACTTGTATGTGTTAGTGTCTATGAGTGTTTCATTTCTATGAATTTGTATCTTTTATTTGTGTCTGTTATGCCTTAATATTTAAATGAAGCATCATTTTTAATTTCTTCTGATGAGCATAACGAGAGATCCAAACTTTTTACGATACCCTTGAAGAAGTTTAAGAATTGGTGAGCATATGTTTATACTTTTATTTTGTCAAATTGCGTTTGTCTTTAGCAGAATTTCTACATCTTTGACTGCTTTTGAGGAGTTTTATCAGAAGTGTATTACTTTTTTGTACTTTTGTGATGGACTTTGGGTCTATCTTGGTGGATATAACTTTTTGGATTATGAAGGTGGACAATTTTGTCATGGCTTAGTCTTCTGTTGATTCTATAATGACGAAAGGGGGGGTATTTTTTTTTTTTTGTTTCTTCTTTTCCATCTTTACTCTCAGTTTCTGAGCTTTTAAATCCTCTCTTGGTTCTTTTATAAATATTTGCCATAAAATTATTAATTTTTTGTTTCACCATCTGTGCTCCCCACACATCTCAAGAGTTCCTTCTTAAGGGATGCTATCAAGGGGCAACTTATTCCATTCGTCCTGATCCATTAGGGCTGCACCGACAGTATAGTTGGGCTGGAAGTGGCTGCGAGCACCCACATTCCCTCACTACCCAAGTATATAGTGTGGTGTAGAGACTTGCAGCCATGTCATGCCCATTCTCTTTCAACTCGACTAGCCCTTGCCACTATGCGACTAGCTGATTGGATTGGGCTATTCCATTTGCCAGTCTCAGGACTGAAGTGGAGTGTTGTGGGATTCCTGGCCACTTACAGGTCAGGGGTTACTCAGCCACCAGGACTCTGTCCCAGGGTATCACAGGTTGCCACCCATGGCAAACAGGTGACCTCATTGGGGTGAATTGACAATCTTTGGTTGTTTTGGATATATTTGTAGGGTCTCTAATTAAATGATTTGGAAACTACGGTTGCTTCTTAATTTTTAGGAAGTGTGTGTCTTGTGCAGTTTGATGTCACACCCAGATTGGTTGTTTCAATTTTGTAGGTGGATAGTTTGTTATCTGAGGGTCTGTGAATAATCTTCTTTTGAAGTCATATGATTTGTTAGGTTTACTTTTTATAGTCTGTCTATTTACAGGATATATTTTTGGGTGTATAGTTGATTGCATAGTATGTAAATAGTTTGTAGACCAGGTATGTCAAACTCAGGGTATATGGAAGGGCTGTATCGGCCATATCTGCAGCCTCGAGGGGGCACACCCGTTTACAGTCTTACATTAATCACAGCTAGTGGTAACTAAACTTTAAATACAAAATACTTACAATACAAGGTAGTACCATTTCATTTTTATGTCGTTCTGATTGACATCACTTTACACAAACTATTCTCGATATATCAGGTTGGAATGTCTGTGTGGATCCCACTTTGATCAAAGATGATAAATGTTCATCAGTTAATCTGGTTCTGTGAGACGTTTTTGCGGCCTTCATAAACGAAAATAACTGCTCACAGATACGTGGAACCAAACATCGCCATAATCTTTGTGGCAAACTTTCTGAAGTTAAATGTTTGAGGAAGGTATGAAAAAAATCTGAGTGCCCACTACTTCTAGGTACTTCCCCTTGAGTGTTGAGTCAGTCTGTATTTCCAGTAGTTTCATCTGTAGTCTTTCCTCTGCCTGAGCAACATCAAAAGTGAATGGTGCTGAGAATAATGCAAACTGATCTTCATATGATGAAAAATCACAAAATCTTTGTCGAAATTCCTTTGACAAAGATAAATACAGATTCAGTATTGATGTAACAATATTTAACATGGCGTATGGATGAAAAGGGTTAAAGAAAAACAATTTTATTTTTTATCAGAAAGAGACTTATTTTCCCATAGCATTGGGAACAGATGTACGAATTTTGTTGAAAAAAAATATACAGAATGCTATTGTCGCTGCCTGGCAAGAGACAGCGAACAAGTGCAGGAGTCAGAGGACAGAGGTTAAAGTCATCTGTTGAAAGGTGTCAATGTCCCTGTAATGGGAAAATTGTCAGCCAAAATTTCCCTGAGAAAAAATTATAATTGTGAAAACAGAATGAGCAATTGTGAAGGCAGAAGATGGCGTCAGGAAGGCTGACATCATATAATGCTTCCAAAACTGGAAGTGTGAAACAGAAAATGAGAGAAGGGGATTGGTTGAATTTTAGGAGATTTGCATAAAACCCACCTATTCGCCTGCACTACACCAGTTGGAAGGGACACCCATAAATACTAGTGCCCACGGGGGCTAAAGTAGTTGGAGTTGAAGTTGCGGACGGGGAGTTAAGACATTTCTGCCATTACGCTGTTTTGCCAACCTAATGATAATAATAATAATAATTATTATCTGTTGCTGAAGAAAAACTGACGATAACCTTGTGCCATTCTAGAAAGTACAAACAACAGTACTTGAAGATAAATCCAGTTGTCAAGTCTGGCCACCCTTAAAGAAGTTAGCCAAAATTTTCGTTCTGTCGCCAAATATTAGAAATGGGTTGGAAAAAGAAAAAAAAAAAGAAAAAGAAAAAAAAAGAACTGTAAATATATTTTTTTTTATTTTGATATAAACATAATATAGTGACTTATTCAGGTGTCGTCTATTTTATTTTCAATTTTGTGTGCGCGTATTCAACTCCTTGGTTTAGCTTGGTTGAGACACCCCAGTGATAATTCGGCTTGGCCCTCTTAAGATCAAAAATCACGACGTAACAGAGGTTATATATGAAAAGGTCTACTTAAAGACTAGCTGCTGTGTCAAATGCCATCAACGACCGACGAGTGTAGGGTGATGCCTTGTTCTCCGATACCAGGTTCAATCCTGACCAAAGATAGCAGGCCGTGCTCTGACTACGCCGCCATATTGGCAGTTTTTTTCAACTTCTTGTACATAGGAAAATGAATCAAGTTTTCATGTGACAACTGGGACTTCAATAAAGGTAATGTTGCAATGAAACACCTGATATCATCATGTAACTGAGCAATGAGCTTATATTTACCTTGTGATTTCAAATTCATCTGTGCTTTGACCCTTCATCTCCAAAAGCAATGTCATGTCACAATAAAAAAAATACTTTCCGTACACTTGTACACCAAACTTCTGTGTAGAATGGGACATTTGCGAACTGATTATTCACGTCTTCCATTAACTGGCTAAACTGATGCACAATCTCTGACATTACAGTGAAAATCCTTGAATGTTGAATCTGGATATATATTTTCTATTTTTGTACCTAACTTGGCAGCAACACCATTATGTCTCCCAACCATACTGGCAGCACCATCAGTCCTTTTTTACAAGTACTTTCACGGTAATTGCTCAGAGGAGCTGCTTTCGCTTGTCCCTAGGCCACGTGAATTTAAATGTCCTACGAGGCTGGCATCCCGTTCCCACCCCTACACCGTTGAAACTGTTAGATATAGACGTCTCTTCTACTCCAATAGCTTCATGTCTCGCACATCTCGGCTATGGAACTCCCTTCCCTATTACTGTTTCCCTGACAAATACAATCTCCAACGGTTTAAGTGTAGCGTCAATCGACATCTCCAGTTGCCTCGATCTATCCACTTCCCTTCTCCACATCCTTTCATCTTTCATTCCTATCTGCTCTTCCTCCAACCCTTCTATAAACCCTTGCGTGATAGTGGCCTCCAGCCTTGCCTATACGCTTAAAAAAAATGAAAATAAACATACAAGTTTACTCAAATCAAGGCGATACTCATGGAGAAGCTTTTCAACTTTCTCAAAAATGGCCTGGCTTGTAGTATCATGCATTGGGACCACTTCAATTAGTTCTTCATAAATTTGAAATTCATTGTCACAAGCCCTGATGAAAATGGCAAGCTGTGCTATTCCAGCTATGTCAACGGTCTCATCCAAAACAATAGAAAAATGTTCAAAACTCGAAGATAAAGTCTTCAACCGTTCATCAATCCGTTCAGCAACAGTGTTCCTGCTTAATGAAATGTCTTGAAATAAATGTGACTTCTCTGGACATATAATTTCAGCTGTTTTTACAAGACATCGCTTTATGAAATCTCCTTCACTGTAAGATTTTCCACTGATGGCAACCATTTTGCAGAGTTCAAACCTTGCAGTAACAACATTGCCTTTCTGAATTTTTGTAAAACAACTCTTGAATTCCTTCACTTTTGAAACACGCATATCTCCTTCATATTTATCATAAGTTCGAGGGTTTGTTTCATAATGTCTTTTCTCATTATATTCTTTTGGCGTTGCAATGCAGTGGTTGCAAATCAAACAGTTTATCTTTCCATTAACAGTGGTACAAAAGTACTGTAATTCCCACTTTTCTTGAAACATGTCTTTCTTCAGATAATTTTCTCTTTTTACGAGATGGAGTAGAATTTGACATTTTTAAGGCAAAATATTACAAAATTATGAACATTTTCACTTTACATTTGTCCTTATCGAGTTGCCAAGGATGATCACATGATTAACCGCAAGTTAAAAATATTTGCTGACATTCGAAAACAAAAAAACCATTGAAATAGAATAAACAATCTAATCATACCAATTTGAAAAAAAAATCTCACTGTTTTTAATAATTTGCATTACCAACATAGACAAAATTCTCGATATACCACAGCTATAGAAAACTTTGTGAGGGCCGCCAAGATGCATAAAAAGGGTCACATGCAGCCGGCGGGCCAACAGTTTGATACACCTGTTGTACATAGTTCTGCTTCATAGATGTTTCCTTAGTAGGCAATCTTGTCTCATAGACATGTTTTGTAGATACAAATTCTATTTAACCTATAGTTGGGTCCTTGACAGGTACCACCACTCCAGGTTGGAGTGAACCTGGGAGCAATGGCACTTAAGGGGGTGACGCCACACTCACCAAAGCTCCCAATCGAGATCCTCACCATCAGATTCAGTTGCATCATACCCAGGATCAGAGAGAAAACATATTTCCAGAGAAAAAGAGGTTTACAGATAAAAAAATTTCCAGAGAGAGGGAAAGCGAGACAGCAATTTCCGAAGAGAGAAAGTGACAATGATTTCTAGAGAGAAAGAGATTTCCAGAGAGAGAGAGAGAGAGAGAGAGAGAGAGATAGATATTTTCAGAAAGAGAAAGTGATTTCCAGAGAGAGAGAGAGAGAGAGAGCAAAAGAGTGATTGATTTCCAGAGAGAAAATGATTTCCAGAGAAAGAGAGAGTGAGAGAGAGAAAAGAGAGAGAGAGAGAAAAGAGAGAGAGAGAGAAGTTATTTCCAGTGACAAAACAAAATTGAACTTACCAAGATAATCAGCTAATTCTTCCAGGTTAAATCTGTTAGCAATCAATTCTTCTCTAGTAGGTATATTTATACCCATGTAGCATGGGTACTTCACTGGAGGGGAAGCTACACGGACATGTACCTTAATAGAAAAAAATTAAAAAAATTATACCAATGCAAATGAGAAAATCCTGATCTTTATTGAGATTAAAACTATCTTCTTTATCTTTAAATAAAATCAATAAATTACTCGACCAGATAAAAGAATTGATATTGATTCAGCTTAACCGAGCCTAACACAAAAATACCATATTGGAACACCTACATCACCTTATAAGCAATGGCATGTGAAATTATTTTGCCAACAACCACTTTACAGAAGGTATTCTATACTTTGAATTTTAAGTAGATTGCAAGTATCTAATAAATTCTTTGTAGTACTTGTGTATATGTGTAAAATGTGTCTGCAAATTTTAAATTATTTATGATAGAAAAAAACGAGGACAAACAAAATGTTAAACTTTACATGATCGTTGCTTCCACAATAGCAAACTTCCGGTCAGTCAAAGTAAATAACATAGAAAATTTAAAAACTTACAATCCTATCATTTGGAAGACTTGACAATAAACTTTTTAAATTCTTTCTTAATACCAACAGGTATAAAGAAAATCCAAAAAATAAATATTTCACTGTGTTTGTGAGATACAATATAATAGCCCTGTCCTGTCAGTACCACTTGCATTAATTAATGAACAGTAAAAATTCATTTCTTCTTGATTTTTAATGAATTTACAGAACATCTTTTGCAATTCATTTACATTATACAAGTAATAGCCCTTAGCAGGTACAACAGTACGTTCTCTGGTCATTCGTGGCCAGAGTCATAATAAGTATTGAGTTTTAGGGACCTCTCCCATTTCCACCAACATTTCACTGTGAGGGATGTTATTGTTGATGAGTACTGATGACCCACCTGAGGCTTTATTGGCTTGCTTGTTTATATGGTTGTATAACATGTAATGTTTAAGGTCTAATGTGTCATTTTCTTTCAGGTGAGTTTCTTGGAGGCATAATATTGCGGGGTTGTATGTTGTAATAAGGAGTTGTATTTCACCGAAATTAATTTTTGCAACTCTCACGTTCCACTGCAATATTCTATTGAAATCAGTTGACATTCTACTTAAGGTTATTTTTATTTTATTTTATCAGGACATAGATATTAAATGACCAATATTCTGAACTAATAACATTTTTATTCTGTATCTATTCACATTACTGAAATTATTACAAGTCTTTCGGAGTAATCCCCACTTTGAACGGGCCCCTTACTGAAGCTGCTTCATCCTGATTTGTGTGCCCATTTGAATCATTCTTGCTCTTTCCCACATTGGCTTTTAATTGAGTAGCATGTACAAACGTGGAAAAAACTTCAACAGATCTGTGATTGTAGCGCCTACTCCACATGAAGAAATATCTTTTTGATCAAGAAGTCAGGACGCCAAGACATTACCACGCCACTACCACAACAAGAAATCACAAGACCTCAAAGAACTGTTAACAGCACGTTTCTTTTCTGTGACAAGTCCACAAAATATTTTTTTGCAACACCATTATTGTAAATCTTCTTTCTCTTTTCTTCTGTTATACTCATAAAACGTTTGAATCTCAAATGTTTTGTTTCATTCTTTTTTCTCCTGCCATGTCATGCCACTGAATTATACTTTTTTTTCTACAGTGGTAATTACTTATCTTTTCAAACAAACTTAAATGGGTGAAATACAAAGAACAGTTAATGTGCCACAGAAATTGTAGCATTTGTTTATTTTCTACATATGCTTTTCATATTTGTTCAAATAAATTCAAGACAGGTTTATGTTACGAAATAAAATAAGACATATCTCGGCTGATTTGCAGGCAAATAAACTAACATACTCAAGAGCGAAAGTCGGATGTGAACGGGACAAGGCCCCGTCACAAAATGACCATTATCGTGGTTTACGCATAGGCCCGACACACGAGTTCCGGTCGAAAAATAAAATAATATTTCAAAGTGCTTCTATTTTTCGACCAATAAAAATGCTTCCCTCCTAATTATACTCGCAGCGTTTTTCAAGCCCGTTAGGCCATAAAAAGGGTCACACGGGGAAGTACAAAGCAGTTAACGGGAGGTAGGGGAAGAGATCTGTCACGGTCAGTCAGTAGCAGTCAGCAGGAGGAACGCCATGCCAACCAGTGGGAACTACTATGAGAGATCAACCTGGATCGGCAGCCGGCTTATGAACTATACGACAAGGTAGCTGTCCCAAAACCACACGTTCCTATTGAAATAAATCACGTAAATCTATTTCTGCTGTTGTCGTATTTCTGTCTTGCAACCATACGCTTGTCTATAACAATTATAATAATAATAATAATACACACATTCATATAAAACCCAATGTATATCCATCCACACACCTGTGTATGTATGACTATGCGGCACCCTATAAAACCTATATCCTACTGAAACTGCGGCAACATCACTCATGTGGTGGTGTTGTAGTCCAATGCACAGAGGTCTATAGATTCAGGAAAAATATATTTGTATAACATTTCATAGTACACGGATACTACACTTTGATCAGCATGCACATATACTCCGATTAGGTAGAAATGCCAATCCTTATGTAAATAATTCAATCATTTTTCATGTACACTATGCTTTTATTAATACTATTCCTACCAGTAGTGCTTTTAGATACCTAATACTGTGTGTGTGGGTGGAGAAGATATTTTTGAGGAAATTTTCAGATCTCCACTTCCTCAACTTAAGACTATCCATGTTTATTAATTTTGCACTTTTTGGCTGTTCCAATGATTTTTCAGCAATCCCTTTTTTAGGACCCTCTGCTTATTGCATAATGAGAAAAACTGACACAACCATTAAGACCCCCATACCTTGTATTAGGTAACTCAGTGTAGTAGTAATAGCAATAATAATAATAATAATCCTAATAAAAACAATCTATAGAATTATTAATGTCTGGCAAATCTAGCTGTGAAAACCAATTTGGTATTTCCAAAAGAATCTGACATTTTCAAAGAATTAACTTACCTGAGTAGCTCCAGATGATTTCAAAAGTCTGATGATCGGTGCCATTGTGGTTCCTCGCACAATAGAATCGTCAATAAGAACAATGCTTTTCCCCTTGTAGTTTTCAAACAAAGCTCCAAATTTTTTGGCAACCCCAAGTTGACGCAATCTTACACTTGGTTGGATGAAGGTCCGTCCAATATATCGATTTTTACAAAGGACCTCACAATATGGAATTCCAAGCTATAACGATAATAATAAAAATATTAATACGTCTACAGACTACCATAGTTATTAAGAAATATTTTATATCCACAAACTTTAATCCGAGCAGGCAGGTTTTTTTGGTAGGAAGAATCCTAATGTAGGCAGTCACTTGACGGAAACAAAGCACCATCAACACAGTCTTTCATCAAAGGAAGAGAAGAAGAAAGAGAGAAAGAAATAAAAAAATAAAAAGAACTTCTGACAAGAACAATGGCAGCATTATTATGTCCCACAATACCTCAGACCCACCATTAGCATTGCAAGCTAGTAATTTGCATAACTTCACATCACAATTTAAATTATTTACATGCAAACTACTGCTCCCATCTTTATTTTTGTCATCACAATTGTGTAATTGTTGTACCCTCCAGCCTTCATCAGGTGCTTATTGTTGTGGAGTTATTTCGCAGTGGAGGCTTGTATTTGTACTAAAATCGGTCTTAGATAAGTTCGATGTACCAAATGTTAGGAACTTGATATAATAGGTATTACGCAGAGTAATCTTGTTGTGGTCGCTGACTACTTTCGTATTCGACTAACTGTTGTCCGACATCAACTGACCCTCGTTCCTCTTACTACTCCTACTTATATTAGGTGGGAGAGTCTAATAACTATAGAATAGGTGTGTTTCACCATAACACTTATAAATCCAGATAACCATAAGGCAGTTTTGACCTGTACCTGTTATTTAATTTACAGGGATAAATTGTTCTCATTTCGCTGGCCATGTCTAGTACAGCTCAGTTATTCCTTGTCCCATTCCCACTGAGTTCAAATACCCATTGCCTGGCCCAGGGATTGAACTCACAATTACTATGTCACCAAATTCACAAACCAATGCTTTAATTCACTGAGCTATTGTCCCACAATTGTGCTTCCTGTCAACCAAATTGAAAGTAAATCTTGTTAATAACTTTTATATTGATTTAGCTTTGAAAATGTTTTCTCAAATGTGTTATGCCAAATGTTGAAAATAAATCTTGAGCAACAGATTTTTAAAGCTGAATATATTTCAAGTGGGAAGTTAACTAACTCAGGTGTCTTTAACTTCAGTGTGTCAGTTAACTTTGTCTTTCAGTGTGTCAAATGGGCCGCAGATTGATCATCTCTTGTAGTGCGTCTGAAGAGAGGGCCTCAATAATACAGGAACTTAAAAAGACTTAATTTTTATACATAATATTAGAAGTGATTATTTCAGTATAATAATACATTCCAAGTGGTCTGTAGGGCAGATAAAATATCATGGCTGGCTGAATGTGGCCCTTGGACTGTAATTTGTTAATCATTAATATACATTAGATATATTGGAGAAAATTTGTGATATAAATTATCTCCCTTAGATCATTTTTATATGCATCAATATTGTCTACAGTATGTTCTGAAAATTATAAATTTTGGAGTAAAAAAAACTGTAGTAAATGAATTTATAGACGGAGATACCATACAATTCAAGTAATTTAGAAAAAGAAAAAGTAAAGTTCATAAGTTTCCATCATTTTCAAAATGTACTTCCATCTGCAATTTACACACCGACTTACAAAGAATAGTAGCAAAAATATATTACATGCGTTTCACATATGGTTCAAATTCGCTGAACCTCTGTGTAACACTTTATGCATATCATATTTATTTAAAATTAACAATAAAATCATTCAATAAATCTAATGTTCCAAAAGGAGAGATGAGTGCTTCCACTGATATTGAAAATCAGCCATTTTATGTCTACACATTAAACATCTAATGAATAGTGAGGCTATATCATTTCCAAACACATTAATAATTAATTAATATTCACTAAGTTTACCTTACAAGGCCAAATGCAATGTGTGGGAAGGAAGATGGTGGTGTACAAATATTTCAAAGAGAGAGTGCCTGCCAGCCTTGAAAATCAGCATTTGAAGTTTTGTCTTTTACTTGGATTCAAACACTAACCTCTGAACAACTAGGAAAATATGCAACTGAACTTTGTTGGCATAAAAGACTATCTGAATATGCAATTATATAAGCCAAATGTTAAACTGAAAATATCTTTAATTTTTACTATGAGAGGAATCATTACTGACCACTATTTATTTTTGACTTATTTCTGCCATCTTAATTTCAATTGCTTTATTTCCACTAGTCATATTTGTAGTAGAAACATTTAGAATTTATTATTAAATGAATCATTGTCAATCATTATTCATTATTACAAGGATTACTTTTATCTTAATTTCAATTGCTTTATTTCCACTAGTCATATTTGTAGTAGAAACATTTAGAATTTATTATTAAATGAATCATTGTCAATCATTATTCATTATTACAAGGATTACTTTTATCTTAATTTCAATTGCTTTATTTCCACTAGTCATATTTGTAGTAGAAACATTTAGAATTTATTATTAAATGAATCATTGTCAATCATTATTCATTATTACAAGGATTACTTTTATCTTAATTTCAATTGCTTTATTTCCACTAGTCATATTTGTAGTAGAAACATTTAGAATTTATTATTAAATGAATCATTGTCAATCATTATTCATTATTACAAGGATTACTTTTATCTTAATTTCAATTGCTTTATTTCCATTAGTCATATTTGTAGTAGAAACATTTAGAATTTATTATTAAATGAATCATTGTCAATCATTATTCATTTTTACAAGGATTACTTTTATCTTAATTTCAATTGCTTTGTTTACACCAGTAGTGTTAGCAGTAGTAATATCTTAATTTTTTTTATCAGATGAAGGATTGTCAACCATTTAAAGTAGTACTTATTATATTTTTTAAAAAATAATGATTGACAATGCTCTAGTTAATAAAAATTCCTGATATTACCACTAATACTACACATAAAAGAAATACCTCTTAACACGTTAGCATTTCCCTACCTCTTAATGTGATTTTTTACTTTTTGTAATACTTTGCTTAGTTTCTGGAATGCATCTTTTATTAATCCTACATGTCTTCAGATTTCTGTTCCACATTTTCCATTGTTACTAAACTACCCAGATGGTTACATTTCTGAATCTGCTTAAAAAGATTAAAATAATCAAATTTCTCATTAATATTCTTTTATACTTATTAAGATTAAAAATACATAGAGTTCAGCTTGATATTGCTAGAGGTTTACAAAATGTAACAAATGCCTGAAGAAGGCTGGATCGCCACATGAATCGAAACACTGTGACAGATCAAAAGACAAAGAAGCTGGTCTGGAAAAAAAAAAAAAAAAAAAAAAAAAAAAAAAAAAAAAAAAATCAATATTAGATTGTTTTAAATTAAAAACATCCTTCACATCTTTTGAGATACCTTGTATAAACATTTTTATTTATTATTGCTTGACAGCATTTATGGTCCATCTCGTCTTAGGCATTTTTTTGCCTGCTAGCAATATAGAAAAACCTTTTTTTTCAGCTGAATTTTTATTACTTCAAAGGAATCACTAAATACAGATATTTTCCTGGTGATATCTACAAACTGAGGGGGTGGTGGGTGAAATCATTTCCTGTTGGATCATTATTCATATTCTCAGAGCCAAAGTTTTTTGTTTTTTTAAATGTCTTCATTACTGTTTATAGAGAGAGAGTTGTGATAAAAAGCAATTGAAACATTACTATAGTACAGACTGCATTGTGTCCCGGGACAATATGTGGAGAGGGGGTGACAAAAACAATGATATTATTTATTATACTCACTTCTTGTGCATATGCGATAGCTGCAGGAGTGGCTGACTCAGGAACAGTGCTGACTATATCAACATCTACAGGGTGTTCTCTGGCAAGTTGACGGCCACACCGCTTGCGGACCGAATAAACCATTTGGCCTGCCAGATAAACAAAGAGAACCATTAAGAGTAAAAGTCAGAAATTTAAATACTTGATCCTGTAGAACAGGTGTGGGGAAAAATATGGCTCACCTGATGATTTTATGTGACTTATAAAATTACATTATTTTTTTTAATATATCCATTAATAGATTTTGGTACTTTTTTGGTTCCATTATATTATATATATATATATATATATATATATATATATATATATATATAGTGTAGTAATGGCTATCAGCTTGGATTGAGGAATCAGAGAACTGAGTTCAAATTCCAATTGAATCTATTACATTCACTTACATGCTAATACCCTTGAGGAAGTTATGAATCCTCTTCTACCCGAGTTGTCTTGGGTCGCAACTGGTCTGCTGCAGGAAAAAAATCTGCCTAGTCAGTCATGTATCAAAAGATACATGATCACCTAAGTGTGTATCACGCATGGCACATAACTGACTGATTATATATATATATAATATATATAATATTATTATTATATATATATATATATACACTTATACAACACTTATCTATATTATTTAATGAAACATGTATTAATATATATATATATATATATACACATACACACACACACACACACACATATATATATATATATAAAAAGAGAGAGTAAAGAGAGTGCATAAATGCCCTAGTCTGACATACCTGCCAAACTCTGAACAAATGACAGAAGATCAGATTTTTTATTTATTTTTTTTTGCCATTAAACAACTTTTTGTTTGGGCTGAGAACTTTTCAGTATCAGCAAGAAATCTCTGCACACACACACACACACACACAATAGGACAAAAAGTGAAAACAACTCACCTTCCAAAATGGAATCTGGACGAGCAAAGTAAACATATTCAAAGATACAGAATGCAGGTGGTTTGTCTTCCTTCCTTGGAACAATACACAAAGATTTTATACCCATTTTGCTTACTTCAACAATTTCACCTGCAAAATTAAAAAGAATTATGATAATAAGTAACGTTAGAAAAAACAAGTCTCAGAGAAAAACTAAAAATCATTCATTTTGCTTACTAGGAAATTCCTATAGTTTGTAGAGTGACCTGAATAGTACTCTAAAATCCAGAGAGAAAGAACTCTCTTATTTCATCAGAATTCAACATAGTTGCTTGAAAATTCTAAATACGACCGTGTCTAAGTCAGACTTTTAAAAATCCAAATCTCTATCTCTATATTTCCGAGATGAGGTATTGCAACTATTTACACTATTTACATTGTTCGGACTGTTGTCCTCATCTTTATTGTCAGGTTCACAACGTTTCAGCCATTGTAGGCTCTGGTTTTCTTCTTAGAGTGTTGAGTTGAAGGGAGATAACCGAGACATCCAGAAGAGGCATGACATGTGGAACTAGAACAATCTACCCTAGTGGACAAAATAAAGGGCTTAGTTCGAAATTCCAATCACCTGAAGAAGTCTGAAACACACAATGGCCAAAAGGTTGTGAACATAACAAAGATGACGATAACAGTCCAAACAATGTAAATAGTCAATTCTCTGTAGTTTGGTCTGGCTTGTTTAATGGCATATCAACATTTAATGCTGAAATTTAATTTTCTTGGGTGCTTTGGTAAATTTTTTTTCACTATTAATATTAAAATCTACTGCTGGAATTTTTTTTTTTCCTATTAAGATTTATGGCTAGAATTTTTTTTTTTTTTTTTTTGCTATTAACTATTTCTGGAAATTTTTATACTTTCATAGTGTTTCGACCCCAGTTTGGCGGGGGATAACTATTTGTCTATAGTTGGGATCGTAACAGGTCCTACCACCGAGAGTCAGAGTGGCCTTGGGAACAACAGCAATTAAGAGTTGGTTCCACACTCCTCAAAACCTCCAATCTCTCAATCAGAGAGGCCTTGCTGCCAGATGTAGTTTATCGTCATACCCAGGATAATCAACTCTGTATATGGCTTCTGGGATCGAAAAGTCACAAAAGAGAGTTGATTCTGATCACACTACACACAGCATAAAATACATCATGAATGTGTCAATAGTTGCAGATTAGCTGGAGGGCTGAAAGGACGCATAAGAATACACAGTGACCAGCAAATAACAGCTCCTGTTGCTGGAAGTAATCATGTATGTAACATCTTTGCCAGAGAGTATGTGACTTGACAGCTCAGTGATGAAATCAATTCTGAAGTA
This sequence comes from Acanthosepion esculentum, assembly GCA_964036315.1. Lineage (NCBI taxonomy): Eukaryota > Metazoa > Mollusca > Cephalopoda > Sepiida > Sepiidae > Acanthosepion > Acanthosepion esculentum. Next base: position 87,917,362 of record OZ038507.1, read on the forward strand.
CATCAAGTAATGGCTATACACAAGACCAAGGAAGCTACGGTCTCATTATATGAATTACATACATACATACATACTACCACTTCATTTGTGGCCCGTTCTGACTAAATAAACACAAGTAATTGGCAGAAATGCCCAACAAACATAACTGACCAAGTTTCTAATAAGCAATAATCTAAGGAAGAAAAGAACAGAGCAAAAAATAATACTAAGCCAACAATATATACAAGAAAAAATTAGGCAAAACAACAGTAATAAGGCAAAAAAGTTCAACACGCAAAAAAGGGATACAAACTGAGAAGTGATTAGTTAGAAGCCATTGTTAAAGTGAAAGATAAATAAAGTTTGCAATGAAAAGAAAAAAGGTAAAAAAAAAATGAAAGACCAACAATCATACAAGCAAACAAACAATATAGTTACAGCAAATCAAAATTGATAAGAAGGCGAGAGAATTCCCAAACTAGGAGGGGGTGTTTGTACACAAAAGCAAGGTTGACTAAGCGAACACAGTATGTCTGTCTAGTAGTTAAGGCAGATCTGGACTGTCAAAACGCAAGCCGTCCCATTTTATTGGCTAAGAAAAATATCCCAGCATGTATTCTGTGTCCTTCTGACTATAAAAGGAGGAGGGAGAAAACTTTTGCAATCATTCCCATTGGGAAATCAACAAGTGGCCTATCTTATTGGTTAAGAAGAAAATCCCAGCATGCATCTGTATGGTTTGTCTATAAATTTGAGGAGGGGTACGACAAGAAAGAATAGAACTAAGTCAGATGAGACTGAGAAGTGACCTACCGATCTTATTAGCAAGGAAGAACTCCTAGCATACATCTGTGTAGTTTTGTCTATAAATTTAGGAAGAGGATGACAAGAAAGAACAGAATTAAGTTGGATGAGACTGAGAAGTGGCCTATCTTATTGGCTAACAAGTATGCATCTGTATGGTTTGTCTATAAATTTGGGGAGGGGGATATTTTTAATGTCATCCCCCCCACACACACACAGAGGATTGGAACCAAAACAAAGTTTAAATGCAGCTTTTATCTTCTAATGAAAGAAATTACTTCACTCACCAGGAAGCACTTCCCTGCAGAATTTGGCTCCAATGGCCTGGAAAGCACAAGATTCAGAAGAGATCACCCAGCCATCGATTTGTTCTTCAGAATTATTACCTGTAAATGAGAAGAGTGAGTAAATTAAGACTGAATTCCAATGTCTCCATTTAATCAAACTAACATCTCTTACTTTACAAAATAAATAAGTGAATTAGAAGACTACTTTAAAAATAACTAACATGATTTATACAAGTGTAAAAACATTGTCATTGTATTTTAGATATTTGTTAGCCTAAGTCAACCATTGTTATGAAGATATGGTCACAGAACACACAATCTTATTAGCAAGACTAACTTGATAATCCCTGCAGTGCAATAAATGCCTATTAGCATTCCATTTCCAAGGGAGATAATTCATGTCAGAACATACAATTTAACAAGCTTCATATTGAATTCTTCTTCTTCTTCATCCTCCTCCTCTGACCTCCCTATGGTTGGTCGGAACTCCATTGCCAATCTCTTTCCATACTGTTCAGTCCTGTATTGATTTCTCTAATGTCCAACACCGAGTTCTGAGATATAGTGTCTGGGAAAGTCAATTTTTGTGAGAAGATGCTTCCAGAAGGATGCCATAGGAGTAAGGATGAGATGATCTCCCCTGTCAACTCACAAAACTGTAGTCGTCTTTGCTTGAGCTTAAGAGAGGTTGGTCTCAGTTCTCCACAGATTGTGTTAAGTGTTGGATGGGATCCCAACTGATGTTCTGCATTTTTCTTAGTAGATTTGCATATACTCCATCCAGTCATAGTTCAAGACGAACAGATAATATCCAAGTTTCTGATCCATATAGTTGGATTGGTTCAATCAATGTTTGAAAAAGTTTGGACTTTTAAGGAGGATGGAAGGTTTAAGTGCCAAATCTTGTGAAGCTGGTGACATGCATCCCATGCAAGAGCTTTGTGGATGTTGAAGTCTTTTTGGGAATCTATTATGTGAGATCCAAGACATTTGAAGTCCTCAACTCTTTTGATGGATGTATTATTGAGTGACTTCAGGAGGATGGAAGGTTTAAGTGCCAAATCTTGTGAAGTTGGTGACATGCATCCCATGCAAGAGCTTTGTGGATGTTGAAGTCTTTTTGGGAATCTATTATGTGAGATCCAAGACATTTGAAGTCCTCAACTCTTTTGATGGATGTATTATTGAGTGACTTCAGGAGGATGGAAGGTTTAAGTGCCAAATCTTGTGAAGTTGGTGACATGCATCCCATGCAAGAGCTTTGTGGATGTTGAAGTCTTTTTGGGAATCTATTATGTGAGATCCAAGACATTTGAAGTCCTCAACTCTTTTGATGGATGTATTATTGAGTGACTTCAGGAGGATGGAAGGTTTAAGTGCCAAATCTTGTGAAGTTGGTGACATGCATCCCATGCAAGAGCTTTGTGGATGTTGAAGTCTTTTTGGGAATCTATTATGTGAGATCCAAGACATTTGAAGTCCTCAACTCTTTTGATGGATGTATTATTGAGTGACTTCAGGAGGATGGAAGGTTTAAGTGCCAAATCTTGTGAAGTTGGTGACATGCATCCCATGCAAGAGCTTTGTGGATGTTGAAGTCTTTTTGGGAATCTATTATGTGAGATCCAAGACATTTGAAGTCCTCAACTCTTTTGATGGATGTATTATTGAGTGACTTCAGGAGGATGGAAGGTTTAAGTGCCAAATCTTGTGAAGTTGGTGACATGCATCCCATGCAAGAGCTTTGTGGATGTTGAAGTCTTTTTGGGAATCTATTATGTGAGATCCAAGACATTTGAAGTCCTCAACTCTTTTGATGGATGTATTATTGAGTGACTTCAGGAGGATGGAAGGTTTAAGTGCCAAATCTTGTGAAGTTGGTGACATGCATCCCATGCAAGAGCTTTGTGGATGTTGAAGTCTTTTTGGGAATCTATTATGTGAGATCCAAGACATTTGAAGTCCTCAACTCTTTTGATGGATGTATTATTGAGTGACTTCAGGAGGATGGAAGGTTTAAGTGCCAAATCTTGTGAAGTTGGTGACATGCATCCCATGCAAGAGCTTTGTGGATGTTGAAGTCTTTTTGGGAATCTATTATGTGAGATCCAAGACATTTGAAGTCCTCAACTCTTTTGATGGATGTATTATTGAGTGACTTCAGGAGGATGGAAGGTTTAAGTGCCAAATCTTGTGAAGTTGGTGACATGCATCCCATGCAAGAGCTTTGTGGATGTTGAAGTCTTTTTGGGAATCTATTATGTGAGATCCAAGACATTTGAAGTCCTCAACTCTTTTGATGGATGTATTATTGAGTGACTTCAGGAGGATGGAAGGTTTAAGTGCCAAATCTTGTGAAGCTGGTGACATGCATCCCATGCAAGAGCTTTGTGGATGTTGAAGTCTTTTTGGGAATCTATTATGTGAGATCCAAGACATTTGAAGTCCTCAACTCTTTTGATGGATGTATTATTGAGTGACTTCAGGAGGATGGAAGGTTTAAGTGCCAAATCTTGTGAAGTTGGTGACATGCATCCCATGCAAGAGCTTTGTGGATGTTGAAGTCTTTTTGGGAATCTATTATGTGAGATCCAAGACATTTGAAGTCCTCAACTCTTTTGATGGATGTATTATTGAGTGACTTCAGGAGGATGGAAGGTTTAAGTGCCAAATCTTGTGAAGTTGGTGACATGCATCCCATGCAAGAGCTTTGTGGATGTTGAAGTCTTTTTGGGAATCTATTATGTGAGATCCAAGACATTTGAAGTCCTCAACTCTTTTGATGGATGTATTATTGAGTGACTTCAGGAGGATGGAAGGTTTAAGTGCCAAATCTTGTGAAGTTGGTGACATGCATCCCATGCAAGAGCTTTGTGGATGTTGAAGTCTTTTTGGGAATCTATTATGTGAGATCCAAGACATTTGAAGTCCTCAACTCTTTTGATGGATGTATTTTTGAGTGCTCTTAACTTGGATGGTTCAGGGTAGATTGTGATGCATTCTGTCTTTACTCACATTGCAATAAACACCGACTGGGTGCTTGAGTGATTGCAGCAAGGATCCTGCGTCCTTAATTCATTATTTTCTCAATGTGAGATCATCGGCAAAGTCAAGATCAGTCAGGTATTGTGGAGGGCACTGACTGCTCTGGCAAGGTTTCAAAAGGCATCCTTTTTCTTCCATATTGTTGAGGGAAATATGCAGAACATAGTCCAGAACAACTAGAAAGTGTGTGGCCTTGTAGAACTGCTTTTTCCAAAGGTATTAATCTCGCCATCAGGCAATACAATGGTGGCAGTGATGTTTGTGTACGAAGTTCTAATTGCCTCAACAATTCTGGAGGATTTTGAACACGGGATCTCTACTAGTTAAACAATACTCTTACTGAGGGAGAGGAGTTAACGATTAACTCCTTATTACATTAGTCTGTATTCTCAACCATATTCCATATTATTCCCCAGAATAAACTACTTATTTTCTAAGTGTGTGCCAACCTTTCCTTCCTATTTACGACACAACAAATAGTCTGTCCTGGGTATGACAATAAACTACATCTGCGTCCAAGGTAAGACAATAAACTACGTCCAACAGCAAGGCCTCTGATCAGGAGGTTTTGAGGAGCGTGGAACCACCTCTTAATTGCTGGTGTTCCCAGATCCACCCTGACCTGGGGTGGTAGCACCTGTTTGGGCCCCAGCTATGGGCAAATAGTTAACCCTATGACACTATGAAAGTGTAAAAATAGGTTTTAATACCAGAAATTATTACCAGCAATGCATTTAAAAAAAAAAAAAAAATTACAAGTGATACATTTTTGAAGAAAAAAATATTACCAGAAATAAATTTTTGAAAGAAAAAAAAAAAAAAATACCAGCAATAAAAATCTTGTTGGCATTAAATAACCCATTGATGTTGATATGTCGTAAAACAAAACGAACAACAAATAGTGTTTAATCATCATCATCATCATCATATCCTTGACTTCTGTAATTGTGGGTGGAGAGGGGGGACCTGAATGCAGAAACCACACTAAATCTCCTCCACAACTGTCTATCAATTCTGGTATAGTCATACTTGTCTATTGTTTGACATTGTCCAACCAGTTTTTACGTTGACATCCTCTCCTACATCCACCTTCAACGGTGCCTTGAACAGGCTCTCGTGCCTTGTAATGTGTCCAAGCCAAGTGTTTAATATTTTTGTCAATTCACAAGAATAAAGAAAATGTATAAATCCATTTTTATGTTTGGTTTTATTAAAATTTTGATTATTGCTTCTTAAAAAAAAAAAAAAAAAAAAAGCAAACATTACTGAGCGAGTCAAAAGTGTAATAGCAGAGTTGAGGAAAATAGCATCCTTTTGACACTGTTGGTTTTGTTTTTTTTACAGGCGCAAAAATTAAATATTGCCAAATTTTAAAAAAAAATTTCTGACTAATTTTTCTTTCATTTTGTGCTTTTTATTGACCAACTCTTGTCATTTTTATACTAAAACACAAAGTGGAAATATAGGTGTAGGTAGACAAGTAGAGAATTTGCATCCTATTCTTTTAGGAATCTAGAAAGCACTATACTGATCAGGCCACAAAGACTTATCAGCAGACAGAATTCAGATGTTAATTCAGGGGTGGGCAAACTACGGCCTGTGGGCCACATGCGGCCCGCCAAACGATTTTGTGTGGCCTGCCAATCACAAACAGATTTTTTATTCAATACTAACATGCCCACGCCGCCAAAAATAACAACTTAAAATTGTTAAACTGGTAGATGATTGCAGTCAAGTGCATCATTCCCATTAGTATTTTTATCCTTCTCATGGTCAGTTGTGATGTTATAAAATAAATAATTATGCTTCTTTGATAGTTTCTATTTTATAATAGTAATAAAAATTCTTATTTCTTCAAATAGTTACTTTATCTTTCAAATAAATAAGTTTTTCTACTTACCTGGTACTTTAAAATGTTATTTATTAAAACTATATTTTTCCTTTAAAGCCCTTTATTTTGCCAATTTTAAATATCAATTATTTTGGTTTATATATACTATGCGGCCCAGTAAAACTATAAATTTTTAGAATGCAGCCCTTGTACTACAAAGTTTGCCCACCCCTGTGTTAATCACATGACCACAGACAGACCTGCCATCTAAGAATCCCCCCCATCAATGGACCGGATGCAATGGACAAAATCTGCAGGCAAAAAAAAAGTCATAAAATACATTTTTTCTTCTTTTTACAATTAAAGGCAATGACTCATCAGAAATATAAACTAATAATTCATCATAACATATGTGTAATAGAAAAGAAAAACAAACAGCAGGAAAAAAACTTCCAAATCGTCAGTGATGTATTTCAAAATTTGCAGGCTTAGCAGAATGAGTTATATTAGTTCTCAAAGTGACCACTTGGCGGCAGTGGCGGGCTTTTCAATTGTAAACAAAGATGGAAAGTGCAATGAGAATGTAACTGTGAAATATTATTTTTGTTATTTTAATTAATATATCTACATTAATTAAATATATATTTATTTATGTCATATATACATGTTTATAGTATTTACATTATGATCATAACTAGTAGGAGTTACTATGGTGGTTTTATAACTCAAAAATAATCCCTTCCCATCTACAGACAATCGAATTTAACACCCCTCCCCCTATTAGTCCATTGATGAGAGGTTTGTCTGTATATTCTTTGTTAGCCAATTTTCTTACTGTTGTATTTTTATAAATAGTAAACATAATAATTTTGTTTTAATTTTTTTTTTTAAATGAAAGTTTTTTGTTTTTTTTAAATTTCTTTTCATCACAACTCAAATTATTTCTTATATTTGATGATTATTATGCAAGGATTGTAGACTGAAAATAAAAAATAAATTTGTAATAGATTAAAAATAGTCAAAATAGATGAAATGTGCCATACTAAAATCTTTCTTGGATATAAGTTGGCCAATACAAAGTGGACGGTTCCCATAGGGATCTCGGATGGCATAGATTTTTGACTTGTGCATCACCAAAAGCGAATATGATAAACTTGTTTGGTTCATCAAATTTTTTATTCTGAAAAATATAAAATATAGAAATGGAGGTAATCCAAATAGCAAATTAATTTCCAAGAGATGATATAAAATTGAAAATGAAACTTGGGTTTATTATCATTCAAATATGAAGAGCAAATTTTAATTAAAACTTTTTTTTATTGGCTAACAAGCTGTCAACAACATTCATGACACTGTCTGAAATTTAGTAATAATTATCTACATTTTTTATTATTATTATTGTTGTTGTTATTCTATTAGTCATATTAAGACCTGAGCACAAAGAATCCACTTTTCATTTTCAATGTATTTACATTATACATATAATAGGCTCATTTAGCCATTAATGTTTGTGTCAATTCCTGACCACTGACAATCCTTTTCTTCTGGGTTTTAAATGCATAAGAAAAGGATACTGTAATTACATTATATAATTTCTATTCTATTAATAATGTATTTACATTAATGAATTTTATATGAATTTCTATAATAATTCACAAAGTATTTATATTATACATATAATAGTCCTATTCTTTCAGTAACACTTAGTTCCTAGTTCCCATTGTTCAATGACAATCCCATCTCGATTTTAAATGCACAGAATACAAATTTAGTGCCAAGATTTGTTCAAACAAATTTTAGATAAAAAAATTTGCAAAACCATTTGTTTAATTCAATCAGTTATGTGCCATGTGTGATACATGCTTAGGCGATCATGTATCTTCCAATACATGACTGACGAGGCAGATTCCCCCACCTCAGTAGGTTGCCATTTCTTTCTGCGGTAGACCAGTTGGCATCCAAGGCTATAGAACCCGGTCTGTCCTATTATTTACCCATAGCTGGGAGGAGAAGAGGATTCATACCTTTCCCAAGGGTATTAGGACGTAAGTGAATGTACTTGATTCGACTGGAATTCGAACTTGTCTCTCTGATTCCTTAGTCATGTAATAACATTGACTGCTTCCTGGGTATGATAATAAACTACATCCGGCAGCAAAGCCTCTGATCAGGCAGTTTTAAGGGGCATGGAACTACCTCTTAATTGCTGTTGTTTCCAGGTCCAACCTGACCTGGGGTGGTAACACCTGTTAGGGTCCTAGCCATTGGCAAATAGTTAACACCTAAACTGGAGTCAAAGCACTATGAAAGTATAAAAATACATTCTTATTGTAAAAATACTAGCAACATATTTTCATAGTAAAAAAAAAAAAAAAAAAAAAAAAAAAATTATCATCAATACATTTTTTGTAAAAGAAATTACTAATGCTCCCAAGAAAATTAAATTTTGGTATTAAATGACCCATTAAGGAGTTGATATGCCAGTAAACAAACAAAACTAACACTGATTGCAAGGACTGGTTTGAATTCACAAAAAAAAAAAAGAAAAAGAAAAAAGAAGTAAATAATAAAAGTACCAAGTTATATAAAATACCACCAGCCTTGTTTTCATTCTTTTAAAATGGTTATCAAATCCAAAATATAAAACATGTAGAACAGAATGTAATATTGTCATTTATTTTAAGATGTTACTATGACTAGTCTCAGATTTTGCAATTTAGCCAGGTCAAGATTTGATGATCCTTAAAATGTTGGTTGATTTTGTTCAATGGCATATCACCCTCTAAGGCCAAAATCTAAATATTTTGGCCACAGTTTTATATCTTCAAATAAATGTATTTTGAATTCAATTGCATGCCTTCCATCGGATATTTTGTACATAATTCATACATAAATGTAAACAAGGTGCAAAATTAAAATTAAAATTACAAAAAAAAAAAAAATTAAAAAAAAATGATTTAATAAGAAAATATAAATTTAAATAAAAATTATTTTTAAGTAACAATTTTTACATGTGAAAATATGAACTTTACCATCAGCCCAATAAAAAAAATATATATCACTATATAATCTCAAACATTTATTAAAAAAATTATCAGATGGAACTCGCAATTCCGTCTTGTAAAACTACAAGCAAATAGAATTGCAGCAGCCTCACCATAGTGGTCATGTTGTGCCTGATACAACACTAATACAGGTATAAGAAGGATTTTTATCAATTAAATTAGACCCCATCTTCATCTGGATGAATAGAGAATTTTAAATAAATACATATTACTTAAGATTCTTGACAATAAGCAGTATTTTGTAATATGCAGGATATTGTCAGACAAATAACAAAATGGCCACCAACCTGACCAGCTTGAGTGAATGGATAACAGAGGTGGGGTGGATGGCAAAAAGGCAAACCTTGTTAAGAGCTACAAGAGACAGGAAGCTATGGAGAGCCATGACTGCTCATCTCATGAAGGGACACAGTACATAGAAGTAAAATGCTGGCAACTGTGTCATTTTTCTAAGATCCATTTTCTTGGTGATTAAATTGAAAGATGGTTTTAAATTCAAGATGTCTGCATAAAGTTCAACTTAAGTTCACATGAATTCTTTAATGTAAGTAATACAGTTAAGTAGCTCAGCTTGGAAGTAATTTTCCCCCTCATTTTGTTTTTGCTGTCCACAAGTCCCCATACACCAGACATACCCTTTCAGAATTTCTTAAAATAGAACTCCAGAAAATATATATATATATATATATATATATATATACATACATACATACATACACACACACACACACACACACACACACACACAGTGTAACCCGGATATAAGAGAGATTTTCTCTGGTCCCAAAAACTCTCTTATATCCGGGTTACACTGTGTGTGTATATATATATATATATATATATATATATATATATAAATATAAAAACTATGACACAGTGGAAGAAATTTTCATAGATTTTCTAAAATTGTTCTTGATATATAAAAATTTATAGCTTTCCCATATATATATATATATATATATATTATAGCAATCTATTTGGATTTGTACATGAGGTTTTCTGCCAACAGTAAGTCAAACATACAAATATCTTTACATTAGTTACTAAACTTTATTTTATAAATGAAGATTTGTCTTAACCTTGTGACCCAGTTTCCACCATTAGGTTCTCCTTCCTGGGGTGTATGTGTCAGCAATTGTGTTATGAGTTCACTATCTGTACTGGTTGAGAGGCCAACACCATGTCGTAGAAGCTGAAAAATATTTAACAAAAGCTTTTGAAAAAATCTAAGTTATTTTTATTTTTTGCTTCATAGTAAATAGACCTTATCTAAAACTTTTGACAGTATTAAAAGGTTACTAGAGGACATGAAACAAGAAGAAACAAATGAACAAATATCTAACAAAGACGTGACTATTTCCATCCAGTTTTCTAGTTTCTCCCTAAAACTAGTAGATAGTGTGGAAGAAATACCTCCCACATAATCGTATGACATTAGCTAAATGAAGACATTATTGCCACTAATGTCTTACCAGTATGTGGGATGTATTTCTGCCACACAATGTACTAGTTTTAGAGAGAAATTAGAATACTGGAAATCTATATTCTGTTTCTATGATGTTGAAACAGAAAAAAAAAATTTCCTTTGAATGTTGCTTTAGTATAATTGCTATCTTATTTTTCATATTGTTCACACTCATATCTATGTAGCATTTCTCTCTCTCTAAAAAAACAACAACAAAAAAAAAAACACACTCAAAGCATTTTTTCATACTTTACATCCACAGGGAATTTTAAAAAAAACATTTTAGACCCACAGAGTATACTTTAAAAATTTATTTATTTTATTTAAGTATTTATTTATTTTTCAAAGTATTTATTTTTTAACACACATCAACATGGCATTCTTTTTATTTATTTTACACTCACTGGGTGTGACAGAGAGTTTGGGAAACACACATATATTTTTTATCGAAATTGGAGTAGATTTGAATAGCGAAATTAGATCAGAACAATTTTGTTTACTGATGGAAATCTGATCTCACCCATTTGGAATTGTGTCATTACAAAGACAATGAGAGATGATCGAAATAACTTTTATTGGTAAAAATTTGAAATAGAGCTTACGCAGGCTATTGAGAACTTTGAAACTCACATGGTTTTGGGCTGACAGTGACACTCATGATAATGTGTGCAGACCAAGGGTCGATTTTTTTGATCAGTCAGATTTATCTATATAAACGTGTAGTTATGCTGAAAAAGTGGCAGACGGGAGAGAATGCGATCGGTCGGCACATCGACATCGCTGCGTGCCGTCACATGCGTGGGCATCTGCAGACGACCGTTACAGGTTGCGGCGCTACAAGGCCAACAGAAGAGGCAGAGAGTGGTTGGCTGGTTTGCCGTCGAGTGCAGTCGAGCTGGAGAGAGAGGTCGGAGACTGGAAGTGACGTCAGAGGTTTTAGCCAGGCGCCCTCTCTGTAACCCGTTTCTTTTCTAGACCATTCTTTTCTGCTATATAAAAGACATTAACAATTCAACCATTGAATAGTTGTTTGTTTGGCTTACTGCAGATATATATTTTGTTTTGGTGCATTCTAAATTTCTTAGCACAGACTCACCAGTTGTGTCTACATCTTCAGTCGACCGTGAATGGATGAACATCACTTCTGCTTTCTGGATCAAACCAAACACAACGTGAGCAGGAAGCAGAATTAAACCAGTGGACCGGTCGAATGATCCACGGATGCCCAGGTGACCTACGGTCACTCACTTAAGTTCGGTTAAGACCAAGTAGACATCTCAACCCAGAGAGTAAGACGTCGGAGGTTGAGGGGCTGGGGCGAAAGTGGTTAGAGGGTTTAAAAAAAAAAAAAAAAAAAAAGAAAACTAAAAAAAAAACAAAAAAAAAACACTCTCAACACACAAGGCATTTTTTTATTTTACACCTCACAACCATATGCCACTTTTTTATTTATTTTTACACATATATGCACATGCCATTTTACAACTCTGTTGTATTTAAATTATTATTATTTAATTATTTAAATCCATTGTATTTAAATTATGATTTATTTATTTTTTTTATAGGATATTGAAGCAAAAATGAATAAACAGTATGCATGTCATTTATGGTCAAAAGTTCAAACCTGATCATTGCTTTGTGGCTGAAATCAGTTTCAGAATGGGCCATTGATTGATTTGATCGTTTTTTTTTGTGGGTTATTTAAAGCTGAAACTTATTTGGGATTTTAAGAATAATTCTCGTGTATGTGTGAATATTGCAGTAACAATTTTTTTGAGACTAACAATGATTTTTTTCCCAGTACATGTCCTACTTAACGCATAGCTGGGAGAGAGAAGAGATGGATCCATACCTTTTCTAGGGGTATTTGCATGTAAGTGAATGTAATGGACCTGATTGAAATTTGAACTCAGCTCTATGATTTCCCATTCTGAGCAGCTATCCATTACACCATCTGCACATCCACTGAGAATGGATAATACATTGTCAATTTCAAAAATTCACTTCTGGTGACCCGGACTTTCAAGATGGTCATGGTCACAAGTCATCACATGACAATCAAGAATTGAGGGTAACCATGGACATTCATACAGAAACTAACATTGAAATCAAAGATGGAGGTTGTTCATACAATTGCAAGACATTTGTCCCAAATTGGCTGAGAAAAGAAAATGTTGGAATAAGGCCGCTCCATTTGAGTGATGATCAGAAACTGGAACTGACATTTGTTGCAATTTGCTTAATCCTTTAAATATCCTTTTCTTTATCAATCTTGTATACTGTTAATAAAAAGTGGTTTCCGAGAGAGAGAGAAGGGGGATGGATGGAGAGAGAGGGGGGATGGAGAGAGAGAGAGGGGGATGGAGAGAGAGAGAAGGGAGGAAGGAGAGAGAGAGGAGGGAGGAAGGAGCACATAATCTGGAGTGATCACCAACTTCAACAAAACCCAGTACCCTCAAACCCTTGGGAATGGTTATTTGTTATTTTATACTAGCACAACCATTAAGAGCTTCTGAAACAGTTTCAGCTACCATATTTCATTCACATGGCTTGAGTCAACTTGTGGTATGGTTTTCAGGCACCCATTAACAGTGCCACATGCTGAGATCGTCTCCCCAGGCTGATATTATCAAGTTACCTTCCTGATAAATTGATCATGGTGAAATTTGAACACAGGTCTCATGCAACCATTTTAACCAATCAGCCACACACCCATTAGATAATAACACTCCATGGCTATTGTAACATAAAGCATGATCACTTCAAGTGATTTTTGTGTAAGAACAACAAAAAAATATATTATTGCTAAGTAATGAGATCAGGTTGTGCAAGTGATAAAGTCACTTTGTATTATATTTATAGATTGAAAAGGCCCGACATCAAAGATCCTGTCTATCGATCATTGTAATAAACAAGGCTTGACATTTGAAAAAGATTTCTTTACAGAGTTCCCACATACCTGTGTAAAAAAATAAAAAATAACCGAAGACTTTTCCAGAACTATGTTAAGAAGTTTCAAGGACTAAAACTGGTGCACATGTGCGCACTCACACTAAGTGAATGGTCATCAATTTAAAAAACAAAACAAAACCCACAAATTTTGTGATTTATCTTTTAATAGTTTGAGAGATGAGATGTTCAAAGAAAAGCTACAGTTGGTTCTAATAATTCATGTCACATGGATCAGTTGAAAGCAGTGAAGAAACCCAAGTGTTGAAGGCTAAAACACAACTGAATGCAGACCTGGTTATGTAACGCATTTTATGAAGCATTTTACAGTTTGGAGTTCTACTACATTTGAAAATTTTCAATTACACATTTTAATTCTTACTGCTACACATTTCAGCAATCTAGTCTACTCATGGTTTGTGAATGTCACAAAAATTCTTGCTGCACATTTCCAGTGAAGTTGTTTATGGTGATTTTAATAAACAGAACTACAAACAGAAATTTTCATAAAAAGATGACATGTTTTAGTTACTCTTACTTACTCATGGCTTGTTGCCCATGGAACAGAACACAATGATAGCAACATTTTTTTTTTAAAGTTCATGTAGCTTAGCATTCAGCTCCTCTTGCAATTTTGATATCTCTATGAATTTGTCCTTTGCAGGTCTTCGCATGGCATTGGACTTTGCAATAAGTGTGAAGTTCTGAGTCTGTTCAGTTTTCTCCGCATGACTATCAGCTAACTTGAGCAATCTTGTGTAACTTTCAAGCTTGTTTTTTGATCTTCATTTCTTCAATAAATTCAATGAGTGTAAATTAATTTATCTTTGACGGAAATGTTTACTTGTCTCCGATGGCTTTTATTTTTGCCTTTCCTCTTTTCTTGTTGAGCGAGGGTAATAGCTAGAAGAAATGCCTTCATATTCTTTCTCCCTTTCTTTCTTGTCCCCTAGACAAGAAAATACAGAAGTAACTATGAGGTCATGAACTTGTTCTAATCAAGGAAACAAACTACTGTTTGCAATAATTGCCAAATATTACTGATGACTATAAAAAATTTTTCTTACAGGAAAATTTTATCTTGTAAAAAAGCCAGATTTATGGGATTTGTCATTTTGAATTACATGAATTGAGGAAAAGGATGTGTGGGCAGCCCAGTTTAAAAAGTTCCAGGACTTTTCAAGGTACTTTTGGGCTATTGCTGTTTTTTCAGGACATTTCAAGCCCTGGAAAAGGTCTAGTCAATTTTCCAGAATTTTCAAGGTTTCCAGGACCTGTACGAACTGTGTTTAGGAGGTGAACGGGATTTCAGTCAATATTAAAGTAAACATGGCAGTAAAAGAGTTTCAAAGAGTTACTGCAAAAATAAAATTAATATTTTTCATTATATGAAGAAATATAGTCTTAAAGTGTGCTATATTTATGGGATAAAGTGCTCAATATCAGAGAGAACGTGTGTAAATATAAAAGTGAACATAGAAGTCAACACTTAGAGGCAACAGTCTGTTTCATGCTAGATGCCATCGTCAGGCCACGATTGCATGTAGTATGAAACAGACTGTCGCCTCTAAGTGTTAACTTCTATATTTATTTTTCATTATATTTTGCTTTCAAGAAAATGAAAAATGGATTTGAAAATACAAAAACAATTTACTTTTTTTTACCTTCTTCTTTAGAGAGTTAGCGTTAACAAGTTCTCCATTATGAGCAACACCAATTTTTCCATGAAGAGTTTCAACAACAAATGGCTGGCAATTAACCACGTCTGATGAACCTGCAGTTGAATACCGAGTGTGACCTGCATAAAATAAATAAATAAATAAATATAAGATTATGGCTAGAGATATCAATTCAGCTGTAATAATGTTAAAGGTTATGAAATATTCCAGATTTCAATAATCATTTTCACTTCATAAACTACTTGTCAAGACATGGCTTCATTTTACTTCAATGCTGTCTTAATGGTAGGATGGTTGAATTACAATTCAAACACACTTTGTTTATAATTGTCAAGTTCTTGCATTATTTAGAACGGGGGCGGCAACCTAAAGCACGTGTGCCACATATGGCACGCAACTGCAAATGACGTCACAAATTCCAAACCAATAACTACTACAACACAAAGAAGATATTTAGCAGTTTCAATTTTAATATATACTATATATTACTATATAAAATATATTGTAGAACAGGTATATTGACCTCGACTTGTATAAAAATATGTATGCTGTTGGTACACTGAATGATTTTAAAACCCTAACAGAGTTAACAAAAGGTTGCCAACCCGATTTAGAATTTTGTTTAGAGAGAGGACACGAGATCAAGTTCCTTCTCCAGCCAAATCATCTGTATGGACAACAGGACTGACTTCTACCTGGCACTGCCCAATTTTGCATGCTGACTCAATTGACAAAATATATTCAACTTACCCAACCAATTTTCCTAAATCTTTTAAATATACTTAACAAGATTGGACCATGTGCTTTGTTTTTATTGAACTACATCTAATATTGACCTGTTACATTGATGTCTAATCACACGAACTGAAGTCAAACCATTCTGTTGAATCTATTACACAGCGTTCAGTTTTTATTATAAGATCGTATTATTGACTTTTTAGTTGTTTTCATTTCTGGTAGGACATAAATCAGGCTCCATTAAATAATATGCATTATAAAAGATTGTTATCAATTTAATGAAATTATGTCTAAATTTATTGTGTTTGTCTAATTTTGTTCAATACTGGGTTCTTTAGAGGAAATTTGCTTGCATCTGACACACACAGGGAATAACTTTACAACATAGGGCGGGAATCATCAGTGTGAAATAGTCTTTTATATATGCTGGTAAAAATCTTAGTAACATTTCATAAACCTAATCGTAAATATAATTTCTACTCTCTTCTCATTGTACATTGGCGTGACTTCTAATAAAATTGCACTCCTTACATATGTAACTCTCTAAGTGTTCTGTGATCTGCCAACTCTGGAAGGTTTTAAATTTGTCATTGTTTGCAGATCAGCCACTAGATTTCTTCAATTTGGTATTAAGGTGAGGCCTGATCTGTAATTTAGAAGCTTATCAACTGTTGGGTTACCGTCCCCGATGACAAAATCTCACTGCAGCAAGATTTTTGAATTATCACCTCCTGACGATATTTACAGGTGATGTGAAATTTGAAGGACTCGGTCTCTTTCTCAGTGACTTTTCATAGTGAAAAAATGTATTCTATTTACATTATTTGGACTATTGTCCTCATCTTTGTTGCCATATTTATTACAACGTTCCGGCCTTTCAGTGTCTATATTTCTGAGATGAGGTATTATGCACACTATTTACATTATTCAGACTATTGTCCTCATCTTTGTCGCCATATTATTACAACGTTTCGGCCTTTCAGTATCTCTCTATATTTCTGAGATGAGGTATTATGCACACTATTTACATTATTCAGACTATTGTCCTCATCTTTGTCGCCATATTATTACAACGTTTCGGCCTTTCAGTATCTCTCTATATTTCTGAGATGAGGTATTATGCACACTATTTACATTATTCAGACTATTGTCCTCATCTTTGTCGCCATATTATTACAACATTTCGGCCTTTCAGTATCTCTCTATATTTCTGAGATGAGGTATTATGCACACTATTTACATTATTCGGACTATTGTCCTCATCTTTGTCGCCATAATTATTACAACGTTTCAGCTCTTATTAATTCCCCTCTCCAAGTTCTCCACTGCCATAACCAGGTATTGAACTCACACTCTTTGGGTCCTGTCACTAGATCTAACTAACCAACACAAGGCACAGAGAATAAAGGCGTTAGTTAGATCCAGTGACAGGAACCAAAGTGCGTGAGTTCAATACCTGGTTAAGGCAGTGGAGAACTTGGAGAGGGGAATTAACAGGAGATAACTGACATCCATTAAACATAACACATGGAACAAGATAATTTACCCCAGTGAGCAAAATAAAGGGTTCAGTTCGACATTCCAACCACCTGAAGAAGGCCGGAGCATACAACAGCCAAAACGTAATAAATATGGTGACAAAGATGAGGACAATAGTCCAAATAATGTAAATAGTGTACATAATACCTCATTTCAGAAATATAGACAGATACTAAAAAATGTATTCTATTCACTCCTGCAATGTAATTAACTACAGACACTTTGAAATTTTCACATCTTTTTAAAAATTTCTTGACAATATATTTTTAAAATTTCTTTGTTCAAATTCTACGTCTTATTTTTCGTTTGGACTAACACAAGTCCACCAAAATTGTTAGTGGGTCAAATGTATCAGGAGCTTATAACTTCTCATCAAAAGTGTTTATACCCACAACACAGCCACTTCATTAAACTGTATGTATAAATGTAACTGCTGGCCGAAGACAAATTAAACAAGACCAAATTTGACAACATTTGAGGTCAATTTTAACACAAAATTAAATGTACTTAGCACCCCCCCATAAATTATTATAACTGCTATTATAATGAAATAAACAAACTCAAGATCAGATATTATTATTATTATTATTTAAACCCTTATTTTTGTTAATACAGACATGTAACCAGCAGATGGAAGAGGATTGAATAAAGCTGTGTTTTAGACGTGTTTATGCACACTACTTACATTATTTGGACTATTGTACTCATCTTTGTCGCCATATTTATTACAACATTTCGGCCATTGTATGCTCTGGACTTCTTCAGGTGGTTGGAATGTCAAACCGAACCCTTTATTTCGCTAACTGGGGTAGACTGATAACTGACATCCATTAAACCTGGCACGTGGAACTAGAACAGTCTAGCAAAATAAAGGGCTTGTTTGACATTCCAACCACCTGAAGAAGGCCAGAGTGTACAACGGCCGAAACGTCGTGATAAATATGGCAACAAAGATGAGGACAATAGTCCGAATAATGTAAATAGTGTACATAATACCTCATCTCAGAAATATAGACAGATACTGAAGGGCCGAAACGTTGTAATAAATATGGCGATAAAGATGAGGACAATAGTCCGAATAATGTAAATAGTGTACATAATACCTCATCTCATAAATATAGACAGATACTGAAAGGCCGAAACGTTGTAATAAATATGGCGATAAAGATGAGGATAATAGTCCGAATAATGTAAATAGTGTACATAATACCTCATCTCAGAAATATAGACAGATACTGAAGGGCCGAAACGTTGTAATAAATATGGTGACAAAGATGAGGACAATAGTCCGAATAATGTAAATAGTGTACATAATACCTCATCTCAGAAATATAGACAGATGTTTTTATGTATTCACCATTGTTGTCCTCCCAGACCAAACTTGCCGATCAAGGCCGATAACGCCGTACAGTCATTTCTCTTGGTTGGATTCACCATAGCAATTATTTTTTGAGTCATCATCAGTTTAATGACCTGGTGTGGTGTTAGGGTCAATGCACAGCTCAGTACCTGAGCAGCTCGTTCCATATGTCTCAGTTATGTGCCGATATCCAAGTCCCTGTGAGTAATCTTTCAGCCCACTCAGCGATGTTGTCAGCCTATCCCCATCCCTCTCTGTCCGCCTACCCTTTTACCACTTCTTGTAAGATAGCAGGGGAAAGATTGTTGGCTCCTATGACGTGTACATACCATTCCAACTTTCTCTTATTGACAATGTTTATGAGTTCTTTCAATGGGCCTTTTCCTTGTTCGATGGTGTCTTGCCCTGTGTCATTTGTGATGTGGCCTATGTAGATTCTTGATAAAATCCAAAGAATGCAATGTTATTGGTCTTGACCTGGCATCTCAGCTTCAGTTAATTTCCCACTGCCATAACATTAGCTTTGCTGTGCCTTTTTGATAAATATTTTTATGATAATTGTTCATTTGAGCTTTCACCTATGGTTTGGTTGTTTGGGGTTTTATGGCATATCAACCACTATGGGTTATTTAATGCCAGATCCAGTATTTACTAAACATATCAAAAACGTATAGCTGGCAACATCATTGTTTCAAAAAAACGTATAGCTGGCAACATCATTGTTTCAAAAAAGTGTAGTTGGCAACATCATTGTTTCAATGTGCTGGAAAAGACCTGGAAGTTCACTATTTTCCCATAGCTGGGACCCCAACAGGTGCTACCACCCCGGGTCAGGGTGGACCTGGGAACACCAACAATTAAGAGGTGGTTCCACGCTTCCTCAAAACCTCCTGATCAGAGGCCTTGCTGTTGGATGCAGTTTAACGTCGTACCCACGACGTTCACCTATGGTAGCTTGACTTCACAAATTTAGACAATACCTGATTGGCAGTTAGGTCTCATCAATTTACAGTTGAAATTGCTAAAATGTAACTAAGTTCTATTCTAACAGTTTCTTCTCTTGCACTTTTTGATGGTGGAACTCTATTCTGGCTTCTTGCTTTCCAGCCAGCTTTGATCTTCAAAAATTTAAATGCAATGCCATCTTTGTAATTCCTGTTCTTTTATTGATCTTGTTAATTATGACTTCATTTTTCTCATATTCTTTAACATTCCTTGCATCTTAATGGTTTTATTGCTTTTCTTGAAGCGAAATGAAAAAAGAAAATGCCCAGAATAGTTCAGTAGAATTTCATTTCCATTGCTTGAATTCTTTGTTGCAATTCTGCAGTTAATGTCCAATATTTGCAGACATACAGAAAGATCGAAAAGGACAATGCCCACAAGCCCGATCTTTGATTTCAGGCAGATGTTCTCGTTTTTCTAGATGGTTCTTAGTTTTGCAACAGTTGTCGCCGCTTGTACTGTTTTTGATCATTCCAATTTTAGAAACAACCAATTAAAAAAAAAAATAGTCAAAGCAAATACAATATAGGTGAAGGTAACAATGTAATGCCTGGCGTCAACCCTTATCAGCTGTAACCATATGTGCAACACTCCTGTCGTCAGCCCTAGTAATTAATTTTTTCCTTTCCACTCGTATCCAAGGAAATCTGAATTAATGCTTGAATATGAAATTTTCTCTGGACAAATGTCACTACAATTATCTTTTTCTTCTGGGTGGTTGATTCAAAACACGCGTTTTTATTTTATCTAATCTAGGGGAATGCTGATTCATTGACCAGATTACTATCAATAGCATGTTTTCTTATTGGTGGGCTTTAGGGAAAGACGAGCAGTCTTGGGTTTGTTCAATCTGGGTTTGTTCAATCTGGGTTTGATTCTCCTTGGAATTATCTCAAAACATGATTTTTCAACACATTTCATTTTTTAACTTTCTTCTGAACTTTTCAGTGCCACATTATCAAGAATCTCTAAAAATATAGCAGAAGCTCTATACTAAACATTAAATCTGTTATGAAAAAAAGAACTAAACAAAATGAACACAAAACGATCAGCTTTAAAAAAGGACTCGTAACTGGAAAAACCAAATGAAAAAAGAATGTTAACAACAAATACTTTTTCACACCCAACTCAGTTCTGCGGAATCAGAATCAACGTTGAGTTTAAGCAAGCAAATGAGCCAATTGGAGTAAAGTGCCATGCAGATTTAAATTTTTCCCACTTGTGACGAATGCAGCTATCGATTTTTTTTTGCATGCTAATTAACATTTGTGTCAGTCAGCTGTTGGCTCTCGTGCTGGCCAATAGAATCTTCCTGCCTATTCGTGGCAGCCAGCTATAGGCTCTCACTCTGGCCAGTAGAAAATGGCCGCAAACTACATGAAAACTACCGTAGAAGCATGAAAAAAATCGATTATTTCCACTATTAATGGAAGTTAGGAAATGCAAAGTCGGTCTTGGCCTTTCCCGCTAACTTGGAGTATGTGCATGTAAATTTTGGTGCAAATCCGTCGAAAATTGCGGCTATGCATTCGTTACACACACACACACACATCCTGCCTTTTATAGAGAGAGATATATAATTGGATTTCAGCTTCTTAGTTTATTTGTCACACAGTACAAACATCAGATTCTAGGGAGACCTTTGTTAGTGCAATATGATTAAAATGCATAAATTCAAAGAATAAAATAATTTTCAGTTCAATATACAAATTAAAAATGTGGGCTGAAAGTTCATCTTTACCCTATAACTAATGATCCGACTTTTATAGGTTTATTTCCGTGTTACCAAAACACAGCAGATTAGAGCAAGATTCTTGTTTGCATAAAAACCATTGAAATGTACTAACTTGCAGAATAATGCAATTTTCAGCTTAATAATCATAGCGTGAAAGTCTTTGTACATGCGGACACCAAATGGTAAGGAAACCAAATCATTCCAGGTGCATTAAGTGCTATTTTATAGAGTAGTTTGCCATGCTTATTTGCAAATAAACAGTATAATTTCTAAACATACAAAGTTACTTAGCAGTGGGCTTAATAATGCCTGTCAATGGTGGCTTCAAACCTCTGTTAATATTTAGCAAATGGCAGGTTAAATTTTCATGAAAGTAAAGCTGCTTTCTGAAGACCTCTGTCAAATAACAAAGGAGTTTCTGGTTTTAGTCATAATATTTGTGTGAATTATCAACCATGTGATCCTAAAAGAAGAACTAAGAAGTGAGATAGAAATGCAAAGATTACAGCTTGGAATTTGAAATGAAAATGAAAAAAAAAAACCTTGGGGACAGATTGATCATAGGTTGTTTTAAAAGATCATACTGAAATTAAAATGAAATCTATTTTTGCATAGGGATCGGTTCAAATTCCAATGTATATCACCTGAAAAATGGCTGGCACATACAATGGCGAAAACATTGTAAATATTTTTTTTTTTTTTTAAGCTTATCACCCCAAGCAAGGCTGGAAGCCACTAGCATGCAAGGAGTTACAGAAGGTTTGGAGGAAGAGCAGATAGGAGTGGTAAAGGAGAGGATGTGGAGAAAGATAGTGGATCGATCAAGGCAAGGGGTTACAGAAGATTTGGAGCGAGAGCAGATAGGAATGAAAGGTGAAAGGATGTGGAGAGGGGAAGTGGATAGATCAAGGCAACTGGAGATGTCGATTGACGTTACACTTAAATAGTTGGAGATTGTATTTGTCAGGGAAACAGGAATAAGGAAGGGAGTTCCACAGGTGAGATGTGCAAGACATGAAGCTATTGGAGTAGAAGAGACGTCTACATCTAACAGTTTCAACGGTGGGAACGGGATGCCAGCCCCGTAGGACGTTTAAATTCATGAGGCCTAGGAACCAGCGAAAGCAGCTCATCGAAGCAATTACCATGAAAGTATTTGTAAAAAAGACAGAGCGAGGCAATGTCGCGTCTGTGAGAGAGCGACTGCAGACGAGATGACAGATCAGGACCAATTACATTACATATCCGTCTATTAGCCTTTTGACTTTAGTTATTTTACTATTTATTTTTACTTACCTCATAAAAACCAGAAAGAACAAGACAATAAGAAGAAAATTATAAGTTAAATGATATATCTATAATATTTTAAATGTCATATTTGAAAATCTGATGGTACTAAAGGGAGGTTAAGTAACTGATGCATAAAATCTTAACTTGAAATGAAGCATCACATTAATCATTTTCTATTCAGTCCCATCTTGTAATTGATATTAAATGTTGATTTTTGTTATATTGAAACACATGCTTTTTTTATTATTATTCATTTTACTAATATTATATTGAAACTTCTGACCAAGTGATTTCTCATATGATCACATCTTTTGCAAGTCTACAAACAGATATAAAGCTACATTAATTTTCCAACTTTTAGCATGTGTCATAATTTTAAATGACAAAATTTAAAGAGTATATTATTAGGGAATATGTCAAGGTTAGATTCATCAGGTTAATTAGCACTTCAGGTTTCATCTGTCAACTGAATTGTCATTGCAATTGAAAGATTTTATCTGTACATCAACAATAGGTGAGTGGGGCAGGTTGTTTATAAGCACACTGTAGTGAAGGTAGGTGGGGAACAAAAACAGAAAAAACTTGTTTAAAGTCTAACTGTTGATTTGGAAGTAACATAGGTTTTGATTAGCTTTCAGCCAGTGTACTTTCTGTTGGTAGGTATTAATTTTATTGATTAAAAAAAATCATTAATTAGAACTTGAATTCAATACTTCAAAAACCAATTTAAAAAAATACAAAGTTGAATTGGTCATATACATATATGTTGCGATACATTCAAAGTAAATGACTTGAAAAACGAAGAATCATAGTAGCATGTTCAAAAGGACATGTCGATGCTACACATGGTCAAAAGAGAGCAAAGCATATAAGTTAAATATATGTGGATTTAACCATTAAAATGAGTGCTAGCAAAAGTGAACAGTTAAAAGTCAAAGTGTAGAGATTTTGGTATGGTCAAGTGCCTTACTTTACTATAAAGTTGGGTGCATTGGATGATTTGAAACAAGGAAACCTTGTCTCTTGTTCAACTTCTCATTCTCTTTCCAACATCTGAGTAAAGAGAAAACTTGTAAACAATCTCAAATTGTATTTTGACATTCCTACTATGATGATCACGGGACCATCCATCAAACTCTACTGTTAATAATATATAATTTATATATAACTAATAAAACCGGTGCATGGCCGAGTGGTTAGAACGTTCACATTCTGACCATGAGACCCGGGTTCAAATCTCACCATGGTCGATTTGACAGGAAGGAGACTTCCTGATGTTATTGGACTGGAGGGGTTGATCCCAGCATGTGGCATCTTTGGAAAGTTTCTGAAAACAATACCATGGGTTGACTCAAGCCTTCTGAATTGAATTAGGTAGACAGAACCCTTGGGTGCTGTTGATAGCTGTGATAGCACAAAGTCACAAGTCATCATGGCCGAGGGCTTGAGTGTGCTGGCCTTGTTCAAATTGTTGATCACGCTAGATAACACACTCTTTCCCAAAAACTATAAATACGGTCTGCTCAGCATAGTTGCAGTATAAACCACAGGTGGGCTCTGTGGGTGTTAAATAAACATAAATGTGCCTGAGCAAGTGTCTGCAATAGGGATTGGCTAGCTGCCCTAGTAGACAGGTATCCTCGAATATGAGTGGCCAGCTATACCATACCTATAACTAATATAATTACAAACACTTTGCATGTGATAACCAAGTGTTTATTTGATTTTCATGTCTTTATATAGTAATAAGATTTGCCTATATGTGTTACCATTAAGCACCTGTGACCCCCCCACCACCACCTCAGGTGCACAGCAGCATGATAGTTACCAAAGTGGAAAATGTAATGATCATCAAACCAAGTTCAATAATCAACCCAAGGCTCCATACGATTTCACTAATGCATCTGTGAAAGGCATGAAGTCACCTTTACCTGCACTACCACCATTGCCAGATATCTTACAAAAGACGAATCACTAGTATACCACAATAACTGATAAAAGAATGCAGTTAGATTTATGGATACTTCCTTCTTAGTGATACCATGTAACCTAGTATAACATGTCTCTTCTTAACTGGATCCAGCGTAAAACACTGAAGATATCAAATATGGCACCAGCAATTTCTACCTAATAAGTAATAAAAATTTTATTTATTATTTTTTAATAATTAAAATATATATGAATAGACAAAATATTCAACTTTGACTTTTTTGAGAATAGAGTCGCCGAGAAGAAAATTAAGAAAAGTCGCTAACAAAATGAATGAAAAAAAAAGTCGCTAACAAAATGAATGAAAAAAAAAGTCGCTAACAAAATGAATGAAAATAAAAAAGTCGCTAACAAAATGAATGAAAAAAAAAAGTCGCTAACAAAATGAATGAAAAAAAAAAAGTCGCTAACAAAATGAATGAAAAAAAAAAAGTCGCTAACAAAATGAATGAAAATAAAAAAGTCGCTAACAAAATGAATGAAAAAAAAAAGTCGCTAACAAAATGAATGAAAAAAAGTTGCTAACAAGAAAATGAAGACAAAAAAAATTGCTAAGAAGTAAATGAAGACCAAAAAAATTTACTAAGAAGAAAATGAAGAAAAAAGTTGCTTGAGGTAATTTTCAAGTTATTGTTCTAATCTTCATTGTTATACATAGACACAATGTTTCGGCCAAGCACTCTCTAGCCATCATCAGGTGTCCATAAATAACATAACCAACATATATCCCATATCAGCCAAACAAAAAGCAGTTCAAAATATACTGACAATAATTTATCTCAAAAATGAAATATAACATTCTTGAGGTAGCCATTGAAAATAGGGAGGCACTGTGGAGTAATGGATAGCAGCTCATATTGAGGAATCAGAGAACCAAGTTTGAATTCCAGTCAAATCCATTACATTCACTTGCTAATATCTTTGTTAAAAGGTATGAATCCTCTTCTCCCCCCCCCCCCCAGCTATTGGTAAATAGCAAGACAGACTGGGTTCTATAGACTTGGATGGCAACTGGCCTACTGCAGAGAGAAAAGGCAACCTGCTGCGAGGAAAAAAAATTGCCTCGTCAGTCATGTATCAAAAGATACATGATCGCCTAAACGTGTATCACGCATGGCACATAACTGACATTGAAAATCTGAATTTTACAAGCAAGATCCAATAAGTTTAAGATAAAATATTTTATCGACTCTCATAACCCAATTTGAAAACTACGTATAATTTTGGCTGTTCAAATACAAGTCTATACAAGTAAATATTAAGGCCAAGGCTTTCATTGTACAAAAGGTGCCTAGAAGAAATGTAATCATTAATTAGGAGGCTTTCAGTTTATTTTTAGTCTACCTCATTTGAAGACAAGACTAAATGTCGGTGACAGACCAGAGAGACTGAAACAAAATTAACCAGTGACATTTATAAAGTCTTTGAAGACAAAAAGTGCTGAATTATTGAAAAGTGGGAGTAACTGATAATGGTTAACACAGAAAACTTTTTACCAAAGTCATATAGAAGAAGACTAGACTCATAAAAAGATTTTAAGTAACCTGCAAGTGGCATTTTGACTGGAAGGTTTTTTTTTTAAATTTTTATTTGCAAGGAAAGATAACTTTTTCCAAATTACATTATATTACAACATTTAGAGCTTCACTAAAATATGCACAACAAAAGTTGAATTTTAACACAATATTCTAAATTTAATGTATGACAATTTGCTGAAAAATTATCATCCTTTATATATACATATATATATATATGTCATTCACAGACTACTGTTTCGCTGTATCACAGCTCCTCAGTGCGACTAGACTTCCGAATGCCTCAAGCCAGGATTGAAACAACTAATTTGGTGTCAGCCAGAGCTATCTTCACTTGGTAGAGTTACACAACTAAATCTAGCGTATTGTTTTTACAAATGTAAACAAATGCCAATCAACCAAAGTGCTCCATTCATTTTACTGAAGAGCTTTGCATTAGTGCAGGTGGCTGTTGTTTATAGAATTAGCTTATCACTCAACAGTGCTCAATTGAAATGTATTTTCAAGAGCTAAATTATGTCATTCACAGACAGTACTGTTTCGCTGTATCACAGCTCCTCAGTGCGACTAGACTTCCGAATGCCTCAAGCCCGGATTGAAACACAACTAATTTGGTGTCAGCCAGAGCTATCTTCACTCGGTAGAGTTATAGCAGGAGCACTAGACCAGATGTGGCAGCAATATTCAAAGCAAGGACGAATGGTAGACTTATAAATATGTAAGATAGATTTCAGCAAAAAAAATTGTCTAACACAACACAGGGAACCAACTTTCTTAGCAGCAGACCTAGTAATTAATTCAATATAATCTTTCCACTTTATGTCAGTGGAAAATATTAGTCTGAGAAGGTGCAATAAACCATTTTCCTGGATGTTAGCATCAGTCATGTTGATGGAAGGTAAATAGGGTTTTCCTCTGATGATGAAAATAACAGTTTCATTTTGGAGGCATTAAAATTAACAAGCCATTCCTTGCCCCAGTTAACAACAGATTTTTTAGACCAGCTGTCAATTCGACCATATTGAACTGATCAGACTTACTATACTTATTATACGTGTGCCATCAGAATATATACCAAATTGAGAACTGATGATATCAGGAAAGTCGTCGATGAAAATTGGGATATAGATCCAAGGATAGAGCCCTAGGGGGACACCTGCAGTAATGCAAAGAAGATCTTTAGATAGAAAATAAATTTCTTACCAAATAAAGTATCATTATTTTTGTGATGTCAATACTCGTTGCCAATTTTGTAATGCCAATGACTACTTGTTGTCACTTTCGTAATGCTTGCAGTAGTAGAAACTTTGTAGTCGCAGATACAACTCTTGTATACTGCTGAACAATACTGGTGTAAGACGCCTTCGAATATCACTACTTGCACTAATAGTATTTGCTTGACAAGTAACCACCGAATAGTAATCCGTATAGAGAATAGAGTAGAAAATAGCAGTCCGTATAGTAATAGAGGATAGAATAGAAATGGTGATCCAAATAGTAATAGAGGATAGATTAGAAAGACAGATGAGAATAGCGATCATTTAGACATTACACTATTTTCTACTGTCTAGAGTTTTCGCTATGGTCACATGGTCTACTTAATTCAATAATGGGATCACTTGTGTTTGCTCTCTGGTGATCTATGTTCAAACTCAAGTGTTGGTAGCGACATTTTATTCCTATATAGCAATTATTTTAAGGGTATCAATTTATGCAAAAATTGTTTTTATTCCATCATGAAAATTTCTGCAATTAAAAAAAATAATTTTAAATTGTAAGCATGAAGTTTAAAAAAATCATTTCATACGAAGCTGCAACTGATTAGGGATTAGCAGAAATACAAGTAAAGCTAACTTTAAACATAGTTGAAGTTTTAGTTAATTCCATTGAAATCACTCCTTATTCACTTGCAAATAATATAAATTCTATAATTGTTTAAAATGGGCTCTATTTATGGGGGAAGAGTACTCAATATCAGAGATTGAATAATTATAAATATAAGCAATGTAGACACAGGAATTAGCACTGCATGGTGACTGTCATTCTCACTTAAACTTGAAACAAGTTTCAATTTTCAACTTAATCATGGCCTGAAGATTGCTAGAGGCATGAAACTGACATATACTGTGCCGTGTTGATTCTTGTATCTCTTTATAGTATAAATTCTGTAAATAAGAATGGACTTGTCACCAGTTTTAATCTTTGGTAGCTGGAGAACTGAAAAAGAGTCTTCTAAATTCTTAAACTTACCTATTCCCAAATTTCCACGCATCCGTAACATATCTTGTTCTGTGAAGATTGTGTTCACCAAACCCATACCTTTCTTTTGGACAAATTCCATTTCCCTGCCATAACTGGTTGCAATTCCTGCACTCTCCTGACCTCTACAGGAACAAAAAGAGAAAAAATTTTACAAATCAAGACAACCAAACATTCTTGAAAAATATTTTCAGATAAAAATATCTATGTATCTAGAGATTCTTGATAAAACCCAAAGAAGAATTAATAGCCCAGATCAGGTACCTCAGCTTCAATCACTTTCCCACTGCTGTGACCTTTTCTATAAATATTTTCATAGTAATTGTTCTGGTGAGCTTTTCTCTTTGGTACCTAGATTTCATGAATTTAAGCAAAGTACAAATAGTCATCATTTTACTATTGAAATTACTAGATTTAACCATACATTCTATTCTAATACTTTCTTCTCTCACACTTCTTACCTGTGAAACTCTTTCAGTTTCTTGTTTTCCTGTCAACTTTGATCTTCAAAAATTCAATTTCATCTTTTAGAAGCAGTTTTTTTTGTTGTTTTTTTTTAAAAATTGTCCTTTCTCCTCAATAACATCTTTCACATTCAGTAACCCCCTGTGTCTTAGTGACTTTGTTGCCTTGCTTGGGGTGAAAAGATTAAAACAAAATATTAGTTTTGTTATTTCAGAGTTTATTTACATCAAATTTGTGTTGAAGCAAACTTATCACTTTTCAGAATGAAAATTTTAAAATAAATCTAATGATCACACTTGTTAATTTCCATCAAGAGCCCTGTAACCCATTAGGGTTTCAACATGTACTGAAGCCATGGCAGCAGCAGTGGTATGTCTAGGGTAATCCATGTCATCTTGGTTTTTTAATTCAGTTTTCCTTCTCCCAGATGGGTTGTCACTTCAAAGCAGGAGAGCCAAGTCTGCTTTCCTATTTAACCTATAGCAGGAGGAAGGTGGATTCATACCTTTTCCAAAGGCATGAGCATAAAGTGGATGAAATAGTATGAGCTGGAATTTGATCTCAGCTTGCTTATAACTATTACATTATCTGTGCATCTAACTTGTTAAATACATTTGCTAAAATAAGAGGTACACGCAAAAAATTCCAGCCAAAAAAAAAAAAAAAATTTTCAAGTTTTTAGTTTAAAAAAAAAGAAGAAAAAAAAAGGAAATGCTGTGAATTTTTACACACAACAGCTTCAAAGATCATTGTATTTACCTACCCTTTTTTGAGAGGGGGGTATTTTTATCTAAACCAGGCTGGGGGGAAAAAAAATGGCTGACACGCTACAGAAAATCAAGACAAGTAACAACATGACAACATAATTGAGATTAAAACAATGAAATAATTATTCTTGAGTGCTACTGAAATGTCATTGTACATTTAGAATATCATATTAGATTCCCTGTTGAATGACAATGCAAAGTTTTGGCCTGTATCTTTGTCAAGAACATCAGCAGCATGCTGTCAAGAAGAAAAATAAAGTGTACACAAGATAGAAAAAAAAAAATAGTTACTAACGAGAATCTTCCATCCCCCTCATCAAAACAAAATGTAATTTTACAACTGTTACTATTGCCATTTTTAATTTTTATTGCAGACAAGACCATTGAAACTAAATACTAGTTAAAAATTCTTTTGCTATTAGTATCCTAAATCAGGAGATGTGAAATCTACAAGGTTCAAGCCTTCCATACAAATTTCAACATCTGAATATTACAAAAAAAAAAAAAAAAAAAAAAAAATACTGTCTGAATTTATGTGACGAGGAGTTATTTACATTTGGACTATTGTCCTCATCTTTGTTGTTGTTGTTATCACAGAGAGAGAAGGGAGATCACCGTCGCCTGTGGATCAGGTTGAGATCATAGACAGGGAACACCATTGGAAAATTCGTAAACTTAAGGAATCAGCACATATGCTAGGCCACAAAAATCTCCTGAGTCGGCCAAGCATAGAAATAAATACAATATGGGAACCAGTAATAAGGAGTGCCAGAGAAAAGCAATGATAACAAAAAAGTTGCAATATGAGATCTGGTAAAAACATGCAATGATAACAGCAAAAATTGCAATATGAGTACTGGTAAAAAATGGTTGCTGAAAAATTAGGTTTATAATACTCAGAAATTCATACCCAGATGTCCTCAAGGACACATGGCACAGTGGATAAAGGTGTTGGTTAGATCCAGTGACAGACCCAAAGTGTGAGTTCAATACCCGGTTCAGGCAGTGGAGAACTTTCAGAGGGAAAATTAGCAGGAGATAACTGACATTCATCAAACATGGCTCGTGGAACTAGAACAGTCTACCCCAGTGATCGAAATAAAGGGTTCAGTTCGAAATTCCAACCACCTGAAGAAGGCCAGAGCGTACAACGGCCGAAACGTTGTGACAAAAATGGCGACAAAGATGAGGACAATAGTCCGACTAATGTAAATAATGTTTTGGCTATTATGCCTTCATCAGGTGTATATGAATCCAGGTAATTGACAGAGAATTCCAAGCTGAATACTTTATTTAATCTATGAGGATAGACTGTTCTCATTCCATTGTCCATTTATATTGTATGTGTTTATTTATTTAAAAATAAATAAATGCATTAAGTAAAATAAAATAATATTTGCAGGTAATTTAATGATTTGACCCATACTTGTCTTTATATCCATTCCTCTATTTACATAGATATTAAAAAAGAAAAAAGTATCAAATTTATCCAAAATGTTATTTGTGTGTCGTACATAAAATTACCAATTTAGACCACTGTAAAGCTATCAGATCTTGTACCTGATTTGAGAAAAAGTAAATAAACTAAACATTAAATGGTTGATTTATTTTATAAAGCAATTGCATAATTCCAATGACAAAAAAAAAGTCACCCCCTAAGAGATTAGCAGAGACAATGATATTCTAGGAAGCCTAATATTAACCAATGTTTTTTTTTATACATCAAAATTGTATTCATGGGTATTTTTTTTTTAAATATATAACTAAAAACATCTGTTTTATAGCTCCTTGTAGTAGGATAGGCCATAAATTGGGGTTGTAAATATTTTCAAGTGTCCTTTAGAAGCCAGGCATGAGAAAATCTTTACAAAATTTACATTAAACAATGAAGGTCACCTTTCCATTTTAAATGCAGTGTGTTCAAACACTATTTACCCATTAACCTATTTATCAAATTATGGAACAGATAAATCAATTATGTTAAGAAATAAAATATTTCCTGTATTTTTTTCTGTAACAATATTTGATTTATATATTTATATGGGTCTTATATGAATCTCAGTTTAGGCAAATTTTGAAGCTCTGGAACATATTTTCCAATATTGTGTACATTTCAAATTTAATCTATATAGAAATGCTTGGTTACTATTATCCGTTTAAACTGAGGTGTCTATTTTATATTAATATGACAAGGTATTGTGACTATTTAAAGATGCCCCCCCACACACACCCTTGTTGAAGTAACCTCTTCCCCAAAGAAGGAAGAAGACAGCCAGGGAATTAAGTGATGTCAAATCCTATTTTTGGATGTGGGGACAGAAGAAAATTAAATCAAAAATTGTTAATTAATTAAATCTGAATATAGAGTAAAAAAATTAATATTTTTAAAAAATGAATTAAAATTGGTTGCAATAAGTGAAAATTAGCTCAGAATAGGTAGATGGCCATGGTGAGGTTTGAACCAGTGGATAATGTAATAAATACTTCACAACTAAGTAGATCCCCCAAACTTGCTTTCTTCGTTCATATTTTTGCCAAATGGGGTCGGCAGGTCAGATAAGCCTAGATAACTTCAACCTTCTCACTAGAAGTTATTAAAAAAACATATTTATATTAAATACTCAAAACCTATAAACTCCTCTGTAAATCACAAGGCCACAGCCTCACTACAGTAGGCCTTCTTACTGCAGTTTCTGTCACAAGTAGGAATATGGGTTGGAGTTGCTAGTCCTATACCAAATTGGTTTTGAATTCAGAGTTGTCCTTCTGATGAGTTAGAAGCCATTGTCAAAATGCAAGATAAATAACATGAACAGAATTAATAAAGTTTTCAATGAAAAGAAAAAAAAAAGGTCAAAAAGGATAAAACAGCAACAAGCAAGCAAGCAAGCAATGTCATTGAAATAAATCAAACAGTGAAGAAAGCAAAAGAATTCACAAACTATAAGTTGATTTGTTCTGTTTTATGGCATATCAATCTCAATGGGTTATTTAATGCCAACAAGATTTTTTTTTATTGCTGCTAATATTTTTTTTCTTCTTTTTTTCCAAAAATGTATTACTGCTAATATTTTTTTTCTTCTTCTTTTTTTCCAAAAATATATTACTGCTAATATTTTTTTTTTCTTCTTTTTTTTCTCCAAAAATGTATTACTGCTAATATTTTCTTCTTCTTCTTTTTTTTCCAAAAATGTATTACTGCTAATATTTTCTTCTTTTTTTCCAAAAATGTATTACTGCTAATATTTTTTTCTTCTTCTTTTCCAAAAATGTATTACTGCTAATATTTTTTTCTTCTTCTTTTCCAAAAATGTATTACTGCTAATATTTTTTTCTTCTTCTTTTCCAAAAATGTATTACTGCTAATATTTTTTTCTTCTTCTTTTCCAAAAATGTATTACTGCTAATATTTTTTTTCTTCTTCTTTTCCAAAAATGTATTACTGCTAATATTTTTTTTCTTCTTCTTTTCCAAAAATGTATTACTGCTAATATTTTTTTTCTTCTTCTTTTTTTCCAAAAATGTATTACTGCTAATATTTTCTTCTTTTTTCCAAAAATGTATTGTTGACAATAATGTATTGCTGGTAATAATCTTTTGCAAAAATGTATTGCTGGTATTAAAACCTATTTTTACACTTTCATAGTCTTTTAACCCCAGTTTGGGGGTTAACTATTTGCCCATAGCTGGGACCCTAACAGGTACTACCACCCTGGGTCAAGGTGGACCTGGGAACACCAGCAATTAAGAGGCGATTCCACACTCCTCAAAACCTCCTGATCAGAGGCCTTGCTGTTGGATGTTGTTTATCATCTTACCCAGGATGCGGATTTAGTGTGATGGTGTGTTGGTGTTTGTACACAAAAGCAAAGTTGGATAAGCAAGCGTAGTAGGTCTGTCTGGTAGTTAAGGCAGATTTGTTATTATCTTAGCTTCCCCACAAGGCAGGCTGTGGCACAAGGCCGTTTTTTATGTGGGGCAATTCCAAGCCCATAACCTTGGGCAAAAATTCCCCATAGACCAAGACCAAGCATACACAGAGTCAGGATTGTCTATTGACTTTGCCCTTCAGCATCACCACATCTAGGTTCCTTTCAGCTCAAAGGCAGAGAGTTCAACAAGCCAGCCATGAGCCTGGCAGCGAACTGCCTGAATTGGCAGATCTAGACCGAGTTATGTCAAAACGCAAGCCATCCCATTTTATTGGCTAAGAAATATCCCAGCATGCATTTTGCTTCCTAACTATAAGAGGGGTGAAACTTTTGAAATCATTCCCACTCCTTTTGGGAAATAAACATCTTCTAGACTAGCAGCCAACCAAGGCTAAAGAGGCCAGTCTCTTCTACTTATTTAACACATAACTGGTGGGGGAAAAGATGAATTTCTATGTCAATGAATGTAATGAAATCAACTAGAAATAAAAATATACAAAAATACATATTATAAATTAACATACATACATACAAACACACATACATACAAACACACATACATACATACATAATAGCAACTGTATATATCTTTTCATAAAAATATATAAAATAAACAATTATGTAAACAAGTTGTGGTGGCAAGTACTGAATTCAAACTACAGGGTGGTCCAAAAGTCTTATCACCTCCTACGTCTCTTTCAAACTGTAAGAACTAGTGTCAGCCATCTGAAATAGAAAATTCTATTATGTAGGGAGTGACAAGACTTTCGGACCACCCTATAGTTCCACATAATTCATATATCTACATGTGACCATTAATTCAATTCTTTTATTTAGTAAATTAGGCTTATCCATATTTCTTAGAATGTTCAATTTCTCTAAAGAGCAAAGATTACATCTTTCTCATGTATCATTGTAGGATTTAGTTCTTGCTATTATTTCCTATATATCTGGTTCGGCTCCACTTTTATCTTTTATTTACCAATATTTATAAAAAACTGCATTATTATTTCTTTTTTTATATATTTATTGTTACTTAAGCTTAGTGGCTGTAAAATCTTTTTTTCCCACACTGTTTCAATTGAGGTAATATATTTTTGTTGATTGCCATACTATATATTAGCTCTATAGATAATATTTATCAAACATTGACCATTTAAGGGTCAGTTCTCATTTCAGCAGTTTCATTTTTTATTTTTTCTTGTTTCATTGTTATTTTTTTTATATAATTATTCAATAATATATTGTTATGATGGGATATTGATTTTTTTCTATATTTCTAACACAGATGTAGCTTATCTTTATGCAATGTTGTTAAACATTTAAAATACTTATCAATCAGTTTTAGAAAGATCCTGCCAACATTAGTTTTTATGTGACAGCTTGGGAGGAGGGGGCTTGTTTCAATTATAACACAGTGTGTGGTCTTTTTTTATTTTTAATGTGTATATTTTTTCCAAAAATGTGTTCTATATTTACTTCGTGTTGCTGCAGGTGAATGCCTGTGCGGGGAAGTTTAAAAAAATATTAAGCCCAAACTCCAGGCAGTACCTCTCCTTCGGGAGGTGAGGGGGTTATTGCCCAGCGCCTGAGGCATCTCCAAAAGGGGAAGTGCTGATGAAGCTTGGACAATTTTTCCACAGTATTGTCGTTAAAACGACTTTAAACTGACCTTGTGTCATATTCGGTAGTTATGTTGGTACAGTTAAAAATACCTATATTTACTTTCCACTTACTTCTTCCAGGGTCTTGACATATTTTACTTTAGCTTTGTCAAATATTTCCTTATTGCTAGAGGAATTTGTTACTCTATATTGTACCTGTTTATGTAAGTGTTTATACTTAAACATGTTTATCTTTTGTCATCTATTTGTTTTTTTGTATTTAATCTTTTTTATTTTTTTTTAGGGCTTATGAATACATAATGTTGAAACACTGTTTCCAGTACAATCACCAAATTTAAGCAATGTCAAGCCTGTTCAGTACCTATGGGTGACTGCTTGGGAATACCAGTTGCTGTAAGCTTGGATGTGTCATCAGCATAATAGATAATGGTTCGAAATTGTTAACTTGAAAGCAGAGTTCCAATTCCAGTTAGGTTTGTTACAGTCACTTACATGCAAACACCCCTAGGAAAGGTATGAATCCACCTCATCTCCTCCTGCTATGAGTTAATTCGTAATACTTGTATCACTAAAACCCATCTAAAAAAAAAAAAAAAATTGAAAAATGCTTACTAAATACAAAAGGCAACCAACCAAATCGATCAAAATATTTAGATTTCAGGATTAAATAATCTATAGAGGTTGATATGCCACTAAACAACGACTACCAAACCAATCAAGATATTTAGATTTTGATATTAAATAACCCATAGAGGTGTTGACATGCCACTAAACAAAAACAAACCAACCAATCATAGGTTATAAATATTAAGCTTAAAATTTTATAATCGTCACTTTGTAATCTGCACCTGACAATTTCCACAGGCATGTAACTTAAATGATGAGGAATAAAATGTATATTTATTATAAGCATACATTTTATCAGTTATTATAGTTGAAGCACAGTTTTACACTCACTGTGTGCTATGTAACTGTCTAGAGGGATGCAGGTTTGAATCCTACCAGAAACACAAGGTTTTCTTTATTAAGATTTCTCAAACATTCAGGCTAGTAGAAAAAATAAATAAATGGAGTATCTAATCAAATACGAGTATCCACTAAAAATAACATTTAAAGTGATAAAAATCTGTCAGATTAATAAAAATACTTTCTAAAAATTCCATTTGTTTCCATTTGGATACAAAACTGACTCCAGATATGAGATAAGAACAAATGGAGTATAATTCCATTGTCTGTAGCATTTCATTTTTTTACAAAAAAGGGTTTAATATTATTTATTATATGAGATTAAAACAAAAACATGTTAAAAATCATTACACAATAGCTTTCATGTTTCAGCACTCAAATGGTGCCGTTGTAATCGCCTGAGAAGGCAAAATTTGAGTGTTGAAATATGAAAGCTACTGTGCAGTGATTTTCAACATGTTTTTGTTTCAATCGCAAATATATATATAGATATATGTATATATATATACATATATATATATACATATATATATATCTGCTGGACTCTCCTGATGTATGAGGGTCAAGCAACTTGGTTCTTAAGAACCGACAGCCAGACACCAGCACATGATTTGATTATAGTAGTGAAGGTTTTGTGCAGAACCAACCACCCTTTTTGAAGGGCCGAATACAGAGACTTGGTGCACTACATGCCACTAGGTCCCCAAATTACCCTTCCCAGATTTTGAATTCAGAGTTGTCCTTCTCTTAGACCAGTTGCCTTGAAGGGCAACTGGTATAAAAGAATATATATATATATTATATATATAATATACACATATATATATAATATGAATATATACATATTTATATATAATATAATATGAATCTCAATCGGTTAAGGCACGTCAGGCTATATGATGGTTCCATATAGGATACAGGTTCAATTCCTGTCAGAGGACGAATATTTTCTATGAAAATTTCTCGGATATTCAGGCCAGTAAATGTTATTAATACGGTTTATTATAAACAGAATATTTACTTAAATATTTGTATCTATAAAAAGAATGTATAAACATAAAAATGCCTTAAAATATATATATATAAAATATGTATAATATGTCTAATATATATAATACATATATGTCTAATATATATATATATATATATATATATATATATATATTATTGTCATCCACAGACAGACTGTTTCGCTGTATCACAGCTCATCAGTGTGGCTAGACGTCCGGTTGCCTCTAGCTAGGATCGAAACCCGACTGAATTGCCATCAGTCGGAAATTCTACTACTAAGCCGTCGGTGCACAGCAGGGATGAAGGTGAATTTTAGCGTATTTATTTTTAGATTTAGATAAACACACAGTGACTGACAGTAACTCAATTCTGCCGAAGAGTCGTGTTATATTAGCTTTAATAGTCACTGTTTAATGCATGGAACTACTGAAACAGACAATCCCACTCTGAAAA